>QTSX02004271.1:600000-782324 GCA_014839935.2 Entomophthora muscae
ACCAGCTCAATCATTTTCTTAATAAGTACTTATATTTATTATTTCATTTTACCTTGTCTAATAACTTATTCTCTTTAACTATGATTCTTTTTTTAATTCTTTTAATGCTTTTAATTCTCTTAATTCTTTTTACTTTTTTATTCCTTTTTAAATCTTATCTCTCTGTTCTTTATTGTTTCATTCCCCTGGATGATCCTTTTTCTAGTCCTTCTTCTTCCCCCTGATAATCCCTACCTAAATCTTCCATCTGAGCTTCTTTATTCTGTTAGTCTTCATCAGTCAACACCTCAGACTCAGGAAATAAGTCTCCACAAGTGAATCAACTTAGACTGGAACCCCATCAGTGACCTAAACTTTTGTCCATAAGCAACAGACACTCCTCATGTCTTGCCACTGATTTTGCTCACTCAAGCAGTTAGTTTGATCTTCCAAGTGGAAAAATATTAAATTTCCTTCCCAAAAACCTCCAAATAAACAAGATCTGCAGCTGTTTCTCTAAGGAGCTGCCTTGATAATGGTTCTGGGCATAACTATGCTTGTCCAGCAACTTTAGGACTCCTCAAAGCTACCCTGAAGATATAGAAAGAGAAAACTTACCACCAGCCTAGGTAAAGTTGTCCAACTGCAGGCCCCCTGCATTTGGTCTTTCAGGATTGACAATTTTCTTCCCCTTGAAACCCAGCCCAAGGGCGGTATTCAAACCCTGACCCTGACTCCCTGCAGACTACCAGTCCTGAGGATTAATGGGCCAGCTGCCTGCGTTTTCTTGGGATTGAGCCCATTGAGCTGAGACTGAGCATGGCACTCTAGATGATAATGTCAGCCAAACCTTGGAAACAGCAGTGTAAAAACAAAAAAAACAAGCTGCCTAATGGAGGTAAAGAAATTCCTACCATTAGCTTCATGAGCTTGAGATCTACACTAGTGGCCAATCAAGAGCCATCCCCAAAGAAAATACAGGCCAGAAGTCTGCTTCCATGCCTACACCTTGAGAACAGAAAAATTAAGTGATCTATTCTTAAGATGTGACCAATAAGCAAACACCCATCAGTAGGGCCATTTTGCTTCCTCTAAGCCCAGGTGTCCTGACCACCCAACCTCATATTTACTGACCCTATGATGTACCCCAGTTGGAAAATGTAAGTTTGGTGGCAGGGTACTATATAGACCCAGAGACTCTGTGCTAAAACTTTATTGCCATTTTTAAATAAAAGTTTATGAGACATTGGTTTCCCCAATTATTACCCTATTTCATTCTTGTCATTTATCAGTTCAGCTAAAGATCTTCCAGGCTTCCTTCCCCTTGCCTGCAGTTTGTTGTCCACCTGGTTCTCCCTTTGGTCCTGTCTACTTTATGGAATACCCCTTGATGTTTAAATACAAGGAATTTACCCTTGAGAATATAATTGAACAAGATCCCCTGGCCCATTTAAATTTGCAAGTGAGATACAACAGACAAGGCCCTTGGCATCACACCAGGCCTTGCCTTTTCAAAGAAAAGTACAATTTTCTGTCTGCATATCAACTGGATATGAAACCTCCAATTACCCCAAAGCCAATGTGTGTGTCTACACCTGAATTTCCCTTGGACCACATGATAAAGCTGTTTAGAATTGTGTACATCACCCTCTCTGGGGTGATTAGCACTATAATTCCAGCCACCATCCCATGGTCCTTGGTGGGAAAGTCCTTCTCATACCTCTTTAATCTAGCTCTGATCTTGTGGTGGGCTCTGCCTTCAAAACCTTTGGCCTGCGTGATCCCTGACATGGTCCTAGGATCTCAGAACTCCCTCAGCGCATCATTTTCCAGCTATTCAAGGCCTTCCTACTATTCCACCCCATGAATCAAAGTTCACCTTGCTCCCCTTTCTTGGCTTAAATCTCCCATCTCTCTTGGCCCAAACCTACACACCTCAATAAATCAACCAACATTTACCTGTTTCTAGGCATTCAATCTTTATTATGGCCAAAATAGCCCTTTCCTGCAAAATTATTCCACGTGGATTGTCATAGGCTGTGTGCCATTGACCAGTTCAAAAGGGCTTTTCCCAGTGGGTCTGTTCACTCCAGTCTAACATACACAAAGGGTGGTTGGTAACTTCTTGAGCCAATCTTAGGGTGCTCCAGCAGTGGTTTTGGCAAGGGCTTGTACAAGGCCAACATCCAGACCCTCAGCCCTACCATTGGCCTAGGGATGATTGGGCTTTTTTACATGCGCTTGACTCCTTGTTTTGTCAGGTATACATTGGCATTACCAGACATTGGTTCCTTGCCACTATCTGTTAGGATCAATTCTGGATTCCCAAATTTTCCAGTCATCTCCTGCCTATGGAACAGCACACACTGGTGCAAGTGTGTGCCTTGACAGCCTGGGCTTCTTGCCACTTGGTGGCAAAGTTGATAGTGGTGATAATGTACTCCTTATTGTTAGCCTTTTCAGGCATGGGGTCTACAATGTCTAGTGCTCAGGCCTTGAATGGCAGCTGTGTTTGGATCAAGAGTTCTGAGCTGGGTGGTGTGTTGATTTTGGTATAATTTTCACGCACCTCACATTGTTCTAGTACTTCATGGATGTCTCTTAAGGAATAGGCCACCATATCCTGTGTCTTGAGAACTTATAGAGGTTTCTTCCCTCTGTGTGATTTATATATCTGTGGTAGCGCAAGATAGTGTCCACCCTTTAGTGGGTAGTAATGCAAGGGATGTTTTTCAATCAGAGATCTAACAATGATATGTGATGTTTATGTCTGCAAATAAGTACTTGTTCTTGACTAAAGTATCACATTTGATGTCTGGGTCCCCAGGAGAAACCCTTTGTCTTTGGTACATAGTACAATGAGAGGCCAGTCCCTATCCAGTTCATCTTGGCTCTGGGAGGCCCAGATGTAGAGTTGTGACAGGTCACTGCAGTGGCAGGTTTGGTCCAGGCTTACATTGGAGCTTTGTGTTAAATCTCTCCAGTAACACCAGCCAGCCTCCACAGAATGTTGGCTTGGATTTTGAAATTGATGGGGACTTACAATATGTAAGAGCTTTGAGCACCTCTTTCTGTTTGAGGTAACAGCTCAACTTGACCAGGTGTGTATAACAACAAGTAGTTCTTTATCATGTATTCAATGATGTATTTCACATCTTTTAGCTTTTGTGATTCATACACCAATGCTAGTTTTTTCCAGGCATTGGTTTCAATACAAAAGACTCCAGCTATGGAGACATCAGAGGCATTTTTTTACATTTAGTGGTTACCATCTTGCCCAGGATGCTGCAGGATGAGTGCAGATAAAACACCTTCCTTGAAATGCCAGAATCATATGCTGAATTGGGGTGTCCATCCAACCTTTGACTTGGCACCTGTGATAGCTGATAGGGGAGCAGTGAGTACACAGCCGCTGAGGATAAACTGATGGGCATATACCACCATCCCCAGAAAGGTCTTTAGTCTGATCTTATCCTTGGAAGACGGAATTTCAAAAACAGCTTGGGTTTTCTGTGTACTGGGATTCATTCTTCCCTTGATACTGCTTGATCTGGGAAAGCTAGTTCCTCACAAAGGATCATCATTAAGAGGGCTCTTCCAGATATTTTATGCTGTGCCAGAATGGCAAATACAGCCTCTAGATCTGATGATGCTGTTCCCTATTTGTGCCGTACACAATCATGCTGTCCAGGTAGGTGGGGACATTATTCTCAATATGCAGGGCAAAGATCACGTTCATGGAGGTAAAAAAGGTGGACAGCACGTTTTTCATGCCAAAGTTGATCTATTAAAGCTACCCAGACATCACTGGCAGGGTATAGAAAGCCTTGCAGCTAGGGCATGAAAAAAATTAAGATAAAGAGGTAGTGAAGCAAGGAAACCTGCAGTACAGGGGGAAACCTTGCTAGGAGTGGGGAGTGAGGGTATAGAGTTACAGGGGGATGGGGCCCACAGTTCATCTCAGGAGGGATACCAGTAACTTAAGATTCATTGCCAATGACCACAAGGGCTGGAAAATTTGCCCATTAAAAAGCTACAGCCTTACAAATCTTACCCTTGGAGTTATCAAAGAATTCCTGAGCCGCAATCCAAGACAACTTATGGGCACCAAGGCCAGGCAGATCTTGGTGGGAGTTGAAGCTTCTTGAAAGGTGTGGATGACTGAGGATTGGATGGCCCACAGTAACACATGAAAGGTTGCCCCTTTATAAAAATCCAGGACCTTGGACAGTGATCCATACAGAAACCAGTCCACTCCTCCCCCGTGAAGAGGGGTGGTGCACTCTATGGCAGGGTGGATGAGGGAGCATGAACTCCTCTCTATCTTGCTACTGGTGGGGCAAAGGAAGAATCTTTTGACAAGGGTATCCTCTGCACCACATCTTTCATATGAGATTAGTGCAGCTGCTCCTATCTTCTATCCTGGTCACCCTGCACAGGATCTTTAAGGTATCTGCCTCATCTTGAGGTTGGTCATGTCTATATGGCATTCTTTCCAGTAGAACTTGCTTTGGGGTGTGTATCTCCATGGCCAGAGTATCTCCAGGGCTACATGGGTGATGGTGCAGATTTTTAGCTCATTAACCTTGGTCCTGGGGTGTTCCAGGATGGTCATGAAGCATGGCTACCACACCAGCTGGGCCCTACCTCTGTGCTGTGCCTCTAGTTGAAAGGATCTCAGGCTTCAGTACTCCTTGTAGGTGGCCAGGAATAGTTCTGGAACAGATCCATCCCTTTGGGGCCTCTCTCTGAGGTGACTCCAGAGATCCAGCTGTTCAAAGTATGGTGCTTGTGGTCCAGAGATAGACCAAACTTGCTAGTCCATTGAGTCTTCAGGACATACATCCACTTTAGGTGGCAATATGTGTAGAGAGGGTAAATGGCACAGCTCTTCCAAAGATCCTAGCTGTGACCTGCTTGATGTTGCTGGTCCAAGGCCACCCTTGCTGGTGCTTCTTCATAACTTCAAAGCTTTTATAGGCATAGTGTTGGGACCTTAAAGCGCTGTTTATACAATCCAGCTCAGAAATTGTAGAGGGCAATGCACAGGGGAAGGATTGTGCTGTGAACCAAACCTTGGAGTAGCCCAGGGTATTGGCTACCTGAACCCTACCAAGTTGGGTGGCCAAGCTGCAGCCCTAACTGTTCATGGCGTTTGGCACGTCTCTCAATGGGTTGGTTTCCATCAGCTGGGTATCAAACCCTCCTATCTATAGCCAGGTACTTAAGTGTCTTCCTGCTTTGATGTTGGGCTTAATACAAAAAGAAGAGATCTGAACCCAGGTATGGCAAGGATGATTGCCTGGGATCTGCTGGAGTTGACCTTTTCCCAGGAGAAAACTGAGTATTTGGTCAATAGTGAGAAAAGCATCTGGTGTCCTGATTTGAGGATAGGCCCACAGTACAGTCATTGGCAAATGATTTGACTTTGAGCAGGTCTTGGCCATAGGTTGTCATGACTTTCAGGTCTTTACTCATTTTCTTAAACCAAGGATCAATTACCATATTGTAGAGATTGGGCTCAGTGGGTCTCCTTGGCTGAGCCCTCTGGAAAGGGAGATTCTATCCTTTTCTTGTGGTCTGTTGCTATCTGGATAGTCAAGCCCTGGAGGAAGTATATGTGCCATGTACTTATGGTTGCTGGGGAGGGGTGAGCCTTTATTCATGCATCCATATACTTCCAGGATACTATGTTGTATGCTTCATCTTGGTCCAAGAAAACAGCTTTATTGCTGAGAGGTATCCCTGAGGATGATGGCTGACATGTCCACATTGCTGGTTATTGTTCTGCCTGGAGTGAAGCCATGTTGGCTCTTGTGCAAAGATTGGGGAGTTAGGGTGGAAAGCTTGGATATCATGATCTTACTCAGGATCTTCTGGTCTGTGTTCAAGAGTGTGATGGGTCTCTGGTTCTTAAGCTCACCTTTTGGTCCCTTCTTAGGGATCAGAATGATAAGTTCCTGGTCATAATCATTAATTCTGGTCCCATTTGCTAGTGATGTGTTGTATACCTTAAGGAGTGCAGGATAAATAGCTTCAAAGTGGTGTCTGTAGAACTCATAAGGTAATGCATCAGGTCCAGGAGCTTTGTTCTTTGATGAGGTCTTGGCCAGTTCTCAATTTCTTCTAGGTCAACAAAGTGTTCCAGGGCTTCCTGTATGGAGTACTGGGAACAACTTCAAGCCATGTATCTAGTGTTTCTTGAGGAGGATGGATTCAGAAGCATATAGTGTTTTATATAATTTTCTGCCTCCTTTAGCACAATTGTACTATCTTCAGGGCAGGAAGATATCCTGTCAGTTATTTTTCTGCTGACTGATTTTCAGGTAGATCTGAGCTACCTAAAATTTTCTTTGTATTTAGAATTTAACAACTTTACAATAAATCAAATTTTTACATGATCTATTTACTACTAAAAGCTATTATAAATGAATATTCATTTCTCTTTTTCATATTTAAGAGTCTTAATTTTAATTGTCTACCTTTTTAAAAGTCAACTAAATTTAATTACACTGCTAGAAAGTAAAATAAGGATATTAAAAGTTTCAAAGAGTAACTTTTATAAGAAAGAACTTATTTAATTTATATTTTTGGTCTTTGATTGAAAAGTAAAAAGTTTGCATATGAAGAAGATCATAGTTGGATCAAATTTGATGGAATATTTTCCTGTCCCCTCTTAGACTTGAATGAGGGTTTAAAAATCATCTGGTTGGATTTCATCTTGGTAAGCGACTTTTTAAATTAAAATAAAAAAGGTGAATGGTCTGACTAAGGGATTATCCAAACCATCTTCCTGATCGAGATTCTTTAAACCTTGATTTCAATGCTATTATTTGATTGGGTAAAGTGGGTTAAAATAGATTGATTAGGATCTTATGTATTTAAAACATCAAGTTAGAGAAATATTATGAAAAGAGGAGTAAGTCGGTGTTTTAATAATTATAGCTTAAAGGGTTTATTAAATGTTAAATCAACATGTTTGGCTCTCTAGGTTTGATGGACTAGTAAATTATTATATCAACACAGTTAAGTTGGTTAAAGCTTAACCTTCACTGGAGAAAAACTCCTTTAAACTGGAATTGATTGTCGATATTGTTGCCTTGATAGAGTCGAGGGTGGCAGGGCTGATGAAGCTGGAGTTGTCAGCAGATGAATCAGAAGGCGTGTCATTGTTGGTTTCTTTGAGATTGGATATGGTGCCAGCGTTGATATCTACCATGTGGGAAGTAGTGATATTTGTCTGGCTGGAGAGAATTCCAGCACTGACAATAGCCATAAGAAGAGAAAGAGAAGAGAACTGCATGCGGAGGTAATAAGGTGATGTTGTGTATTTATAGACGGGGTTGCAATGGTTTGGGGCTTGGCACTGTTTCAACATGATAAGTGATCTAAGCTCGGAGAGAAAGCTAATGCGGACGTTTTATGATTGAAGTAGTATAGTCCTTCTAAATAAGGAAAGAGAATTGATGTATACATCATTGATAGCCAGAAGATCATGTAACTGATGGGATTAAACCCATGCCATTCCTGATTAAGTAAACTTGAATATATCGCTCAATCGAAATAGGAAATTTAAACTAAAGTTAAATTAATTAAATCAAGTCCAATGGTGTTGGTAAATTCAACTGTAACTTCCGAGGCATTCCTCGCTCGTTAAACGGCACCTGGTGGAAACTGCAACATTAAAAATGTGCCTTTTTGTTTGTGATTTATGTATGTAAACATAATCCCTTCTCACTATTTAAAATCAAAGTCCAACCACAAACAAGGATCAGTGGTTGCTATATTAAATAAATCATCCTTTAAAGTGCTTCATTGAGAAGTAGAATTTACCAGATCAGCATACCTAGATGTACCATAAATATTTTAAAAGCAAGTTGAAAAACAAGTTGAAAAACATCCCTCGCTAAAACCCAACTCCTTTAAAATATTAATCATCTCCATTGTTAATCAATAAATCTCACTTCAAGTATAACATGATGAGCCAACCATGCCTATTGGTCCGTTAAGCACCAGCTACAGAGTCCTCAATCCAAGGAGGCCAAAGAGTTCCCACGCCGCGATGAGACCTTTCTCGGCTATATTTTTCTGTCAGATCTCCCAAACATATGTAGCCAATAAAAAGCTAACTGTAGATTAAAAGCGCATTTACCATCATTCTATTGGTGCATGCACATCGCCATTCCGGTGTAATAGTATGTCGTTGAAACCCCTAATCCCAGGGTCCCCCTTGACCGCAAAAATACAACCCCGCCTTTTAACCGTGCGATCCTGCTACAGGTTCCCATGCAACGTTGGCCAAATAGATTTCAACTGGTCAACAAACCCTTGAGTGTAAACCCTCGCTGGTCTCATATCGGTCCAAATACGGAAAATGTCTATAGCGTCACTATCACTACTCGGACAATACCTTAAACGATAGAGCACGACATCAACCATGAGTTAACATTGTGAACTTCAACCTTGGTAAATTACCGGGATCGGAACCTAAAGTTTGAGCGGGGCAAACTCGGACCCCCGATAATGATCCGCCCAAAGGTCCAACCGTTTGAATAACCCAAGGGGATAAAAGATAACTTTCCGATCTATCCAGCTTCTATTTAGATGTTGTTTTCCTTCCAAATAATTCCTGACCAATCAACAAGAGTGCTTCCAGCAGAAGATTGAAGCTTTACCCATACACAATATACTTTACCCAACGCAAAAATGAATTTACAATGGTGATTGATATCCATTTATATCTTAATTGCTTGAATATTCAACCGTAACTGTGTTCCGTGCCGCAACTATGGAAGGAAACATCTGGATTAAGAGATGTAACCCTTACTTCAAGATTATCGGGTAGATACCATGATCATACCATCCACCAAGGTTTTTAACGATCTGGAGGGGAGCCACATTAGTTTTCCAATCTGATAAATATGGGTGTGTCGATTATATACTTCTGAGAAGTATAATAAACGAGATAAAGGGGAAATTAAGAAGAGAATAATACTTTATTGGATATGAGTTTAGAGTATTATATAGTATTATAGAAGCCATATACCATCCATGTGCATCATGGCGGTCATGGGGCTTGTCCAAGTAGTATTCTGCTTAGGACTCAAAATATTTGATCCTCATAACAGATGGACAATTGATAAGAGTACCACCAACTTAATGATTAGTTAAGGATTCATTCAGTGAGTTACTCAGGGAATTGCTTTTCTAAGAGGGAGTAATCAAAGATGTTGCAACATCTCCCCCTGGGGTGCTGGAAGGTGGAACCTTGGGAAATTTCTTGAGGGTGCTGGGATTTGGGCTTGTGTCAAAACTGCAGACTTGACCCGCCAGCAAGGTTCCAAACAAGCAGGTTTGTGACCTGCAATCCAATTATCCGGTCACTCAAAGCCAGACTAGGAAGTCAACTCAAATTACCAAATCCAACAACATGAACAGATGATGATCCCCTACAGTGGGTACTTTGTTTTGGCGCTTGACTCATTACCAGGATCAAGCCACCCCCTTCACCATCTCACTGTGTGGCCAACACTATCATGTTCCTACTATTCACAATTCACAGTGACTATATAATCACTATCTCACAATAAAGATTATTATCTAGCTTCTAAATATTTTCCCCTTGTAACTCTGCTAAAGCAGCACAGTTACAACATTGGTTGCACAGATAGGTTCTCCACCCTACCTTATATTGAAAAATTCCGCCTGTTGCCTGCACACGCCACAGCCAACAAATCCTCAACAGAATTATGTCTGGCCTCCCGCCTGACTGGACCCCGTACACTCCTGGTGCCAAGATACCTGATGGTTTTTTCCTGAACCAGAATACGCTGATCCCACTACCCGCCTTCAACGCTATGTCTGCACAAGGGTTCTTCCAGGCTCCCTCTTCCATGCCGCAACCAACCAACAAAAGCGCCATGCCAGCCTATGTAGCTCAAAGACTACAAAGTGCTGCCTTGGAACCTTTAGCTGGGGCCAACAACAACACTGCCGCATGGAGCCAGTCCGCCCAGAGCAAGCTGGTCCAGATAAAATTCCCACAGCAATTTTGGATTGCGGAAATTTCCATCCACCTGACCCATGATGCTGGCACCTGGTGCAACAAGTGGCACAAGGAACACACCAACAAGAACTGGAATACTGTGGTGATCCACATGTGTGCTGTTTTGCAGGCAAGGGTTGATTTGGCTTCAAATAAAGATAATATGCTGAAGAGTGACAATGTGTGGTTAGCTGGTGACGCTATAAACTAGTAGGTAACATAGGGCTACTAGGGGTAAGTAGGGTGAGCCTAGTAGATAACATGGTCTACTAGGGTAAGTAAGGCCTGCCTGGTAGGTAACATAGGACTACCAGGGGCAGATGTTGCCTCTACCCAGCAAAAGAAATTGGCTGCTTTGGGCTATAGTTCTTCACCTAGCAGGGAAAAGTGGCTGAAAAAGGGTGAATAATGAGATAGCTAGCAGGGAACTTTGTCTGTTTGGGGGGAGTAGGTTTTGGACCCCTGGCGGGTAACGCGGGCTGCCTGAGAGGGGAAGAGCTTTGAGAGCTCTACATACCCAAATACACTTACAGGAGGTCTGTGAGCAAGCACCCTACCTAATGGACTGGTAGGGTGTCCTTGTTTATATCCCTATGGGAGCTTTGGGGGAACCCAAAGTGAGCATTGGAGGGTATAGACTTGCTCAGAGGTGTCACCAAGGTAGCTTGCTTGGGGAAGCAAGCTGCAGAACTTGGTGTGATCAGACCTCTGGGAAGTAGAGCTGATTTTTCTGCAACTGAAAGCCCAGACTTAATCATCTAGGTGAGTAAAGGCAACACATAGACATTAATCTATGGTTGAATGGCCTAAGTGGATTGCCACTTGTGAGGGCCCAGTCAAACGCCAGTTCAATGTAGACTCATGCCTGGGTCTACAAGTTCTGATAATGGGGACTGAGATAAAGAACTGATGTGGTTCTGGAACTAACAGAGAAAACTAGCAGGAGGGACTGTTTGATCACAGTGAAGGCTAGTTGATGGAGTGTTAATTCATATTGAATTGTGGTAAGCAATATGGTTCAGTGTGTAGAAGGAACAAAGGAGGTTCCTAGTGAGGATTTGTTGAGGAACTGGTTGAGGAGAAGTTGAAGGACAGGAAGATTTTGGATACAGGACTAGCTGATCAAAAAGTAGGATGGCCAAAGGACCAGAAGTTGGTGTTGAAGAATTGAAGAGCTGAGAGGATGAACTAGCCAGACTGGATGCAGAGGCTGGAAGAGCTGAATTTAGTGACTTTTGAGAGGAAATATAGATAAAAAGAAGCAGCTAAAGAATAATTAAATGCTACCTGATTATGATTAAAAAAGGATTAAAAATCATAGAATAAAAATAAAGAGAAGGAAAAATAGCATATAGTTTGTTAGAACTATAAATTTATTTAAAAAGAAGGATTAAAGAAGAAGGGAGCTGGAAAGAAGCTGGAAATGGAACAGAGAAACTATGAGGGTGAAAGAGCAAATTTTTCCAAGAACAACTAGGAGAGGCAAAAGGACAAGCAGCAAGCAGGTTCAAAGTTGCAAAACGTTGAGAGAAACACAGAGAAAATTTGAAAAATCAAAGGGTCACAATTTGCCTAAGCAAAACATATGTGGAAGCGCTCAAGATTTGCCAGGGAAACATAACAGGAATTACAGTAAAACCGTTTGAAACATGGAGCAGTTGTTTAACCAGAGCAAGACAGCCTTGAGTTTAAACCAGGGTCAAGGACAGGTCATCTGGGGAAACCTTTTTGGTAAAACCGTTGAATTGAGGTGTGTTATTGGCTGCAAGTTGGAGTCTATTTGATCAGTATTTTAAGGGCTTTAACTTAAGAGTTAAAGCCAAAAAAATGAGGAGCAGAAGCAAAAAAATTCAGGGCTTTCATTGGCTGAAGTAAGTTTAATATATTATAGAAGAAGAAAAACAGGATAGTTTAAGCTTTGAAGAACCAGAGTTCAAAGAGAGGTTTTTGGTCTGAAACAAGGGGCTATAAAAGGGGGAGCTATCTGAGACTCTTTAGGGACTGGATCAAGTGGATTACAAAGGCCACAAAAGCTACAGAAGGAGCCAAAGACCAAGAATAGAAAGCCAGAGCTGGAACAGACCACAGGAGCCCAAGATTAGAACACAGGATCCCAAGATCAAGATGCAGGAGCCCAAGACCAAGTACAAGGAGTCCAAGAGATTGTTAAAGGACACCAAGTATTGGCACAAACCCCTTATTATTCCCTATCCTAAGGCCATATATCAGAAGGTTTCTAATGGGATCTTTCTTCTGACTGTGATTAAAGTGCCTATTACAACCCCCATCCAAATTTCCTGCGTTAATAAAGGATATAAGTCCTATTAGTCAATTACCCCACATTTTCTATCCTAGCCCAGGGGACAAGGAATCCTATTGCCTAGGGTGCAGGAAGTTTGCCTCTAGTAAGTCTGCCCAGGAGGAGTGGGAGAAGGTGAATAGGCATCTGGAAATGACAAATAGAGGAAGAGAGTTTATTGGGAGAGAGTTTGCAAGACTATTACAAGATTGGTATTGACCTACAGAAGGGCTGGCGCCTGCTGAAGTACAAGTGTATGGTTAGATGCTTGCCTAGTAATTGGGAAGATACTGGAGGAGTTTGCTCTTATGCAGGCCAAGTATAAGCTCCTAACCAATCATTCACCACTGTTGGAGAATAAAACTCCTCCAAGCTGGTCCCTGGCTACAACCCAGGACACACTTTAGGGACTGGTGACCAGGAACCCCACAAATACCTTTAAGTAAGACTTCCTGGCAAGATTTGCGCTTAAGGATACAGCGCTTATGATAATACATCAAGTAAAGAACCTTACCCAGACAGACACTGTGAAGGAGCTCACCTGCGCCTACAAAGAACTCTGACTTTGAGCACCATCTGACATGGCTTTTGAAACCCCAGCCACACACCTCATGTACTATGACACCTCAAGTTGCATGTGATGAGGCATGTGAACCTGGACCAGGTGACCAACCTGCAAAGCCTGTATTGCAAAGCAGAGAAAGCAGAACAAACCTCCAATGCCATTCATAAGGCACAAACTGGGAAGCAAGAAAGACCCAAAGATTCCCATCCAGGTGAGCGTTCCACTCAACCACTCCCTGGAGGCAACAGGAATAACACCAACCACAAACCCACAGGTTCAAATGGACATGGAAGTGGGAACAATGGCCAGTCAAATCATACCCATTTCTGTGTCACCATCACGCAAGGCAGTCAAGACAAGGGAAAAGCCTAGGAAGAGCACTAAGCAAGCCAAGCTCTCCCCACGCAACTCCTGACTTGCCCAATGATGAGTACCAACCTGAGAACGTGGACCAATGCCCAATGCTACAAGTGCCCTCAGAGGACCTGGTACTGTACACTATTGCCATACATCCCAATAAATTGATGACCTATCCTTTCTGCTTTTGCAGTTACACAGGCTCAGCACTCCTGGACTTGGGTGTGGATCAAACCCTAGTCAACAGTAGCTTTGTGGACAAGTTCAAGCTGGCCACTAATTGTTGCAGATTTAAAACGTGGTCCTGGCTGACAAACACCACATTGCTGTGATAAGGGAAACTGCCCCCTTCTCTGTCATGCTTGAGAACTTACACTCCATCATCCAAGGTCCCATCATCAACTTCCCAAAGTTTGACATTGTACTGGGGCTAGACTGGTTATGAAAGAACAATCCTCATATAGACTGGGTAACCTCAGTGTTGATCATCAAGCGTGAAGGTGTCAACCACCAGATCTACCCTGACTCTGTGGACCAACTCCTATGTGACCATGTCTTTGTACGCATCACAGAGACTCTGGAAAAAAGGGAAACCCAAAGGCAATTGACTGGGACTCCTTCCAGTACAAGATCATACACTTCAAAGATCACCAGGATATCACTACGCCTCAGGACCACAAAATTGTGGCCCGCCATCCAGAAATCTTCAAGGAAGCGCTACCTGGGCTGCCCCCTGAGAAACACATCCAACACTCCATCCAAATCAAAGGGGCTGTACCCAAGGCGCGTCCTATCTACGGGTTGACCCCAAACAAAGACAGTGTCCTATGCGCCTACCTCAAGGAAGCGTTGGAGAAAGGACTTATCCGCCCCTCACAGTCTCCCTTTGGGGCTGCTGTATTCTTTGTGGCCAAGAAGGACGGTACCTTACATCTGGTCACAGACTACTGAGCCCAAAACAAAGTTACCATCAAGAATTACTATTCACTATCACTGATTGACAACCTCTTTGACGCCTTAGGAGGAGCCACAGTCTTTTCAAAGATTAATCTGACTGCATGCTACAACCAGATTTGCATCAAGGAGGAAGACATCCCCAAAACAGCCTTCTGCACAAAATATGGTGCATAAAAATGTGTGGTGCTCAATTTTGGCATGACAAATGCCCCGTCCACCTTTGTGACCTTCATGAACAAATTATTCACACCACACATAGACAAGCATGCCCTATTCTACCTAGACAACATCATTGTCTACAGCCCCTTGGTGGAACAGCATCACAAAGACCTTGAGGCAGACTTTGCTACATTGGCACAACAAAAACTGATGGCCAAACCCTCCAAGTGCCAGTTCTTCTGCAAGCAACTACCCTTCCTGGGTCACATTGTCTCAAAGGACGGCATCAAACCCAACAGTCAAAAGATACAGGCTATCTGCAAGATGCCGCCACCCAAAGATAAGTTGGAACTCTGCACCTTCTTGGGGATGGTGGCCTTTGTACGCTGCTTCATACCTGACTGTGGCATTTTGACTGCTCCCTTATCCGCCATAACAGGCGCCAAATCCAAGTTTGTGTGGACCCCCCCAACGTGACCTCTGTTTTAGATGCCTCAAAGAGAAGCTCACAACAGCTCCCATCCTTCAATACTCCAAATGTGACAGGGAATACTAAATGGAAACCGACACCTCAGATGCATCCATTGGGGGAGTACTACAAATCAAAAATAATGACAGTGACTTCCTGCCTGTAGCTTATTACTTGCAAAAATTGACAGATGGTGAGTGTCAATACCCTATCCACAACAAGGAACTGATGGCTATTGTGCACTGTCTAGTCAAATGTTGCTGTTACCTAGAACAACAGGATGAATTCACAGCATTAACCGACCACAAGTTACTCATATATTTCAAAACTCAAGAGAAACTGTCTTGCCGTCAAGCCCACTGGATGGAGCTCTTGGAGAGATTCAACATGCTCATACAGTACAAACCTGGGGCCAAGCTTGCCTTGGCAGACGCCCTCTTCTGCCTGTATGTCTGTGCCTTGAGAGGGGAAAATGGGATTGACCCAGACTGGCTTCTCTTAGTACTACACACAAAAGACAAGGGTTTCCCCCCTGGACAACCAACATAACAAAGGAAACAGTTATCAAAAACAAACACCTATTTGCTGACGTATACAGGACCCTATACAGAAAAATGTCTGACGGTACAACCATTCCCTACATCCCCACGCACCAGAGGGTAGACACCATCCTATTCTATCACAGAGACCTCAGACATACCAAGAGCCAAAACCTATATGAGTTCCTTAAGCACAAGGCCTGGTGGCCAACCTTATATTGTGAAGTTCAAGAAGTCCTAGACCAATGTGAGGTATACAAGAACTTTGCCAAAAGCAAAACCCCTCCAAAGTCAGTACTTCCCATCTGCACACAACTACCATTCAAAGTATGGGCTCTTGAAATTGTTGGCCCCATGCCAGGGAAATACAATGATAAGAAATACATCATCACCGCCATTGAATTTGCTACAAGATGGCCATTAGCCCAAGCAGTAAGGGCACACACTGGCAACAACATACGTCAATTTATTGACAAAGAGATAATCAGCAAGTTTGGAAAGCCAGAACTCCTGATAACCAATGGAGGGAAAGAATTGACCTCCAAAACCACCAATGTATACCTCGCAAAAAATGGGGTCAAACACACCGTAACAACGCCATACCACCCACAGGCCAATGTACGTGTAGAGTGGCTTAATGGCAGCCTTTTGCAAGCCTTAGCCAAGCTCACCGCTGGGAGACCTGAAGACTGATATAAGCAGCTACCAGCTGCATTACTTGTGTGCCAAACCCGTGTGAACAGATCCACTGGAAAAAGCCCATTTGAGTTGGTATACGGCACACAGCCAAATATCATTCAAGCATTGACAGGACCCAAACCAGAAATTCCAAGTAAAGTCTCCCCTTAAACAGACCCTTAAGTCATAGAGGCCAACAGCAAACAAAGAGAAAAGGAAAATGAAAGTCTGCAAAAAACCTTTGTCCTCATCCAAGATAGACATGAAGTTGGGGATAAAGTTAGGGTCATGAACGTTGATAAAAGCAAACTATAACCCAAGAAAGTAGGGCCAGCAATAATTCTAAAGGTAAACAACAATAACACTTACCTCATGTAAGGACTCAGGAAACACATGCAAGACAAGATCCTATATCATGATTGCCTGAGACCCTGCAAAGCAAGACAAAAGCAATGAGAAACCACCCTGCCCGCCACAGACAACAATTAGTCCAGTACGGCAACCTGTCTCTTGACAGCCTCCCTGACAAGCTGCCCCCAGAGGAGGCCAACCTTTAGTTGGGGAGGGTGTCAAAACCGCAGACTCAACCTGCTAGCAAGATTCCAAACAAGCGGGTTTGTGACCTGCAATCCAATTATCCAGTCACTCAAAGCCATACTAGGAAGTCAACTTGAATTACCAAATCCAACAACATGAACAGATGATGATCCCCTACGGTGGATACCTTGTTTTGGCGCTTGACTCATTACCAGGATCAAGCCATCCCCTTCTTCCATCCAACTGTGTGATCAACAATCATATTCCTGCTATCCATTGATTCACCATGACTATATAATCACTATCTCACAATAAAGATTATTATCTAGCTTCTAAATGATTTCCCCTTGTAACTCTTCTAAAACAGCACATTTACAACACTTGGTATTGATCTAGTTTAGGTTGGTTAGAAGAAGTTGAGAGTTACATTGTGCTGCTCTTGCTTTTCATAGGCAGAGTTGGTCAAAGCATACACTTGAGTTCTGTTAGGGTGCTAATTCCTTTGATGAGGTAAGTGTTGTTAGGCTTGACATCCCTAAAAATGCCTAGTAATCATAATCCTGGCTTCACCTTGTGCATGTTGTGGTTAACAACCTAGATCTTGTCCCCAACTTGGGAGAGTTTCTGTTATAATGGGATTGCTTCCCTCTCAAACCTTTCCTTTTCCTTTTTCTCTTGGTCTTTCCTGGTGCGCTGTACATTAGGGTTGAGGCTATCTGGACTTTCTCAGGCAGAGGTAATTGTGGTCCTGATTTAATTTTAGCAATGGCAGGTTTATGTCCATAGGCAAGTTCATATGGTCTTTTTCCTGTATTACGGTTAACTTGTGTCCTGCACACCATAAGTGCAGTTGATAACATGTTGACCCAGGCTTTTGGACTATTGGCAGATAACTTGCTGAGGGCCTCCACAAGGGAACCATTTAGTCTTTCAACTCTTCTGTTTGCTTGTAGAAATTAGGGCCAATAATGGTTGGTTTTATTCCATGTTTTAGAGGTAGATTCAGTGTCAATAGCTTTGAGTTTGGTTCCTCTGTTTGTGATTAGAGTTTCAGGCTTCCCAAACTTAATTATAATCTTCTTGCCAATAAATTGTCACACATTGCTTCCTTTGTGTTTTTTGTGGCTTGTGCTACAGACCACCTAGTTGCATAGTTGATAGCTGTGATGACATACTATTTGTCTTTTTGTTTCTGGGCATTGGTCCCACAATATTCAGTGACCAACTTTGAAAATCTGTGTTATTGACACTGGTATTACTGACTTTGGGGTGCCTTGGAGTGGGTGTACTTTTCATAAACTTTGCATCAGTTTAGCACTTCCTCAATAATGTCCAGCATGTTGGGCCACCAGTAGCGTGTCTTGAGGTATTCAGGCAAGATCCTACTAAGTGTGTCCCAGATCTCTGCAGTATCAAAGATTGTGTCAATCTTTTGTGTTGGCAGGACGTAGGGTACAGTATCACCACTTGATAGTATGTGGTGTACATTACCATATACATTTTTGAACAGGTGTTTGTTCTTGAGGACTTTCTCTTGGATGTCTATTGATGTACCAGGTGGGAGCTCCTATTGGAGATTTCCTATTATCAACATAGCTAATTGGGGTCCCCATCAGTGCATAGGAGATATTTAGGGTATGACCTTGACAGGCATCTGCAGTAAGCATTTCCTTACCTGGTTTGTTTTCAATTATCATGGGGTACCTCTGTATGAGAATAATTCATTAAGCTTGTCATCTAGATAGATGTTATTGAGTTTTAAAGAACACCAATGACTTTTGGTTGGTTAGCACTTTGAATATCTGTGCACCTTCTAGGTAGCATCACCACTTCATTAGACAGTGGAATATAGATATCAGTTTCTTGTCATGTATCAGGTATCTTTGCTCACTGTCAGAAAGCTTCCTTGATTCATATGCTACAGGTAAATATCCTTTTCTGCAGTTTTAATCTGGAGCACACCTCCTATTGGGTAATTGGAGGGTTCACTTTCTAATCCACACACTTCTTCACATTTGGGATATTGTAAGATAGGAGCAGCAACCATTTGTTCTTTTAATTGTCAAAAGTGTTGATCTTTCAACGGTGTCTACACAAATTTTGTTGTCTTGCCAGTGATTGCAGATAAGGGGGCAGTCACAAATCTCCATTAAGGGATAAATCTTCTGACATAGGCTACCATGCCTAGGAATGTAAAAAGCTTACTCTTATTTTGCAGTGCTGGCATATCAGTTATGGCTTGTATTTTCTCTGGGTTGGTTTTAACTCTGTCCTTGCTGATAATGTGTCCTAAAAATGGGAGTTCTGTTGAGAAGAAGTCACTTTTGGAGGGCTTGGCTATGAGTTGATTTTTTGAAGGGTATGGAGAACCAGGTGGACGTTCTTCCAATGTTGTTCCTTAGTAGTGCTGTATATGATTATGTTTTCAAGGTGGACAATAGCCCTTTTTCCAATTTAATCTTTAAATACTTCATTCAAAAGATCATGAAGATACTTGGGGTGTTTTTCATGCCAAAGTTGAGGACAACACATTCAAAAAATTCATACTTAGTTTGAAATACTGTTTTGAGGATATTTTCTGGTTTAACACAGGTTTAGTGATAACCTGTTGTTAAATTAATTTTTGTGAAGAACCAGGACCCCCAGGGCATCAAAAAACATCAATCAGGGGCAGGGGATGCCTGTTCTTAATTTTGACCTCATTGAGTGCCCTGTAGTCTGTGACCAGGCAGAGTTCTCCCTCTTTCTTTGCTATAAAAAATACAGCTGCGCCAAAAGGGGATTCAGAGGGTTGTATGAGTCCTTTTTTGAGGGCTTTTTCTAGATAAGCATTTAGCATGTTGTCCTCATGTGGTATGAGGTGGTAGATAGATTGTGCTTTAGGTACACTCTCTTTGAGGTCAATTTTGTGTTGTATGCCACGGTCAGGAGGTAGTCCTGGCAGTGTTTCTTGGAAAACAGTGGGGAATTTGTTAACTAGCTGATCTTGGATCTAGTCTTTTTCCCATATGGCTTCTATATCTTTGAAGTGGATAACCTTGTATGTACAGGTGCTCCAATTGATTTTTCTAGGGTCAGTTTCCTCTTCTGTTTCCATGATTTTTATAACATGCAGTCTCTCATGAGTGTTTCAAGATGGGTTGGGTAAATATGGTGATGCACTTTGTCTTTTTGTATGGTAAGGGTGGCGCTATCCCAGTCAATGTGAGGCTTTGTCTTTCTCATCCAATCTAGACCAAGTACTACATCATATTTGGGGATTGGGATAATGGGCCACCAAGGGTAGTCTGTATGTCCCCTATTTGAGCTTGGAAGGGGTTTGCCTATCTGGCATTTGGGGTGCTACTGTTGTCTTTTGGGATTAGACGCTTTACATTGCTTTTTCTGCAAGAAGTTTCATGAGGTTGGAAATTTTCTCATCAACAAGGGATTGATATGCTCTAGTGTCAAATAGTGCTTTGTCTTTATATCTGCAAAAGAAGAAAGCATAAGTGAGGATTTTATTTCCATTAAGGCAGCAAACAGTAGAGGATGCCTGGAGGGTACTTGAATCATGGTGATTGAATCCACGTCCTGGTCCCTGTACAAGTCTTGTAAAGAGGGGGATGACAGCTTGCCTAAGCACTCCCCTTAGCTTTCCCTCTTTGGTTGCATTTTCAATACTCATCTGGTTAACCTTAGTTATACAGTTTCTGCCTCAATGGTGCTGGTTATTAACTTGGTTGTTTTTCTTGTTATATCAAGAGTCCTTCTTTACTGTGGGACTCTCTTTCTGATTGTTGGTTACATGCAGGTGTGACCGTACAATAGTCACTGTTGAGTATTTAGCCATATAAATGCTCTGAAATATAAAATTATTTCTGTTTTTGCTGTTTATTGCATGTAGATAGGTTATTTTGAATTCTTAAGGTAAAGATTTCTAGAAACTGGATATCTATGTTCAATAAAAGAAAAGAAGGCAATATTGGCGGAGTCAATCTTTGAGACTAGGCGTCTCAAAAACAATTTAATTAATTGGGAAGATTAATGAATAAATACATAGGAATAAAATTAATGAGGTTTTAATTATATTGGTTAATTGCCTTGACTGTGTCAAGAAGTTTGGTTAAGTTTAATCAAAATTAAACCCCCAAATTTTAGGTTAAAAGCGCTGCTTTGGCAAATTTATTGGGTTAGAAGCGCCGCTGCACTGCCTAGTGAATTTTTCAGGCGCTGAGGCACCGCCTGGGAAATTGCTGGGCACCGCAGTGGCGCCTGGTTTGAGTTTTGAAGCATTTTAATGGGTTTTAAGGCAAAAACCATTAAATGCAAAGATAACTAAATAAAGGCAAGGATGCCTAGGAATTCAGGTTTAATCAGCTGGTTCCCAGTTGGAACATTGATAGCTGAGTTTTGGGATGTGTAATCCACAGGTTTTTGGTGCCGGGAGCTGAGGAAGCTCCATGCTGAATTGGTACATTGTGATGAATGGAGTCAGGTGACTTCTTCCCATTGTAGGTTGGTTCTCATAGGTTGAGAAATATTGGTGATCTTTTAGGGAAAGATCTAGGTTTGGATGACTTGTATGTCATATACCACATGATATGAATCATAGGTTGATTCAGGAACTGGAGGGGTTTTCAGCCAAATATGCCTGGAATGGTATATAAGCAAAAACAGCTTATTTTAAATAAATATATTATCAATTTTGACGCTTTCCCCTCAATTACTTTTTCAATTGTTATGTCTTCTTTGTTATTGTTTAAAAGAGAAAAATTAGATTACTTCATGTAGAAACTGATGCTGCCAGGAAAGAGGTTCCTACAAGTTTGTTAGAGGAAGCTTGGGCAAGCTTGGAGGTCATAAAGACTGTGCCTGAGAAGTCCTTAGTAGAAGTAAAGGCTGAGTTTGAAGAGTTATACTCCAATTACTTTGAAAAAGAAAGGACTCCCGCACCAAGGAAACCAAATCTATGTGTGGGATTCTTGGAACCTGTTAGTAAAACGGGACAAAATCTTACAACAAGTGAAAGCAACGGCAAATTGTGAAATTGAGGCTTTAAGAGCAATAGAGGAAAAGAGTGTTGAGATCATGTCTTGTTGGCAGGATGACAGCACAGCATTGTCCCATAAAATTGCCTCCCTGGAGGCAAAGCTCCTAAAAGCTTTGTCACAGGAAGGTAATGGAAATAAGAGTCAAGGGCAGGATAATGGTAGGTTGGACTGGTTGGACCTGGATCCATCACAGAGCCCAACACAGGGGCAGAATAACCCATGGTGAAAGAAGTCTTTCTATGTTTGCCAAAATGTCACTGTTTTCTGGAAATCCAAAGGAAGGAAACACTTTCCTAGAGGGTTTCCTTATCCAAGCCTCTGGTCTGGAGGATGATGAGAAACATCATTGGTTGGAAGTCCTTGCAGGTCCTGCCTGCTTTAAGTGGTTTGAAAGATGTAAAGGTGACAATTATACCACGTTGTTAGAGGATTTCAAGTCATTTACACGGTAACCCTCAGACCTGGTGATGCTCTGCAGAAAGCTTGATATGTTACCCAAGCTGGCCATGAAACTGTGTTGATGTATCTTTCCAGAATGGAATAGTTCTTAGCTTTTGTTGACATAGAACACAATCAGGATCTGGTGGAAGATGCTTTCTTCACTGGAATGTGGCCCAGGTTGAGAACTCAGGCTTCTATGCTAAGTCATGAGAAGTTGTCATGGTCAAAACTTGTTCAAAAGGTCATTCAAATGTAGTGGGATCTTGGTGGTCCCCCACACAGTACTCCTTGCCTGAGAGTAGAAGCTCATATGGCTACAAGGGAAGAATCTTCTTAGAGAACCAGAAATCCAAGAAGTCTCTCCAATAAGGATCACATGTCTAGATTTAAGCGGGCATGTAAGTTCCCCATGGCAAAGGGATGCTGGATCTGCGGGAAAGATGGCCATTTTGCTGGGAAATATCCCAATTGTGCAGAATTTGACAAAGAACACCCCAACCTTATGTTTAAGGATTTGGGAAAAGAAAGGCGGGCTTAGGTGTCTCTCAACCTGAGCTTGGTAATTTGGAGAATAATGGGAGAATGAGACTTCAATCTGGAAAGGCCTTGAAGGAGTACAGGAAAAGCCCCAGTAAACCAGTGGAGCCACCTGTACAGGAAATTGATGTCTCTCGTCCAACTCTGCCTGAGGGAAGTCCAGATGCCTCTCCTAGTGAGTGGATATTGGATGTGTGCTTGGGTATATAGGGAAACAGGGAGATTACATGGCAGCCTGTGTGGGTCCAGTTGAGTGTGGATTGGCTCAAAGAAGTGGAATGGCGTAAAAAATGGTGGCCCAAAGCATGCCAGCATTATTGATTGCAAACCCTTTTGTGTGGGCATTGCAAGGGGTTATCCTCCTGAATATTTTGCTTGATGGTATTTCTGCAAAGGCAGTATACAATCCAGGATGTGCTGGAGTAGCAGTATCAAAGAACTTTGTCTGTAAACATGGTATGGACCCATCAAGATTAGTCACTCTGAATTTATCTTCTGCAGATGGGGTGACCACTATTGAACAAGACGTGTTTGATGAGGTGGTAATAAAATAGAGAAATACCATGGTCAAGACTTCCACTGTAGTTTTACCAGTAGCAGGATTTGATGTTCTGCTTGGTATGACTTGGATTATTGAGGCCAAGGTGAGCCTGGACGCTGTCAAGAATGTCTTGATCTATGAAGGAGTTTAGTACGCTTATCAACAGCTGACAATTATGCCAGCACCAGAAGATGTTCATTCAGTGGTCATCTATGCCAAGGAACATTACTCCATTCCACCAAAGGGAATCACTTGGTTGAAACCGGTAGCTTTTAATTGTGGAACACAGGGAGGACAGGTTATTGCATGATTGCCCTGTCATATATCCTCAAATGTGGAAATATTTGAGAATGGATCAAATGGCAAACTCCTCAAGTCCTGGAAGTTGTTTAACACTTGCGCAGTTCTTGTGGATATTCAACAAGGTCAGTGTATTGGAGTTTGGATGCCCGTAGTTGAAGAAGTCACATCTAATAAACCTATCATCTCTTATGTTTGTGTGCCCTTCAACAATTTAACTTGTATACTATGTCCAAGTGAAGCACCAGGTACCCCATTGTATACTCTGGTGTTGAAATGGAGTAGTTGTTTCTTGTTGGACAAATATGATGTGGGGAGAACTGGTCCACCCTATGTCATAAAAACGTTGACTGGGAAGCTGTACAAAGGATATGTACCCCATTGTTGTCCTGCTGCAGTTGCTGAAATTAGAGAAGAGGTGGAGAAAATGCAAATGGACGACCTGATTGAGGAAAGCATCAGTCCTTACTCTGCTCCAATGGTTTGTGTCCCAAAGCCAGATGGGAATATACATGTTTGTATTGATTGCTGAATGGTGAATAAGGATATTGTAAATGATGCCTACCAATGCACCGGATTGAGGATCAGCTGGACTCCATGGCTGGATCTTCCTGGTTCATCACTTTAGATCTGACTAAGGGTTATCACCAATTGTTGATTGATGAGAAGTCTAAGGAGGTCACAGTGTTCTCTACACCCAACGGTCTGTATCAATGGAAAGTCTTGCCATTAGGAATGAAGACAGCAGGTGCTGTGTTTCAGCGGGTAATTGACCAGATTAAGACAGGATTGCAGCCTAGATGTGTCTTGGTATATATAGACAATATTACTGTATATATCCCTTCTTGGGAACAATATCTAGAGGATCTTGATGAAGTATTCTGTCAAATTGAGAAAGCAAAGTTGAAGATTAGTGTATCTAAGACTAAGCTTGCTTGTCAAGAGGTCAAGGTTTTAGGGCATGTTGTGAATTCTCAAGGGATTAAACCAATTCCTGAGAGAGTTACTCCATTGTTAAGTATGAGGTTGCTGCAGTCAGTCCAAGAGGTTTGGGGTTTTATGGGGTCAGTGAATTTCTACTGGAGATTCATACCTAATTACTCTGCACTTGAAGAGCCATTGTTTGCATTAACAAGGAAGAACACTCAATTTTTTTGGGGACAGGAGCAAGAGTCAAGTCTCTTAGAGCTGAAGAAGAAACTCTCTAAAGCCCCCATACTAAGATTCCCATATTGGTCAAAGTTGTTCTACATTGAGACAGATTCAAGTTCAACTGGTCTTAGTGCCGTTCTTACTCAGGAAGAAGAATCAAAGTTGTCTTGGCATCCTGTTGTGTATGGTTCTAAGACATTGGGGACCACTCAAAGGAAATACTCTGCTACTGAACGTGAAGGATTGGCAATAGTATGGACAGTGGATCATTTTAGGATGTATATCCTGGGGATGCCATTTGTTATTATCACTGACCACGCAGTGTCAAGAGCAATTCAGACCAAGGAAGACTTACAAGACCAAATTCAATTGTATGCAGAAAAGCTCTCTGTATATTATTATGATATCATCTACCGCCCAGGATTAGAAAATCAGATTGCTGACTTATTATCCTGAGCGCTGTTGGCCTGGGGAGAAGTTGGAAAGTAAGAAGCACAAGAAGATTTATTGAGGAATAGGATTTATGTGGAAAAATCCAAATGTCTTCAAGTGGTCAGAGATCTTCATGTTCAATGGGGAGGTCACCTCAGATATGAGAAGCTCTGGCAAGAAGTGAAAGCTTGGTACTGGTGGTCAGAGATGAGAGCTACAGTCCTCCAGATTTTGCAAGAATGTGAAATTTGCTCTAAATTCTCAGCGGCAAAATCCAAGATGCAGCTCAAGTCAGTGATGTCACATTATCTGTTTGAGTTAGTCTCATTGGATACAGGTCACATTTCATTACCAAGTGGTTGGAAAGAATAATTTGTGGTTGCTGTTGATTCTTTTACTAAATGGGTAGAGATTTGAGCACTGACCAAAGAAACAAGTATTGCACTTGCTAAGTTTCTCCAGGAAGAGATAATAGTACAACATGGTTGTCCTGAGAAGGTTCTCACCAATAATGAACCACCTTACATAGGGCCAGCTTTGACTAAGAAACGCTTAAAATGGGGAATTTCTAAGTTAACCTCAGCCCCTTATCATCCCAAGACAAATGGTTTAGCCAAAAGAACCATTGGAACCCTGAAGCGCATCATGGAGAAATTGGCTGATGGGGCTACAACCCATTTGAAGGATCACTTAGCAATGAGTGACATGGCATACTGTACAATGTCCCATGATTCTACTGGGTTTTCTCTGTTTCAGATGTTGTATGGCCAGGAGACTACAACAAGCACTGAGGTGGGCCAATGGGAGTTTGTGGAAAAGAATTCCTATGAAGACGCCATAGAGGAACATGCTTAAGATGCAGAAGTTATTTGCTGAGGTAAGGAGTAAAGGAGAGCAGGTTTGAGAAAGACATGCCACCAAGTGGAGCTCAAAGCCTGGAGTACCTCCCTGTGATCACATCAGGTTGGAGATCTGGTATGGTTTGATCAAAAGCGCCATAAAAAACACCCTAAAAGAGGTCTTCAGTGATGGGTAGGGCCTATGAAGATTATCTTGATTAGTCCAGGGCCAAACTACCTAATTTGAGGGGTTGGAGCTGCCCTAGGAAAAGAATGGTCCAGAATTCATCCTCAATTCCTTAAGCTGTTCCATGGGGAATTGGAGCTAATAAAGGTCCAGGAAGATGAGGCCAATTCCCCTGAAGAGAAGGAGCAGGCCTTGTGACTGTACAACAGTCACTGTTGAGTGTTTATCCAAATAAATACTCCAAAATATAAAGATGTTCTGTTTTTGTTGTTTATTTCATATATATAGATTTAAGTGGAATTCTTCAGATAAAAATTCCTGAAAACTTGGTATCTATTAAATAAAAGAATATAATAAGGGTAGGTAGTTAGGCTGTAATAACTAGAAAAACTGAGGCAAGATTGGCTGAGTTGATCTTGGGGACTAGGTGTCTAGAAAAAAATTCAACTACTCCAAAAGTTAATTAAATATACCTGCAGAAATGATTAAGGAGGATGTAATCATTGGGCCAGAATGGACTTGACTGTGTCAAGTAAGGACTAGGTGTCTTTAAACCAAGTTGATTAATCATTTAGGTTAATCAGGTTAAGTGACAGGGTATCAATCAACCAATATAAGTCTGAATAAGTGCAAATGTACATGGGTATTCAGGGTTGATTAGCTGGTTCCCAGTTGGAACATTGATAGCTGAGTTTTGGAATGGGTATATTCCACAGGGTTCTGGCACTGGGAGCTGAGGAAGCTCCATGCTGAATTAATACATTAAGATGAATGTTGTCATGTGATTCTGTCTCATTGTAGGTTGGTTCTCATAGGCTGAGAATTATGGGAATCTTTTAGGTAAAGATCTAGGTTTATATGACTCAAATGTCATAGACCATGTGACATGAATCATAGTTTAATTCAGGAACCAGAGGGTTTTTTGGCCAAATATGCCCTGAATGGTATATAAACAAAAACAGCTAAATTTTAATAAAATAATATTGTCAATTTAGACGCTTTCCCCCAATTACTTTTTCAATTGTTATGTCTTCTTTGTTATTGTTCAAAAAAGAAAAATTAGAGTACTTTATGTAGAAACCTTTTCTTCCAGGAAATAAGTTCCTACAAGTTCTCTGGAAGAAGCTTGGGCCAGTCTGGAGGTGACAAAGACTGTCCCAAGGAGTCTTTGGTGGAAGTAAAAGCTGTATTCAAAGAGTTAAACTTGGATTACTTTGCAAAATAGGGTCTCCTGCTCAAGGAAATTGAATCTACATGTGGGATTTGTGAAACCTGTTAGTGGGATTTGAAAAATGCTTTACAACAAGTAGAAGCCAGGGCAAATTATGAGATTGAGGCTTTAAGAGCAAGAGAGGGAAAAAGTGTCAAGATCATGGCTTGTTGGCGGGATGGCAACAAAGTGTTGTTCTATAAAATTGCCTCCCTGGAGGCAAATCTCCTCAAAGCTTTGTCACAGGAAGATAACAGTATTAAGAGTCAGCAAGGGTAGGATAGGTAGGACACACCATTTTGAAAACAGCATCTCAAAAAACGCCATCTCAAATTTAATTCCAGATGGTGTTTTTTGTGTTAGTGATCTTGAATCACAAAAAAATAAAATAAACAATAGAATAGTTAAAATTTACATATACCTTTATAATGCAGCATCTTAAATTTACACCATCTCAATTCTGTCACTTCAAGTCAGATTAATTAAATCTTATTTCACTAACTTTATTTACATATGAAAACACTTAGTGTGGGGCATGTTTACAACATCTCAACTTTACGTCATTTTGAATTACGCCATTTACCTTAAACTAAAATAAGCTTATACCCAAACTAAAGTAAAGCCTGTGGTATAGTGCCAGAATATGTTCCTATAGTATTAATCTAAGACACTTATAATAAGAACAAGCTAAATAGACGCCACTGTGATAGTCCTTCTAGTGATTGTCATTGCTGGGTAAAAAAACCAGTTTTGTTATATGTAATTTATAACTTTATTATACATAGATACATTGATAAGAGTTTCATCAATAAAATATTTTAATAGTGATTTTAATATGGAAGGGGGTGATTACGCCATTTCAATTTATGTCACTTCAAATTCCACCAAGTTTCATATCATCCAATTGATTCAAGGCGCACAATGGATAGGGGAAAATAAGGGGAAATTACCTATGAAGCCAGGCTACGCTATATTGATTCCCCCACCGCAAAACTTGCTTTCCACTTTCCAAAAGTATAGTTTCACGTCAAAAACAATATTAATAAAAAATGTAAGAAAACATATGAAACATTGCAAATATATTTTTTTTGATCTCCTCTAAACAACTGGGTACTTTTTAACCCCAGTTGTATAAGCTAGTTTTTGAAATATTCAATTTTTCTCTTTGGCCCAGTTGAGGTAGCTCCACCGTAAATTTGTTAATTTAATTTAAAAAATGGTCAAAAACACTATGTTTTTGAGCTACGGCACCTCAATTACGTCAATTTGAAAACGCCATCTTGAGAGCAAGTTTTCAATCAAAACTCAAATTTTTGCCTACTTACATTACTAATGAAAAATTATTTTTATAAGATAAAAAAACATTGAAATTTTGATAGTATATATTTTTTGATCTCCTCTACAATTCTATGTAAAAAATTGATACTTTTATATTAAAAACATTCTCATTTTTCTCTTTAAAAACAACCCCCAAATTGCTCATATTTTGATACTATTTCACTTTTAGATGCCTCCCAAGTCCATCAACAAAGCTGTGTCCAAGGCTTCCAAGGCCTTCAAAGACAAAACCACTCCTCCCAAGGCCAAGAAGGCCAAAACTACCCCTAAAAAGCAGCCTGCTAAGGGTAAAGCTCTTCCCAAGACACCTACACCCTCACCAGAGCCTGAGGAAACAAGCCCAACTCCTCCCCATTCTCCTTTTGTTTACTCCCTGTCAGACCCTCAAGAGAAGTTGTTCAACTTCAATTGCCATTCTGACCCCACTTCAGAGCCTGAGGATGAAGATGAGCAGGAGCCTGAGCCTGGTGCTCCTGCAGATGAGCAAATTGAGCTCTGGGATCTTAACTCAATCCACAATGTATGCAACCAAAATGGCACCTTTGCTGTGCCAACAACATACCCTGTCAGCTATCCAATTATGACAAAGAAAGGGGGTGCTGGCTTTGTCCACAAGGGCTACAGCTTCAGCTGCAACAACAAGAAGAAGCCCATCTGTCAACATCACTTCAAATATGATAATGTTGGCTGTTCATCTAGACTTATCACCTATGGGTTCACTCGGTTTAAAGCTCTGACTATTGGGCATGACTGTGCCAAGCCTTTCAATCCTCTATGTCAACTGATCTGCTGGTTTCTTTGCCAGGTGATCCCAACCACAAAGGCCCAAACTTCAACTGAGGTTTTAAACAATGCACTCATTAATCTAAATGATACCCAACTGGCAACTGTTGGTGGCGCCTCAAAACTACAGAGATATATCACTGACCAGAGATATGCTCTGAGCACTGAAGGCGTCAGTGCTACATCAATTGACCAGTTGATTCTAACTGAGGATCAAAAGCTTTCACAGAATAAAGAGATATTCCTCCTTCACAATGATGGACAATATGCCCCAGAGTGGATCATCTGCTTTGCAACAAGCCAGGATCTTTGCTACCTTTTAAAATGCAAGACCTGGCTTGCAGATGGAACATTCTCCACCTGCCCAAAGCTCTTCAGCCAGCTTTGGAATATCCATGGGCAGGTTGGCAATCTAGTTCTTCCCCTGGTCTTCTTTTTCCTCCCTATAAGAAGAAGGAAACTTATGTCTGGGCTCTAACAATATTAAAGGCCAAGTTGGATGAGATCCTCCCAACTATTGAAGAGGGGCTAAAGGAGACTAGAGGGTGCAAGAAAAAGGCCCAGTCAGAGGAAGCCACCCCAATCAAGAAAAAGCCCAAAAGCCTTCCCTACCATGAATATCTGGTAGTAGATTTTGAGCAGGCTCAGGCCAATGCTTTTATTAGAATCTTCAAGAGCTCCCCTCAAGGATGCTACTTTCACTTCCGGCAGGCACTCTGCTGCCGCCTCGAAAAGTGCTTTGCACTTCATGAGCAGGTCTACACTGAAGGCACAAAGGAAGCAAAGGATGTGTTCAACTGCTTTGCTGCCCTTGCCCTTGTGCAACAGTGGGAGACAAATGCCTTCTACAATGCCCTCCTCCGCCATCCTTACATTATTGCCAACCAGGCAGCCTTTGCGCCCTTTATTGAGTATTTTGAAACTCAAAGGGTTGGTATTTTTTAGGGAGCACACCACATTAGAAAAGGCAGTGACTCAATCACATGGAGCTGCTTTAAGCAGGTAAAGGATGGCTTAATCAAGACCACCTCTTCTCTTGAAGGGTGGCATAGTCAATTTGCCATAAGGGTCCAGGTTCAGAAGCCCATTTTCAACAAAATCATGGTGCATCTCAAAACCCAGCAGGCCATCTCCTCCCGCCTCTTTAAAACAGGTATGAAGACCAAGGGTGATCCCCCCAAGCAGACCAAAGCGGTGAAAAAGTATACAGAGATTAGCAAGGTGGTCCTTGCCTAGTATCCCAAGGATAGCAATCTTGAGCATCTCCAAGCTATCTCAGTTGCTCTTTCTACTAATATTTGAGCCCTTTCCTAAGAAAGTCTTCTTTATCTTCTCTCTTATTTCCTTTAATTTTATCATTATTTTTGACTTTTTTAGTATTTGGTACAATTGTATGCTTATTTTAAAGTGTATTTTATAGTTAAAATAGATGAAAATGGTTGTTTTTGGGTATATTTTAACTTTTGGGCTTTACGCAACTATGTTGCTACTAATTTACCCCATTTTTTATTGCAGATTTGGAATTCTGAGGTTTTTTTAAGCCTAGAAATGTTTTTTATTTTTGGGAATTTTTTGGGTAATTTTTGGAGTTCAAAAAATCTAAAATTTTAAACCTGTTTTTTCTTAGTCAAAATGTTGTAAATCAAAATGGTGTTTTTACTAGTAAATCAAGATAGCAGAAATTCAAGATGGCGTATTTTGATATGCCTTTTTTTGAGATGCCGTTTTTGAAATGGTGTGTCCTACATAGGATAATTGTAAGTTGGACTGGTTGGACCTGGATCTGTCACAGAAGTAGTGATGAGGTATTGGGTGGTAGCTTGGTAGTAAGGGTTGAAAGGTGGGTGGCTTAATCTTGATGGGGCAGTTGGAGAGACAGTTTTCTTGACTGGGAAGTAGCAGCAAGAGCTGATTGCTTCAATTGCTCAAATTCTTTTTCTGTCACATATGCAGGCTTGAAAAACTAAATAAATGAGCATGGGGGAAGACAGGTGTCCTTTCTAGACTTATCACTATCACTTGCATAGAATATGACAAGATATGATAAGTCCTGTACAAATATAGAAGGTAAAAGCTCATACCCTTCTCAATTCATGTGCACAGTTCATTGTAGGTGGCAGGCTTTAAGCACCTGAGAGCCAAACCAAAAATTGTAAATACATACATCTACAAGATGCATTTCAGTGTGGCTTATGGGATAGGACCAACAGGTATTCCCAGCAGCCCTAATTTCCTTGATTGCCCACTCCCGCTGTTCTATCTCAGCACTCATTACAACTGCGTACACAGCTTGTTGGGTAGCCCACTCCTCCAGCATGTCCTTGAGCTCTGTCTGGTAGACATACCCATCTGCAGTGTTAGATATTTCTGAGTAAAAATTGACACCCAATGGGGAAACTGCTAACAAAACCCTAATAAATTGATACAAAATTGGGCCGCGCTTGTAAGCATCAGATTAGATACGCTTTTCTCCATAATCTTGGATACTTGCAGAAATCTTGACATACAACAAAAGATGATGTCATTTTGTGTCCTCATTACCCTCTCTTTGATGAAATTAGTGATGGTAGAATCATAGGGGTTGGTATCCATCAAGCTGGGATCACTAAGAACTTAATTGGTTAAGATTTTAGCAACAACCACAACTCTTTCATCCACAAAGTGACTGTTCACTTATTAGTAAAAATGCTGTGGAGTCTCAGTTGGAGACACACCTAGACCAGGGGCATCTGGGTGTACATTCCATGATAGCCATCATAAGGGGGGTGGGCTTTTCACCCTCAGTTGACATATGGGCACCTGTTGGGGTCTTCTTTGGAGGGGGCTACAGTTGATGTGGGCTTGCAGGGTTGAAGCCGCAGTGGACTTTGAAAAACCCATCATGTCTGCAATTTCCCCAAGGGTCATAAGTATGCCTTGCTTTTTGACCATTTTGAGAAAAATATTTGGGGTAATGAGCCCTATTCTGCGTCTTGCAGACTGATTGGCTGGAGGTGAGATGTGACTGTCTTGGGAACCAAATGGTGCCATCTGATTGCTGTTTTGGAATTCCAGTTTCCCTGGGTAATCCCTTGGATAAATTGGCCTATTTCAGACGCCAGTGTTGGTACACAATCTGGATTAGCAGCTGTCTGTGTGTGATGAGCAAATAGGGCCATGCTTGAGGACACAGGAGAAAAAACACACTCCTGGGTAGTGCTTGGGGAGGGGCCTGCAGGTTAGGAGTGACTATAGATAGAGGCTTCACTATTGGAAGACCCAGTGTTGCCCTTCATAATTTTTTTAAGGCCAGAGAAAAGCTCATTTACTTTATTGTTATTGAAAGAAGATATAAATTGTTTTTATAAAAAATTAAGCTCAAAAGGGGAGTGTATATTTAGTCAATTTTATTGTTAAGTATGTTAAGTTGATGAATAGTAGGATCTAAATTTTAGCTGTCCTAAAATAAAATAGGGTGATTTTTGAAAATGCCTGTTATTCCCAATAGAATTGACATGAATCCACTCTAGATCCTTTGACATCCTTTTTGAGATACCCATAAATTATATTTATTTTAAATTCACCTCATTTTTGATTTGAAATTTGGTTCTTGGATTTGACAATCCTGCAATTTCATATTTGTTACTAATTTCATGTTGTGTATGATTTGTTAGAATTACAGAAAATCTCAAATTGTACATTGGAATACTACATTTCTAATTTGTGTATCCTGTATTTGCTTGCTGTGTTTTGTCTTTAGTTAGTTGAGTTATCTGCTCAAAGGATTCAAAATAAGCCAATTTAAATAAATAAAAAAAGTCAAATTAAAGGGTTGATTTTATTAAATATTTTATTTTTCACTCATTTGAGTTGCCCACAAATGTGATTAAAAATTTGGACCAAGGATTTGACAATCCTGTATTTTTAGGTTTAGGTTCTGAATTTACAGTATATTTTAAATTATGATTTAAATATAATATTTTATTAGCTAAGCTCTAATAGGTGCTTAAAGTTAAAAGTGCAGAAATAAAAAGTATTTTTTATTAAATAAAAATTCTACTTTAAAAAGTCATAATTATTTAATCAATCTTTTTAAGCTTAAATTTAGTGGTTTAAAGGAGAAAGACCTGTTTTAAGTTATAATAAAACTTCAGCCCTTTTGATTTAGTTTAACGTAGATTTTTAAAAAATTATTTTATTACCATTGATTTTGGAAGTTTTAAAAAATATTAAATTAATTTAATATGTCACTATGTTTCCATATGTTATCAGGGAGTTTCAAAATCAAAATTTCAAAATTGAAACATTAATTTTCTAATCAAAAACCCATTTATACTCATCTTGAGAGTTACATAGAGTTAACTAAAAAGTGAATTTTTTAAACCTTACAAAATATAGTAAACAGCACTCTGGATTTCAGATTCTGTTGAAAAAATGATAGCTTTATTAATAATTTATATTCTTTTTTACTAACCAAAAAATACTAACTTTACGCCATCTAGATGCCCCCTAAATCAACCCCTATCAACCCAAAGAAGGCCAATCCTTTCAGAACCAATAAGACTGAACCCAAGGCTAACAACAGTATAATCAAGAAGCTCACCAAGGCCGCCAAGAAGACCCCTGAACCCTCCCCCTCTCCAGAAACAATGTCTTCTAAAGAGGAACATACCCTCAGCCCCTCCAAGAGCCCAACTGGACAAAGCTTTTCTACAGCCAAAGAGATGAAGAGGAGCCGCCCCTCATAACTCAGAGAAGTACAATGAAGACCTGTACAACTCTGGGAAGGCTACACCTGCTGAGGATAGACTTGAGCACTGGGATATCTTGAAAGTCTATAATATATGTAACTATGAAGAGTAGTTCTTTTTACCAGATGTCATGTCTATCTCCTTCCCAATAATGTCCTCTAAGGGCAATAATGGAGTTTACCATGATGGGCTTGTGTCAAGTGCAATGACAAACATAAGTACCTAGTGCTTCATCACTACAAGTGTAAGGGGCTGGCCTGTCCTGACCGCCTTTCTACCAAGGATCCACCCAGTTCAATAAACTGAATAACCAGTATACCTTCTGGAGCCAACCGTGGTTTACCAGCGTCTGATAAAGTGTCACCTGCACCAGAGGCATCCTTTTAACAGGGGCCTTACCTCTCAAGAGATAGCCACCAGGGCCCTTCAAAACTTGACCAGCTTCCAGAAGATAGCTTTTGAAACTTTTGGATCCCTATAAAAGTATGTGAGTGATAAATGCTGTAAGTCTGAGAAATGTGGGCAGAAATTTCACCTCCCTTATGGAGCTAGAATACCCAATGAGCTTGGAGTCACCTCTAAGGACAAACAGTTTCTCCTCCATGACAATGGTCCTTATGATAATAAAAGAACAATATGCTATTCCACCCAGGAGAGACTTAGTATTTTGATGGTAGTCAATATATGGTTGGCTGATGGGACCTTTTCATCATGCCCCAAGATATTTTCCTAGCTCTGATGCATCCATGGAAAGTATGGTATTAAGGTTATGCCTTATGGGTTAATTTCTGATGTCAAGGTAAAAAGAGAATGACAATTCTCATGCCTTAGAAATACTAAAGGGAAGTTAGATCTCCTTCCCCCTACTGATACCCCACCTCTACCCAGGCAAGTGCCTAAGGTCAAAGTTCCTCAGGTCCAAAGTGTAGGAATCAAAAATGGGACCCCCCAAAAGTGCAGAAATTGAAACACTATGTAGAGTGCAGAAATCAAAAATATCAAAGATCAAAGTGCAAAAATTGATTTCCCAGAAGTTAACTTTGAAGCCAAATAAAATACAGTTCTTAATATGAAAAATGTATTTTAAAATCTTTTCTAGACTAAAGAGACCTCTAGAAATTCATTTCTTTAATAAAAAGTGTATGTTAGATAATAAAAGAATTATTAAATTAGCTGTTCTTTAAAGAAACATTTTTACTTTTAAAATCAAAATTAGACTAGAATTTATATGTAACTGTATTCAATTAAATACAAAATACAAAACTAAACAAAAAACTTCTTAAAATTATTTGTATGTGTTGCAACTAAGTTTCCAGACTCGCCTTCCAATGTATATTACAATACACAGGGGGGACTGCTCTAACAGGTTGTTGGGCTTAAGCAGTACTTATATATCTGAGCACCAGGCAAGATGGAGTACAACATATTATGCATTGCCAGCATAAAACCAAGGAGTTACCAACTATTATCAATATATGAAGATCATATTATTAACAACAGCAGAAGAGGTTCAGGTGTCAGTCAGCAACAGGGCAGCAGGACTGGATACAGAGCCGGTGTATAGTAGTCAGTCAGATACAAGATAGACAATATATACTTTAGGAAGGATTCAGTTGTTGGTTGGCAACAAGACAACAGAGTTGGAACAGGGCTGACATAGGAATGGTTGTATGTTAATCAGTTGGAATCCAGACAGACAATGGATACTGGGGAAGGGGAAGAGAGGATTCAGAATTGGTAAGTGGCATACAGCAGACTTATGATCCCTAGGTGTCTCTATATTAACAGTGCTGAAAACATAAGCTCAACATCTGTTTATAGCTTACAGGAGCTATCATGGTTGTACAGACCCAAGGTCAGCACCTCTGCAAAGGCAGTTGACAAGTAACTTATCCAAGTTATAGGAGAAAAAAGTATTTGGTTTACAATAAAAGGCCTCCAATTTATTAAATAAGTCAAGTAAAGTTTATATAGGCATTTGTGAGATGATAGCCAACTGAAATGTTGATCAACAATATGGAATATTGATGATCAATCAAGTTAGTTTCTACAGTTTCATTTGAAGATTACAACTGATAAGAATGGTTGTAAGTTATATCACCAGTGTCAGTTAATAACTGGTTGTTCCAAAGGTAACTGTGGCAAATTGGGCATAATCTGGACAGATTATGAAACAGACAGTTTAAAAGATCACTTCTACTTTATCTGAGCACAGATATGACTTGTTGAATGATCTGTCTGATATCTTTGACCTATAGACTTGTCTGGCCAACAAATAAAGCCTTTAGCTTTGTATGGATAACAGGAAATGCATATAGCATTGTATGGCCAACAGATTAGGCCTACAGACTACTATATCTAACAGGTATGCCCTGTAGCCTCGTATAATTAACAGATAAAGCCTAAAGTTTTATATGGACAACAGATAAGGCCTATAGCCTGGTTTGGCCAACAGAAGCTGTAAATAGTGTCATAGCTCATAGCTATTCCATCACAGGGGGCACTCAATGAGTTGCACCTTGCGTGTCTAAGAACAGGAACCAATCTAATGGCTATATCAAACTGCAGGCACTTTCTCTTAATTAGGAGCGCTACCAATTTGATATGCTGATTCCTGCATGAGTTATTCCTCGGCTTCACACCTTACATGGAACATGCCACCATGGCATCCACTTGTGGCCCAGTGGCTTTCCCCATATAGTATATTAATCACAGTATTTTATAATAAACAGGACCTTATTCTTTTCATTCTGTCCTTTCTATTGGACTGTTGTCTTCACCAATCAAATACTGAATCCTCATTGGTTCAGTTGCAACATATAGAAAAATATTTATTGTCACAGCATAAAATTAAAAGAAAGCAAAAGCAATGCAAGATTTAATTTGGAATATTAGAGAACTTTTGCAATATTCTAAAGATGAGTAAGCCAGTTGGAGGAGTTGTATGGAAGAAGGGAGTTTTTTATGACTATCTCAAGTATGTTGAGATCCTTGCTGCTCTGGGAAACACTTTGGCTTCCATCTAAAAACTCCTGGTGTCAAAACAGCAGGCTCAACCTGCCAGCAAGGTTTTGAGTAAGCGGGTTCATGACCCATGATCCAATTGTACAGCTACTTGTAGACAAGTTAGAAAGTTGACTTGAATATTCAAATACAACAACATTAACAGAAGCTGATCTCCTACAGTGGAAAACTCATTTTGGTGCTTGACTCATTACAAGGATCAGGCCACTCCCTTCAGCATCTCACTGTGTGATCAACACTATCATGTTCCTGCTATCCACAATTCACAATGACTATAAAATACTTATATATCAATAAAGAATATTATCTAGTCTCCAAATATTTCCCCCTTGTAACTCTGCTAAAATAGCACAGTTACGACATTGGTAGCACAGGTAGGTTCTCCATCCTACCTTATATTGAAAAATTCTGCCTGCTGCCCATACTTGCTGTGTCTAACAAATCCTCAATATAATCATGTCTGGCCTCCTGTTAGGCTGGACACTGTACACTCCTGGTGCTGAGATACCTTATGGCTTTGTCCTGTACCATAATACAGCAATCCCTCTCTCTGCCTTCAACACCCTTCCTGCACAAGGGTTCTTTCAAGCACCTGTCAACATTCCTTTAGCAACTGACAAAAGCTTATGCCAGCCTACGTACCTCAGAGACTTCAAAGCGCTGCCTTGGAACCTTTTCTGAAGCCAACAATAACAATGCCGTGGCATGGATCTAATCTGCCCAAAGCAAGCTGGCTCAAATGGAATGTCCACAACAATTTTGCTTTGCATAGATCTCCATCACACTGACTCACAATGCTGGTACCTGGTGCAACAAGTGGCATGAAGAACACACCAAAAAAAGATTGGGACATCATCAAACAAGACTTCTTGGCAAGATTTGTGCTGAAGAACACCCCACTCATGATCATATACCAAGTGAAGAATCTAACGCAAACTGGCACAGTGAAGAAGCTCACCTGCACTTACAAGGAACTATGACTATGTGCCCCCTCATATATGGCATTTGACACTCCAGCTAGCCACCTCATGTACTACAACACACTCAAGTTACATGTAATGAGACACGTAAACCTAGACCAAGTGATCAACTTGCAAAGTCTGTATTTCAAGGCAGAGAAAGCAGAACAAACATCCAACGCTCTCCACAAGGCGCAAACTGGAAAGAGAGAGTAACCCAAGTATTCTCACCCAGCCAAGCGTTCCAACCAACCACCCCCTGGGAACAACAGCAACAATGCAAACTACAAGCCCACAGGTTTATATGAACATGAAAAGGGAACAACAGCCAGTCAAACTGTACTGTAAATTCAGAACCTGAACGTAAAAATACGGGATTGTCAAATCCTTGGTCCAAATTTGAAATCACTTTTGTGGGATAGCCTTTTTAATTAAATTGAATTCTTTGTATTTTTATTTGGATTTTTAAAAATTCAGGAACTCATAGACACTTTGCAAAGATAAGTTGAACTGCATATTACCAATGGACAAAATGAATTAACTGGAATCAGATTTGAAGTGTTCAAATCCATCAACTAATTTCATTAAGCTTACTATGTTTTTTGGAATTGCAGAAATGTCAAATCCAAGAACCAAATTTCAAATCACTTTTGAATGCCACTAGCAAACTCAAATAATAATTGTGGGAACTGGAATCCAAATTGAATGAACAGTAAGAAACTAGGACAAATCAACCCAAATTAAGAAGCTCCACTCTGGATAAAATCAAATGAAAAATCTGATCTCAACAACTATGTTTAGATATGAAATTAAGTTAAATGTAAAATTGTCTAAATTGGAAATGATTCAATATTATGCACTTTAAATCACTAGTAATGTGACCACAAACCCATATAATTATATATGAGCTACCCTCCTGATGACAAAGAATATTTTAAAAGTTTTTTGGCCCCCAGGGTAGCCTTGAGCTAAAAAATCTTTTTCAAGGAAGGAAGGAATGAAGGAAGGAAGGAAGAAGGGGGAAGATAAGCTATAGTTTACTATAAAAGTGTTAATGTATTGCTATTGAGAATACTTGATTACAGTAGATTTTAAAAAAAAACACTAATAATAAAATAGAATTAGATATTACAATCTATCTTATCATGTTATCTTTTCCTTGATGTGTTGGTAGTACATTTGCTGTTGATAATAGGCTTGTTATAATTGGATAGTTTCACCTCCAGTTGCCTTGGGAATAGGAAATCAAGTTGCCTCCCTAAGACCAGCTATGGTTGCAGAGGCAACTTGATTTCTTATTGCCAAGGCAACTAAGGTGAAATTATCCAATTAATTGCAAGCACATTATCAACAGCAAATGAACTATTAACACATCAAGGAAAATGAATGTGATGAGATAGATTTTAATGTATAATTATATGTTATTATTAGTGCTTTTTAAAATCTACTGTAATCAAACATCTAAATTTTAGCTGCCCCAAAATGGAATAGGGTAATTTTGAGAATGCCTATGATTCCTAGACAAATTAACACAAATCCAGTCTAGATCCTTTAGCATCCTTTTTATGACATCCATAAAAATATATTTTTTTCAAAAACACCTCATTTTGATTTGAAGTTTGGTTCTTGGATTTGACAATCCGCAATTTCATACTTTTTAATTTTTACATGATGTCTATGATTTGTTTAACATACAGGAAATCTCAAATTGTACATTGGAATCCTGCATTTCTGATTCATGTATACTTCATTTGTTTTCTGAGTTTGTCTTTTGTTAGTTGAGTTATCTGTTATAAGAGATTTGAAATTTGTCAATTTAAAAAAACCAAATAAAGTCATATTAAATGGTTGATTTTATTGAATATTTTAAGAATCACCCAGCTGAGTTGACTGCAAAAGTGATTCAAAATTTGGACCAAGGATTTGACAATCCCACATTTTTTTGTTCAGGTTCTGAATTTACAGTACCCATTCTGTATCACTGCCACACAAGACAACAAATAAAAGGGAAAAGCCCAGGGAGAGCATTAAGAATCCAAGCCCTCCCTGCACAACTCCTGACTTGCCCAATGATGAGTACCTACCTGAGGACTTGGATCAGTGTCCTATGATCCAAGTGCCCTCAGAGGACCCAGTACTTTACACCATTTCCAGGCATCCCAAAAAACTGATCTCTTACCCTTTCTGCTTTTGCAGTTACACAGGCTCAGCACTCCTGGACTTGGGTGCAGATTGAACCCTAATCAACAGCAGCTTTGTAGATATGTTCAAGCTATCCACAAATCCTTTGCGGATTAAAAACGTTGTTATAGCTGATGAACATCACATTGCCTTGACATTGGAAATTGGCATTTTCTCTGTCATTCTAGAGAGCCTGCATTCCACTATCCAGGGTCCCATCATTGATTTTCCCAAGTTTGATATTGTGCTGGGACTGGTCTGGCTGCAAAAGAACAACCCCCACATAGACTGGGTGACCTTGGTATTGACCATCAAACACAAAGGAGTCAATCACCAGATCTACCCTGACTCAGTGGACCAACTTCTATTCAACCTGTTTTTGTACAAATCACAGAGACCCTAGAAAAAAAGGAGAACCTCAAGGCAATTGACTGGGACTCCTTCCAGTACAAGATCATACACTTCAAGGACCAACAGGATATAACTACACCTCAGAATTACAAGATTGTAGCCTGCCATCCAGAGATCTTCAAAGAGGCTCTACCTGGGTTACCACAAGAGAAACACATCCAACACTCCATCAAACTCAAAGAAGCTGTACCCAAGGTGCAACCCATCTACTGCCTTACCCCAAATGAAGACAACATTCTATGTGCTTACCTCTTGAAAGCGTTGGAGAAATCACTTATCCACCCCTCACAATCTCCTTTTGGTGCTGCAGTATTTTTTGTAGCAATGAAAGATGGTACCTTGATCCTGGTCACAGACTATTGAATCCTAAACAAAGTTACTATCAAGAATTGTTACCCACTACCACTCATTGACAGCCTCTTTGATGCCTTAGGCAAGGCCACAATCTTCTCCAAGATTGACCTAACCACAGGCTAAAACAAGATCAGTATTAAGGATGAAGATATCCCCAAAACAGCCTTTTGCACTAAATATGGTTCATACAATCTGTGTGGTACTCAAATTTGGAATGACAAACACCTCGTCAACCTTTGTGACCTTCATTAACAAGGTGTTTCCCCCCACATTAGCAAGCACAACTTGGTATATCTGGATAACATTATTGTCTATAGCCCCTTGATAGAGCAACACCACAAAGACTCAGAGGCAGTTTTTGCTACCCTGACACAACATAAGCTGCTAGACAAGCCCTCCAAATGCCAGTTCTTCCCAAAAAGTTACCCTTCTTGGGAAACATAGTTTTAAAAGATAGCATTAATCTGACAGCCAAAAATCCAGGCCATTTGCAAAATGCCACCTCCAAAGGACAAGTCAGAACTCTGCACATTCTTGGGAATGATTGCCTATGTACAACAATTATCCCTAACTGTGGCGTCCTGACTGCACCCCTGTCTGCCATAACTGGTGCCAAATCTAAGTTTGTATGGACCCTCAACGTGACCTTTGCTTCAGACGTCTTAAGGAAAAGCTCACAATGGCACCCATTCTACAATACCCCAAACATTATGGGGAATATCAAATGGAGACAGACGCCTTTGACACATCCATTGGGGGATTACTACAAATCAAAAACAATGATGGTGACTTCCTACCTGTAGCTGTTGAATCACACAAATTGCCAGACGGCAAGTGCCAATACCCTATACATGATAAATAATTTTTAGCTGTTGTGCATTGCGGGGTCAAATGCCGTTGTTACCTAGAACAACAGGAAAAGTTCAAAGAACTGACCAACTAAAAGTTACTTATATACTTCAAAACACAAGCAAACTTATCCTGTTGCCAAGCCCACTGGATGAAACTCCTGTAGAGGATTAATATGATCATACAATATAAACCTGGTCCTGAACTTTGATATGGTGAACGCACTCTTGCACCTGTATGTCAGAGCTACAAAGGGCAAGACTGGGCTTGACCCAGACTGGCCTCTCCTGGTGCTCCAGACAAAGAAAAAAGACTTCCCCCTGGCACCACAGACATAAAAAAAGAAACAGTCATTAAGAACAAGCACTTATTTGCAGACAAGTATGAGACCTTACATAAAAAAATGTTCAACAGAACCACCATCCCTTATGTCCCCACACATCTGCAAGTTGACACAATCCTGCATTACCACAGAGACCTAGGACTCAAAAAAGCCACAACTTCTATAAATTCTTCAAGCACAAAGCATAGTAATTGACTCTATACTGGGATGTCCAGGAAGTCTTGGATCAATGCAAAGTGTGTGAGAAATTTGCAAAAAGAAATACCCCACCTAAATCAGTACTACCTATTTACTTGCAACTGCCTTTCAAGGTGTGGGCCCTAGACATTGTAGGTCCCATGCCAGGAAAACACAACAAAAATAAATACATTATTATCAAAATAAACTTTGCCACTTGCTGGCTAGTGGCACAAGCAGTAAAATTTCACATAGGCAATGATGTGCAGCAAATCAAAAGAAAAGAAATCATCAGTAAGTTTGAAAAGCCAGAACTCCTGATAACCAACAGAGGCAAAGAATTGGCCTCTGAAGATACCAACATATACCTCACTAAAAATGGGGTCCAGCACATGGTGACAACACCTTATCACCCTCAGGCCAATGGACGTGTGGAACAGCTAAATGGCAGCCCCGTACAAGCCTTGGCCAAACTCCCCACCAGGAGACCTGAGGACTGGTACAAGCAACTACCAACTTCATTGCTTGTATGCTGGACTTGTGTGAACAGATCAATCAGGAAAATCCCCTTTGAGTTAGTCTATGGCACACAACCCAATATCATTCAAGCACTATCAGGACCTAAGCTGGAAATGCCAAGCAAGGTTCCACCTTGCTCAATCCCCAGGTCATACAGGCTAATAGCAATCAATCAGAGAGAGAAGAGAAGCGTTTCCAAAAGACCTTTGTCCCCATTCAAGACAGACATGAGGCCAGTGACAAAGTCTGGGTCATGAATACCAACAAAAGTAAATTACAGCCAGAAAAAGTGGCCCATGACATCATCCTAAAGGTAAAAAAACAACACTTACCTTGTGCAAGGGCTTGGAAAGCGCAAACAAGATAAAGTTCCCCACCATGATTGTCTGAGACCCTGCAAGCAAGACAGAAACAACACAAGACCGTCCTACCCGCCACCAAACAACATTTAGTCCAGTATGGCGCCTGGGCTTCCAACAACCTCCATTACACCTGCTCCCAGAGGAGGCCAAACTTCAGTTGGGGGGGGTCAAAACAGCAGGCTCAATCTGCCAGCAAGATTCCAAGTAAGCAGGTTTGTGACCCACAATCTAATTATCCAGCTACTTGGAGCCAGGTTAGAAAGTTGACTTGAATATTCAAATACAACAACATTAACAGAAGCTGATCTCCTACAGTGGACAATTTATTTTGGCGCTTGACTCATTACAAGGATAAGGCCACCTCCTTCACCATCCCACTGTGTGATTAATGCTATCATGTTCCTGCTATCAACAATTCACAATAACTATATAATACTTATCTCTCAATAAAGAATATTATCTAGTTTCTAAATATTTTCCCCCTTGTAAATCTGCTAAAACAGCACAGTTACAACACTAATAAAGAGTTTCATTGGTTGCCTGTTCAACTTTGAGCTTTTGATCAGGACATTGAACTTGGGTTTCTTCACCCCAACACAGTTGGTCAACTTATTGTGCCAGCTTTCTAGGGAGGAATTAGTCTTTATGGTCTTATTCTTACTAAACTTGAACTTTTTCCATTCAATCTTGTTTTCCTTTCTTCCATGGCGTCTGGTCTCAAGTTTTCCAATTCATTGGCGTTCAAAGTAATCAAAAAATGGAGCAAAGATATCTGCATTGTCTTCCATATACTTTGTCTTCTTAAAGGCCTCATATATCTTGCTCTAGTCCTCTTTTTTTACCAAGGCAATGGCTGAAAAAGAGTTGAAGGCCACCTTGAGCTTCTGGGAGGTCAATCTGGTAACTAGTCTGTTGAGCTCAGTAAAGCTCTGCAGCTTTCTTCTGAGGCATTTTCAGAAGTGTAAGAAGCAGCCATGAAGCTTGCTCTTAAATACCTTTTTGAAGGCTCTGGATTGAGAAGGCTCAAAGTCAACAGGGAGGTTATTATAATAAGGCTCTGATGTTTCTTCATCATCAGATTGGCTTAGGGTTTTAGACTTCTTCCTCTTAGGGGTAGAGGTGGGGGCATCAGTAGGGGGAAGGAGATCCAACTTCCCTTTAAAATCTCCAAGGTATGAATATAGTCATCCTCATTTTGTCCTGACATCAGAAAGTACATCATTAGTAAAACTTTATCACCACACTTCCCATGGATGCACCAAAGCTGGGGGAAAATCTTAGGGCATGATGAGAAGGTCTCATCAGCCAACCAGATATTGGTAGCCATCAGTCTTTTAAGGTTTTCCTGGGTGGCATAGCAGATGGTTCTTTTATGCTCATCTGGACCATTGTCATGGAGAAGAAACTGTTTGTCCTTGGAGGTGACTCTGAGCTCATTGGTTATACCCAGTTCCAGAAGAGAGGTGGCACTTCTGCCCACATTGTCAAACTTCCAGTGATTATCACTCACATACTTTTAAGGGATCCAAAAGTATCAACAGTTATCTTTTGAAAACTGTTCAAGTTGTGAATAACCCAATTGACTATCTCCTGGGAGGTAAGGCCCCTGTTAAAAGGCTGCCTCTGGCGCAGATACAACTTTATTAGGCGCTGATAGACCTCAGTTGGTTCCAGGCAGGTGTGCTGATTGTTCAGCTTCTTAAACCGGGTAAAACCCAGTTATAGTCAGGCGGGCAGGGCAGGCTCCTCACACTTGTAATGATGAAGCACCAAGTGCTTCTGCCCATCATTACACTTAAACAGCATGGTAGAACCCAGCATTGCCCTTGGAGGACATTATTGGGAAGGAGATGGGCAGGACAACTAGCATTTGGAACTCCTCTTCATAGTTGCAAATATTTTTTACTTTAAGGATATCCCAGGTCTCAAGGCCATCCTCAGTTGGTGTAGCATCTCCAGAGTTGTACAGGTCTTTATGTTCTTCTTCTGAGATGTGGGGAGGCGTCTCCTCTTCATCTCTTTGGCTGTAGAAAAGCTTTGTCCAGTTGGGCTCTTGGAGGGGCTGGGGTAGGTTCCTCTTCATAAGGCTCCTCTTCAGGAGAGGAAGAGAACTCAGGGGTTGTCTTGGTGGCCTTGGCGGCCTTCTTGGTGATCTTATTGCTGGTCTTGGGGCCAGGCTTGTCAGTTCTGGAAGGGGTGGCCTTCTTTGGGTTGATTGGAGTTGACTTAGGGGGCATCTAGATGGCTCAAAGTTTGTATTTTTTGTTAGTAAAAAAGAATATAAGTTATTAATAAAGCTATCATTTTTTCAACAGAATCTGAAAGCCAGAGTGCTTTTTACTATATTTTATTAGTTTTAATAAATATTTTAATTGAGAATTTAACTCTATAATGCTTTTGAAAGGAGAAAAAGGGGGTTTTGATCAGAAAATTAGGCAGTTTTGATTTCAGCACTTTGATCTTAACACTCCCTAAAAACATAAGGAAGCATAGTAAAATATTAATTTAATTTAATTTTTTTTCTGAAAATGCCAAAATCAGCAGTATTTACTAAACCTTTTAAAAAGCTAATATAAACTGTCCCAAAATTCCTGAAACTTACTATTTTTTAAAGCAAGACTTTAACCTTCCCAATGCTAATTTTAAGCTTTAAACTTACACTGGTTAAATTATTATGGGTTTTCACATTAGAGTGTTTGTTTGGTTTAAATGCACTTTCAATTTCTGCATTTTCAACTATAAACACCTTTTGGAGCTTAGTTAATAAAATATTAAATTCTAATCATAATTTAAAATATATTGGTGAGCACTAAATCAGTGTGTTTTGAATTTTGATTTGAAGCCTTTTTGATTTGCACACTTTATCACTACCTAGTAATTCACTAAGTGATCATATCAGATTTGTTTCATTCAGCACTCTATCTTTTACTTAATAAAAATCACTAAAATTATAATCAAATGATTTACAGGTGATTGTGAACCTGTATGATAGGTTTTAGCTTATTTGGTTGAGTATTATATGTTTTTGAAGCTTTTCTGATCATTTACATAGTGATAGAATCAATATTAAGTGATATTTTTTTTAATTTTGATGTGTCAAATATTAAATTGAAGAGACTTCCAGACTTCAATTTTGGCACTTTTGATTTTGTCCCCTATATTCAAAAGGATTAATAATATCCTTTTAAAAGCCAACTTAATTTAAGGTGTATTTTAAATTGCATCAATTTTGCACTTTGAACTTGGTTTTTCAATTTTAGCTACTAGTAAAAACATTTTAAAAAAGTCAAATTTAAGAAAAATATTAAATTTTTGGGGGAAAATTTTTATTGAAAAAAGTGCAGAGATCAAAAAATCCATTGATTTGGAGATTTCAATCTCTGCACTTCAACTTCAGGCACGTTCCCCTCTACCCCCAAGAGGAAGAAGTCAAAAACCCCTATCCAGAATGATGATTGTAATTAATCCTAATATTCAATCATTATCAATTTTGCCTATGACAGAGTTGCATTTTGAGTGCAAAATCCTTTAGTTCCCTTTCTTGACTCAAAATAGTTTCACTCCAAACTGGGTGAAGGACTAATTTGCATTCCAACTAATGACATGAGTGATTCTCAACCCACTTATGAGAGTGGCCAGTGATCTACCTGTCTTTCTACCATTTTGTGGTGAACATTTACTATATAAGAATCATTTAGATTCATCCAATAAAATTAAATTTTATTCACATTTCTGTCTTTGTGTCTCCCAGTACTTTGGCGCCTCACTCTAGCCACAACTAGTAGATATTCATTATTCAGGGCCTTAAGGTAAATTACTTATTCATCCATGAAAACTAACCTCTGGCTTATTATAAGCCCAATCCTGCTGTTAAAATTTCCTGTTGTATCTCTTGGCCGCGCCTGAGTACACAACAATAATGAGGAGACATATGAGCCTTAATTTACTCACCTCCTTGTTGAATTTGTGCCATATTAAGATAACACCTTTAAAAAAGTATTTAAGAGCAAGCCTCATGACTGCTTCTTTCACTTTAGGCAATGCCTTAGAAGGAAGCTCCATGTCAGGGATCCAGCCTGTGGGGGGTTCTTGAGAACTTGCAGGTGGAAGGCCTGCGGGCCCAGCAGGAAGGGCCCACCACAAGATTGGTGCTAACTTTACAATATAAGATAACAATTTGCCCAGGAGGGCCCAAGGTCCACTTTCAGGCATCATCAAATCAATCAAGCCAGTAAGAGTGATATACATCAACCCAAATATCTGAGTGGAAGTGGATTTATTGGTTGCAACATATTCTTGTGGGTGGTTGGGCCGCGGGGTGAGAGGTGGTGTCATTGGAACCAAATACACGGGCAGGTAGTTGTACTTGTTGCAGAATAGCAGAGGTGGTATGGTAATTTTGGTGCCCTCTCTGTAAACGGTTTTGGTCTCTCTAGTTCTAGCCTCTGGATTGTAGATTAGGACTTCCTCTAGGATAAACTCTGAGTACGCAGGGTTGGGTGGGTAATAAGTGAAATGTACCGGGCCAAAGGGAACTCCTGGTGGACAATATAATTTGAGTGGCTGGTCCGCAGTTTCTTGGGGCTGGTGGGTGTGAGGTACAGAACTGCAGGAGGTAGACTGCAAATGAAATAGAACTGAAATCAAATATAAAATACCCTGGTTGAACCAAAAGCTCATGTTGCTTTATTGTAAGAATGACAATGGGCAACTTCCTGGCGGTCCAGGGTGTAAGTATGCCCATCTGCCATGGGTAAACTTTTAAAAATTTCTTTGGCCTGGGTGCTGCTGTCTACCAGGTTTTTCCAGTCCTTGGTGACATCCTTTGCAAGAGTTAATTCTTTGGCTGATTCAAACTGAGAACACTCAAATTTCCTTAACAGGTTGTGGGGTTGGTCATCTCTGGGCGACCTGCGTTCTATAGGAAGTTTCTTTGTTCCCCTTCTGTGGTGGCCCAAGTTATTTCAGGATCTATGGCTTGGTCCACCTGCTGATTGGTTGGGTTAATAGGAACCTTTAGCGTGGGGAGTGTCAATGTAGGTGGTTTTGGTTCATCAAGCTTTAGGGGATTCCCCAAAGTCAAATCCTGCACTGGTTTGAGTCCAAAAATCTGCAGGCAGCCGGGCGGCTGGGCCTGCAGGCTGGCAGTCTGCAGAGCATCAGGGTTCAAATCCTGTAGTTGAGGTTTTACTATGAGTATGTTCAACAGGAGTTTGTCACTTGTGACACTCCAGAGCTTCACTGAGCTCAACAGACTGGTCACTAGATCCACCTTAAAGAGACCAAGGCGGCATTCAACTCCCTTTCCGCCATTGCCTTGGTGAGAAATGAGGACTCCCTTAAGAGGCAACTGTGGTAAGTTTGACTCCCTGGTGATTGACTCCCTGGTACTTGACACTTTGCCAAGTACCAGGGAGTCAAGTGCCTCATATGTGAATCTATTAGTATTTTTGGCTTAATCAATTTTAAGCTAATTTTTACTAGTAATTTAGGGGTTTGAAACCAAAAACAAAGGTTAAATTTACTCAAACTTGACTCTGTTTAATAATTTGGTTAGCTAAAATACCAATTTAAGGGGCAATTTATAAGTAAATTTACTAATAGAAATGAAAAAACCTGTGTTTGACACTCTAGACCAAAAAGTGACCAATTTGACACTTTTTAAGCCAAATTTTAATTTTATTAATAAAATACATATGTGCTTATATAAAATTTATTATTTACTATTATATTTTTATTATTAGTGTCCATAGTTGTTGATTAGGCTCCCAAGCACCACTATACTGGATTTAGCGGCATAGAAATTAATCAAATACCCCACTTGTTTTACACTATGTCATTCCCAGGTTTTTGGACTAAGTGGTGCCACATAAATTAAGCCCAATTTATTAAGAGATTTCATATGTAATTTATAAAAAACTGAAACTCAACATCTTCTTTGTTTGACTCTATCCACTTGACACCCAATTGGTTTCAGATTTAACTAATCAAAGGCTCAGAATTAAGGTTAAATTAATATGTGACACACTATGAGCTACACCTGAAATTCACCCACTTGACACTTTAACTTGGGGATTAGTAGAGAGATCTTATTAACGTTTTAACCAACACTATGGTAAATAATTCACTCCCAGCTTCTCACAGCATACCCTAATCACTAATAAACACATTTCCACCCATTTACTTTTTTAACATATGTTGTATTTTTTTAATTTTTGAGCATATGTTACTGCCGTGCTTTTGGGTTAACTTTTGAACCCATTTTAAATTTAAGCAAGTTTTAAATGTAAAAAACATAGTAAATTTGATGTTTCTGCTCAACTCTGGCATATTTGACAGTGAGAATTCAGCTTTTCCCAGCTGATTGATAGTGCCAAACTAGACACTTTACTATGTTTTGAATTTTCAACTCTCAATAAAAAAATTCCACATAATTATTTTTTTATTTTTTTGCAATTACAATCTACTACTTTTTCTGCTGCTCTCCATATACTTTTCATATATTTTTTGATTTTTAATTGTACTTTTACATTGATTTAGCACTAAGATGTTATGCTGAACTTAACATATTTGATGCTTTATTATAGATTCACTTATTTTCTATGTTTTAACCTTTATATCTATACTTTGAGTTTCTATTTTGCTTCTATTTACTTTTTATGCTTTTTTCTTGATAAATAAAAACTTTATTTGCATACTTTTCATTTAACTTTTACTTTGCTTTACCTCTGTGTTTCATATCTTTCACACTATTTTATTTATAAAACTAAACTTTTCTTTAGACAAAATCAAACAAGAACAGCCAACAGCCCAAGTGCCAAGCCTCCAAGGGCTCTAAAGAAACTGCCTCCACTCCCAAGCGTGCCAAGAAGCCTGAAAAGGCAAAGTCTCCAACCCCATCTCCTCCTACTCCAGCTCCTCCTACTCCTCCCCCTCCACCCTCATCTTCCACATCTCCTTCACCTTCCCCCAAAAATTCCTCCCCCAATACATCTGATGGTGATCTTACCAACCACTCCTTTTACCACTCAGAGGCTAACTCCAAGCCCGCCAAGGAGTGGCATACCAAGAAAGTAAAGGCTGCCAAGGAGACTACCTCTTCTTCTGGTAAGAAAAAGGAGGCATACAAGCAGGCCTCAAAGAACCCTTCCCCTCCCCCTCCTGATGGCTCTTCCCCTCCTCCCTCACTGATCCCCAAGATGAGCCAGAGGAGCACTCCAAGAAGTTCAAAGCTTCTGGTCATGTGGCTTGGGATCCACTGGCTATCCATAATATCTGTAATGTGGACAGAGAGTTTAAATTCCCCAAGCACTTCCCCTGTTACTTCCCAATCATGTCTGTAAAGGGCGGCCCTGGTTACGTTGCTGACAACTACATCTTCAATTGCAACAGCCAAAAGCGGCAGACCAAGAGCAAGCACTTTGTCTGTGAGGATAAGACTTGCAGGGGCCGGCTAAACATCAAGGGCTGGGAGCAAGTAACAGCAGAGAAGGGGGAGCAAACTTGTGAGCCCCCCAATCATCTAATCACTTGGATGTTAAAATGGCACCTTATTCAAGTAATACCCACATCCTCTTATCTCTGGGCTTCTGATCTGGCCATAAAGACTTTGCAACATCTCAAACCCAACAATCTTTTGTTGGTATCAACTCAAGAGCAGTTGGTTAAGTTCATAAGCAATAAGTGTATTGCCATCAATCCCCCTCCCCCCAGGGCTTCAGACGTCCTCTCAGAGCTTACGCTTACCCACAAGCTCAAGCAGCTTCCAAGTGAGGAGCGCTTCCTCCTTCATGACAACAGGCTTGCCGCCAAGGACCTCATAATCTGCTACTCAACTCAGCAGAACCTGATAGAGTTGAAAAGGGTGTCAACCTGGCTAGTTGATGGTACCTTTGGCACTTGTCCCCAGATATTCGAGAAGTTCTGGATGGTCCATGCCCAGATTGACATCCGGGTGATTCCACTTGCGTTCTTTCTTCTTCCTGGGGCCACTGAGGCCATCTATACCCGCGTGTTCTCAATCCTCTGCCAAGAAATTGCCCTCCTTCCTCCCCCTGACAACAACAATGATGCCAATAAGACCCCCCCACACCTTCGCCAACCCACCTGCCTCTGAAAAGGACCAGGCCACCCTGGACTTGGAGGAAAAGGCGAGGCTAAGAGCTCTTGGGCCTCACATGTGCATCATGGACTTTGAGCCTGCTCAGTTCAATGCATTTGAGCAACTGTTCAGCAGGGAGGTGCAGGGGTGCCACTTCCACTTCTGCCAAGCAGTTGCTTGTAACGTGCAGGCCCACACTGAGCTTAGTAGGTTTAGCCAGAGGGATACTTTGGACACCTGCAGATTTGTGCTGGCACAATTCAGTGCCTTGGCTTTTTTAAAGCCAGAGCACACTGCACAGGGGTTCAAGGTGCTCTCAAAGAATCCCTACATAGTGAAGCACCCAGAGTTCAAGGCTTTCCTCAAGTACTTCAAGCCCCAGTGGATTGAGAAGGTCATCACACAGAGGCAAGGCAAGGCCCGCACCAAGGCCAGCTGGAACGTGTACCAGGCGGCCGTCAACAGGGAGCTGAAGACCACTTTGGCATTAGAGGCTTATCACAAGCATCTTAAAGCCAACTTTGGGCTTCATCCAAAGTTTAATAATTTCTTCTCTCTCCTGCAGCATAAGCAAGAGAAAACAATCTCCAAGCTCTGAGATCTCTCCAACTGCGTCACTCCCATCAAGCCAACCACCCGCTGTACCCTCTTCACCAAGGCCATCCAGGGTGCAGCCAAGCGCAAGTACAAGGCCTCTGAGCTTAAGCAGCAGCTTGAGCTTATTGCCACTGCCCTCCTGGAAGGGGCTAAAATGAAACAGGGAAAGAATTATGAGGAATAAACTTGCTTGCTTGCTCAGTTATATGATTTTAACTTTTAACTTTTAACTTTTTAACTTTAATTTTTACTTATTAGCTTTGATCATTTAGTTTTTAGTTTTAATTTTTAAGTTTTTTAATTTAATTAGATAGCAGCAGTTGTTCTATGTATGCATGGTAAGTTTGAGATAAATATTTATAGTTGAAAGTAAGTGAAATATCTTAATTTTTGTTAATTTCCTAATAAAACATATGATATTCACAGTTGTAATTATATAAACCATATCAAATAAGTTTTAATATTTCTTCATATTTTGCATAACTTTATTTTTTGTATTTTTGTTTATTTTTGTCTCATTGTATTTCTAAATTTTTATGGTAATCAAAAATATTTTTATAATGAAGAGTGTAAATTACATAGTAAAATGAGAAATAGTTGCTTATTTCTCCTTATTATCATTAATTAAAAACACACTTTATTGCATTTTTGAGCTCTCTGGGGTCACTTTAGTATACCATAGCTGTAAGGCTTAATTTTTTATATTAAAAGTTTTCAGTACATCAAGATCTGTTAATTAAAAAAGTGTTGATTTCAAGTTGTTGATCAGGGCAAAAGCTGAATTCTCACTTTACTATAGTGTTGACTACCAGGGAGTTGAGTTTAAGGGAGTCAATCACCAGGGAGTCTAACTTACCACAGTTGCCCCTTAAGATATATGAGGCTTTAAGAAGAGCAATTATATGGATGGCAATGCTGCTCTATTTGCTTCATTTATCAATTACTTTGAACAATAATGGATTTTAAAACTTGAGAGAAGACACCATGGTAGAAAAAAAAATGGAACCAGCCCAAGTCTTTTAAGAATAAGATACTGAAGTCTGAATCCTCTCTGGAAGGCTGGCACAAGAAGTTTAATAACTAGGTGGGGGTAAAGAAACCCAAGCTTAATGTCCTTATAAAAAACTTGAAGGTTAACAGGTAAAAAATGGAGCTCTCTACCAGGAGTTTCTAGATGGATGACAAAGTGTTTTCTAGAGCAGCAAGAATCTCAAAAGTTTTTAGATATCCACAAATAACTCCCTTCTACCCTATACCTCTTCCAACTGACTAACAGATTTTTGAAAAATATTGCAAAAGTCTTCTAATATTCCAAATGAATTCTTGCATTGATTTTAACTTTATTTTGTTTTATGTTGTTATAAAATACCCATTTAAATATAAATACATTTTGGTTTTTTTTAGTTTATATCCTTTTCTTTTACTAAATTTGCAGATAAACTCTAGTGCATTTTTGCTATTAAAATTAAAAAATATTCTTATTTAAAAAGCTAACTTAAGCCCTTTTTAGTACTGTAGATTCAGAACCTGTTGGGAAAAATGTGGGATTTCAAATTCTTTTGCATGAACTCACCAACTTAATGGAGTAATTTTCATTCCAGAACAACTTACTTTTTTATATAAAAGGATGAAAAATATTCCAGTAAGTTGATGAGTTTATGCAAAATAATATGAAAATCCTGCATTTTTCCCAACAGGTTCTGAATATACAGTAACTAGCATATATATTTTATTGTAGAAATGAACTTCTTGGGGTCTCTTTAATCTATCATAGTTTTAAAGTTGATAACTTTATATTAAGAATTTTATGATTTTTGGCTCAAAGTTAACTTCTGGAAAATCAATTTTTAAACTTTGACTTTTGATATTTAGACTTTTTGTGCATTACATAGTGTTTCAATTTTTTACTTTTAGGGGCCCAATTTTGATTTATGCACTTTCAATTTAAGGAAATTTGAATTCAAACCTTTACTGGAGTGGACATGGCAGCAATCATTTCTCAAGTGTCACTAATATGCAAAATGTTAGAGGTGTTTGGGTGATAACACATCTACAAAGGTAAAGGTTAGTAAACCAGCAGTATGGTCAAGTCACGTTGAGGAAATTTTAAGTTAATTAAATTCTTTAGTGTTGACTTAGCCTTATCTTATTAAAATATTTAAAGCCCTGAATGAGAGAAATACCTTTAAATCTTGTTAGCACAACTGGCAACAATGGGACCTACTTAATCCCAGAAGACTTAAATATATTAAAATTAGGCCTAATTAATCTTATAAGCATTTTATATAAAACATCTTGACCTATTAGTGCTAGAGCAATCACGAACACACATAGTTCACAGATTGAGGCAGATGCTTAATTGGTTAAAAATATTGAAACATGGAAGTTACTTTGAATAAATATAAGTAATGCACTAAAAATAGAATATTTTTAGCACTTCCACCACCAGCAAACCAATTGATTGTGCATGTCAATTATCTATATAGTACCCTGGGTTGAGAACTTTACTTCAAATCCCATACAATATTGCATGTATTTCTAACTCTGGGGGTTGACACCATCAGTCTGGTAATGAAAAGATGGCCCAAGAAATAGTTTGAAGTGGCATATAAATATCTTGGCAATAGGATGACAGTCCTATAAACCCCTTCCATTGGGTTAATAGAAGGCAGACAATTCAGACCTGTATAATTTAGAAATATTTTACATTATATCAAAATCCCAGTGCTAAGACCTTTTTCAGTACTCTTGGGATATATTTGAGTTGCTGCTGATCAAAGTATCCTAAGAGCATCATAGCTAAAAGCTTGTTGCCATACAGACCCATCAACGCAAAAATAGTTAAGAACATAATAACTTTCAAAAAACATAAGGATAAAAAGAACTGCCTGTTCTGATAATAGAACCAAAAGTTCTGAAAATTTCCAATTAATAATATATAAAAATTACATTGTCTAATATATTATATAAGCATAGGATAATTTTGGTACAGATTTCTAGGTCATGAGGCATGTTGTGAACCTGAATTTGAAAGTACTATCAATTGAACTAAAAGATAGTTTGGCCCAAGATGTGGAATGCAGAATAAAGGATTTTTTTGATTTTGAACTGCTTTGTTTGACTTGCCCAAATTTGGAGCAGGATCAATTAGTGAGTTGCCTACGCCTCTACCAGTGTTATGCCACATCGATGTCTCCACTAATGATACAAAGTTTGATCCCTTGGTATTTAAGGGAATTTCCTCCTCCAAATAAAACTAAGTTTACCTTTATTTGGCTTTTGCAACCTTTTAAGCTGCAAGTGCTCTCTTCCAGCCATACAGGAAGACTCTTATTTTGTATCCTATTAAAATAGGGCAAACAGGAAATACACTTTACCTTGTTGCAACACCCATGTTGTTAACTCCTGCTTAGCTTGAACTGCAAGTCTTTTGTCATAGATACTTCCCGCCAAATTCTCTCATATTTCAATATAGTAGAGAATGGGTTGACAGGGAAAACCATTGTCATTATTCTATTTGTTGCCTGAATGATTAGTTAAATCCAAAATACTAGCAACAAGCCTGAGCATCTATATGTGTCCAGTGCAGCTGGAATAAAGAAGCCATAAAGCCCAAGTAGAGTTCCAGTTACAGTTGTTTGGAGGTAAAAGTCTTTTTAGAGGAGCAAGAGCATGAAAGGATAGGCATCCTTAAGCTGATAATCAGTATGATTCTTTTTCTTCTTGGTAATCATGTGTTACTTCTCTTTATTATAGCCCAAACTTGTTATCTGACTACCGCCTTGGTGAATTGTTGATGAGTGGAAATTACTGCAAATGTCATCCCACTTTAGTTGAGATCTATTATATCTTCAACAATTTCTTTGGTTAGAAGTTGTTGCTTGAGAGTAACACTTGTCAACTAGAACTCAGACTGGTTTGGCTTTATTTGTTTGACCTGGATTACCCCTGGGTTGTTAATTCAAGGTGGAGGAGACACAGTTGTGTTGTAACTGTGCTGTTTTAGCAAAGTTGCAGGGGGGAAAATGTTTGGAAACTAGATAATATTCTTTATTGAGAGATATGTATTATATAGTCACTTAGAATTGTGGATAGTAGGAACATGATAATGCTAATCACATGGTGGGATGGTGAAGGGGGTGGCTTGATCCTTGTAATGAATCAAGCACCAAAACAAGTCATCCACTGGAGGAGATCAGCTTCTGCTCATATTGTTGTATTTGGAAATTAGAGTCAACTTCATACCCTGGCTTTGAGTTACTGGATAATCATATTGTGGGTCCTAAACCCGCTTACTTGGAACCTTGCTGGCGGGTCAAGTCTGCTGTTTTGACACCCCCCCTGACTGAAGGGCCTCCTCTGGGGGCAGGTTGTCAGGCAGGTTGTTGGGAGCCCAGGCGCCATACTGTATTAACTGTTGTCTGGTGGCAGGTAGGACAGTCTTGCATTGTTTATGACTTGCCTTACAGGGTCTCAGTCAATCATGGTGGAGAACTTTGTCTTGTTTACGTTTCCTGGGTCCTTGCACAAAGTAAGTGTTGTTTTTTACCTTAAGGATGATGGTAGGGCCCACCTTTTCTGGCTGTAGTTTACTTTTGTTGGTATTCATGACCCAGACTTTGTTGCCAACCTCATGCCTGGCTTGAATGGGGATGAAGGTCTTTTTTAGACATTTGTCTTCTCTTTCTGATTTATTGCTGCTGGTCTGTATGACCTGGGGATCTGAGCGGAGTGGAACTTTACTTGACATTTCCAGCTTAGGTCCTGATAGTGCTTGGATGATTTTGGGCTTTGTGCTATAGACTAAATTGAAGGGGCTTTTCCCAGTGGATCTGTTCACACAAGTTTGGCATACAAGCAATGCAGTTGGTAGCTGCTTGTACCAGTCCTCAGGTCTCCTGGTGGTGAGTTTGGCCAAGGCTTGCACAAGGCTGCCATTCAGCCGCTCTACACATCTGCTGGCCTGAGGGTGGTAAGGTGTTGTCACCGTGTGCTGGACCCCATTTTCAGTGAGGTATATGTTGGTATCTTCAGAGGCCAATTCTTTGCCTCTTTTGGTTATCAGGAGTTCTGGCTTTCCAAACTTGCTGATGATTTCTTTTCCAATCAATTGCCACATGCCATTGCCTGTATGTGTTTTGACTGCTGGTGCCACTGGCCATTGCATGGCAAAGTCTATTGTGGTAATAATTTATTTCTTTTTGTTGTGTTTCCCTGGAATGGGACCCACAATGTCTAGGGCCCACACCTTGAAGGGCAGTTGCGTGCAAATAAGTAGTACTGATTTAGGGGGTATTGATTTTATAAATTTCTCACATACTTTACATTGATCCAAGACTTCTTGGACGTCCTGTTATAGAGTTGAACACCATGCTTTGTGTTTAAAAAAATTCATAGAAGTTGTGTATTTTTATGTTTCCTGGGTATTGGTGGTAGCATTGGATTTTGTCAACTTGCAGATGTGTGGGGACATAAGGGATGGTAGTTCTGTTGGACATTTTTTAATGTAAGGTCCCATACACATCTAAAAATAAGTGCTTGTTCTTAATGACTGTTTCTTTTTTATGTCTGTGGTGCCAGTGGCAAAGCCTTTGTTCTTTGACTGGAGCACCAGGAGGGGCCATTCTGGGTCAAGCCCATTCTTGCCCCTTGTGGCTCTGACATACAGGCGCAAGAGTGTATCCACAATATCAAAGTTCTGGACCAGGTTTATATTGTATGAGCATATTGAATCTCTCCAGGAGTTCCATCCAGCTGCTTGGCAACAGGATAAGTTTGCTTGTGTTTTGAAGTATATAAGCAACTTGTGGTTGGTCAGTGCCGTGAACTCCTCCTGTTGTTCTAGGTAACAACGGCATTTGACCCCGCAATGCACAACAGCTAAAAATTATTTATCATGTATAGGGTATTGACACTTGTCGTCTATCAGTTTCTGTGATTTGTAGGCTACAGACAGGAAGTCACTATCATTATTTTGATTTGTAGTAATCCCCCAATGGATGTGTCAAAGGTGTCTGTCTCCATTTGATATTCCCTATCACGTTTGGGATATTGAAGGATGGGAGCTGTCGTGAGCTTCTCTTTGAGGTGTCTAAAACAGAGGTCACATTGGGGGGTCCACACAAACTTGGATTTGGCACCTGTTATGGCAGATAAGGGAGCAGTCAAAACGCCATAGTCAGGTATGAAGCAGCGTACATAGGCCACCATCCCCAAGAAGGTGCAGAGTTCTGAATTGTCCTTTGGAGGTGGCATTTTGCAAATGGCCTGGATTTTCTGGCTGTCAGATTAATGCTATCTTTCAAAACTATGTGTCCCATTAAGGGTAACTGTTTGCAAAAGAACTGGCATTTAGAGGGCTTGGCTAACAGCTTATGTTGATCCAGGGTAGCAAAGACTGCCTCCAAGTCCTTGTGGTATTGTTCTACCAAGGGGGTGTAGACAATATTATTTTTCTAGGTATACCAAGGTGTACTTGCCAATGTGGGGGGAAACACCTTGTTCATGAAGATCATAAAGGTTGATGGGGTGTTTGTCATTCCAAAGTTGAGTACCACACAACTTGTATGAACTGTATTTAGCGCAAAAGGCTGTTTTGGGGATATCTTCCTCCTTGATACTGATCTTGTTTTATCCTGTGGTTAGGTCAATCTTGGAGAAGATTGTGGCGTTGCCTAAGGCATCAAAGAGGCCGTCAATGAGTGGTAGTGGATAACAATTCTTGATATTAACTTTGTTTAGGACTGAATAGTCTGTGACTAAGCTCAGGGTACCATCATTCTTTGCTACAAAGAATACTGCAGCACCAAAAGAAGATTGTGAGGGGTAGATAAGTGCTTTCTCTAACGCTTCCATGAGGTAAGCACATAAGATGTTGTCTTCATTTGGGGTAAGGCAGTAGACAGGTTGCGCCTTGGGTACAGCTCCTTTGAGTTGGATGGAGTGTTGGATGTGTTTCTCTGGTGGCAACCTGGGTAGAGCCTCTTTGAAGATTTCTGGATGGCAGGCTACAATTTTACAATCCTGAGGCGTAGTGGTATTCTGATGATTTTTGAAATGTATGATCTTGTACTGGCAGGAGTCCCAGCCAATTGCCTTGAGGTTCTCCTTTTTTTATAGGGTCTCTGCAATTTATACAAAAACAGGTTGCATGGAAGTTGGTCCACTGAGTCAGGGTAGATCTGGTGGTTGATGTCTTTGCATTTGATGGTCAATATTGAGGTCACCCAGTCTATGTAGGGGTTGTTCTTTTCCAGCCAGTCCAGACCCAGTACAATGTCAAGCTTTGGAAAGTCAATGACGGGGCCTTGGATGGTGGAGTGCATGTTCTCAAGCATGACAGAGAAGAGGGTGGTTTCCCTTGTCACGACAATGTGATGTTCATCAGCTAAAACCATGTTTTTAATATGCAAAGGATTTGTGGTTAGCTTGAACATATCTACAAAGCTGCTGTTGACTAGGGTTCAATCTGCACCCAAGTACAGGAGTGCTGAGCCTGTGTAATTGCAAAAGCGGCAAGGATAAGACATCAGTTTATTTAAGTGTCTGGAAATATTGTAAAGTACTGGGTCTTCTGAGGGCACTTGGATTATTGGGCACTAGTCCACGTCCTCAGGTAGGTACTCATCATTGGGCAAGTCAGGAGTTGTGCGGGGAGGGCTTGGCTTCTTAGTGCTCTCCCTGGGCTTTTCCTTGTCTTTGTTGTCTTGTGTGGTAGTGATACAGAAATGGGTACAGTCTGACTGGCCATTGTTCCCACTTCCATGTCAATTTGAACCTGTGGATTTATGTTTTGTGTTGCTGCTGTTGTTACCAGATATGGTGGATTGGAACACCTGGCTGGGTGAGAGTCTTTGGACCTTTCTTGCTTTCCAGTTTGCGCCTTGTGGAGAGCGTTGGATGTTTGCTCTGCTTTCTCTATCACAATACAAACTTTGCATATTGGTCACTTGGTCCAGGTTTACGTGTCTCATTACATGTGACTTGAGTGTGTCATAGTACATGGGGTGGGTAGCTGGAGTGTCAAAAGCCATGTTGTAGGGGGCACATAGTCAGAGTTCCTTGTACACGCGGATGAGCCCCTTAATTGTGACAGTTTGGGTTAGATTCTTCACTTAGTGTATGATCATAAGTGTGGTGTCCTTCAGCACAAATCTTACCAAGAGAACTTGTTTGAAGGTTTCCCAATCTTTCTTGGTGTGTTCTTTGTGCCACTTGTTGCACCAGGCACCAGTGTCATGAGTCAGTCAGATGGATATTTCTGGAATCTAAAATTGTTACAGACATTCCATTTGGGCCAGCTTTCTTTGGGCAGATTGAATCCATGTCACAGCATTGTTGTTGTTGGCTCCAGAAAAAGGTTCCAAAGCAGCGCTTTGAAGTCTCTGAGCTACATAGGCTGGCATAAGCTTTTACCAGTTGCTTGAGGAATGACAGCAGGTGCTTGGAAGAACCCTTGTGCATACAGGGTGTTGAAGGCAGAGAAAGGGATTGTTGTATTCTGGTACAGGACAAAGCCATCAGGTATCTCAGCACCAGGAGTGTACAGTGTCTAGTCTAGCAGGAGGCCAGACATAATTCTATTGAGGATTTTTTAGCCACAGCAAGTATGGGCAACAGGCAGAATTTTGCAAGATAAGGTAGGATGGAGAACCTATCTGTGCTACCAATGTTGTAACTGTGCTGTTTTAGCAAAGTTACAAGGGGAAAATTATTTGGAAACTAGATAATATTCTTTATTGAGAGATATGTATTATATAGTCACTGTGAATTGTGAATAGTAGGAACATGATAGTGTTGGCCACACAGTGGGATGGTGAAGAGGGTGGCTTGATCCTTGTAATGAATCAAGCGCCAAAACAAGTTATCCGCTGGATGAGATCAGCTTCTGTTCATATTATTGTATTTGGAAATTTGAGTCAAATTCCTACCCTGGCTTTGGGTGACTGGATAATCAGATTGCAGGTTGCAAACCCACTTACTTGGAACCTTACTGGCAGGTTGAGTCTGCTGTTTTGAAAAATGCTTGGGTTTCTACATGTGGCACATACTGAGTTTGGTCCTGGTCTCAGGGCTCTTCATATAGGTTGGCAAAAAAACAGGGCCAAGCCTAGTGAAATGTATAACTCACCACTTCCTGACTTAAGTTGAGATGCTGGATGTAAATGGGGCCCATAATAGCTGCACTTTCCTGCTCAATAACTTGGAATTTCAGTTGCTCCTGGTGCTGCCCCTCAACAATATCATAACTTATGTTATTTTTATAAACCAGTTTAATAAAATAAAACCAATCAATTCTAGTAAAAAGGGAAACCCAAAATATTTCCAGAGTATTAATCTTATTGAAATTTGTGCTCCTATTTGAGACACTCTTAAATCTAAGTGGCCAAATTCAGAAGCACAGTAATTGAAAATAATGCTGTAGTTCCCTGGATAGATTTTGGTGGATTCACTACTAGAGGACCCTCTTACTATTTTGAGCAATGAAATCAATCCATATTGTCGATAATGAGTTGGTTCATGTTTGAAAATATCACTTTTGTGACTGACTCTATATCCCCCTGATAATAGCATTTTTGTAATCTAGACCTAATTAAATGGTACTTTTGTTAAATATAATCAACCTTCAAGTGGAACAAGAAGGCTTTCATTTTGGACTGAACTGAATTTTTTATCTGGTTTCTTTTCATTTATCCCAACAGGTTGTAAAGCTACTGTATTAAATTCAACTTTATATCTGTCCTCGGATAAAACCACCTAGTGTAAGTTAAAATCAACACTTCCTCGTGACAAATTGTGCGGTTAACGCACCAATTAAGTTTGGAGTTAGGGTAAGGCCATAAGTTTACCCGCATCCAATGGAATATCAATGTGACCAGTTGTAGGAAAAGCAACCACTTTTGGTCTTTTCCCGCCAAGTTAACGTTGTTTCCAAAAATAGGTTATTTTACGTCTTTATGGGATGGTCCTTCTGATCGTCAAACTTGATAGGCCTAATCTGGCTTGCTGGTGCGGGGTAATTCAAGAATTAATCAACAATAAATCACATCATTGGCAGTTCCGTTTTGCGGCAAAACACAGGTCCACAAATGTATGAAAGAAAAAAGAAAGGGTTGCAAGCAATTGCTTCTCGCTTGTGTAATTCTAGGGCTGTTCTGAGCCAAGTATGCTTAGTAATAACTATACGCCACGTAGCCATTGCTTCAAGCCATCCCGACTATTTTTGGTACAATGATATCATTTTGTGAAGGCACTTTCTTAATTGGGTCCAAACTTTTTAATTAAACAACATATAAACGCTAAATTGAAATACATTTATAAGAATTGACTTAGTGACAAATTTGGGGTGCTATTTTTTATGATCCTATTCTACAGCCAAACAAGTTAAGTATGGCTTGTGAAATTCCACTCTAATTCAAAAAAGAATCATTTTATCATTGATAGGTTTAACAAGAAATGATATATTTTATTTCTCATTGGATATTTAAAAATAGCTCAATTAAAATGTATGACTTGATAAATAAAGGAAATTTCAAGTCCGCTATAGATTAATATACTGGTCATTATTGGTAAGATGACAAATCATGTTATTGATAAAGAAGGAGATCTAATTTTAGAACAACGGCAAAGAATGGATCTAAAATCAAGTATATAAGCAGTTAACCTAATTGCTCATCGGATATGTCAGTCAAAGTACCTTTAATCACCCAAGAAAATGAACCAGCCAGCACACTATTATATTCTTGTTCAAGAGAAGCCATTGCTAGTGATCAGATGGGGTGTAAAGACATGAAGCGAAGTAGGCGTGACTCAGGCCTTAAGTCTAAGACATTTAAGAGACACTTCTTTGTATTAGATGCGACTGTACCGTCTACTTGGACAAGCCAAGAGCCACCCGATGAGAACTCACCCAGCCATACCTTCACACTGCTGAACTCATATTCTGGTGAGTATTCTAAGAAAGAAGCCTACACCTTTCACGACGCCCTTAAAGCCAGCCCTAAGCTAAAAACCATCCAGTCCGATCTAGCATTTATAGTCTCCTCCGTTGATAGCTTTGCCTTGCAATTCCTTGTCGACGCTGTGATTGCCAGGCATCTTTTCTCCGTCATCCTAAAATCTAAGAAAGGTATTGACATAATGTCTCAAGAAATGACTGAAGCCATAGAGTATTACTCCCAAGCCATTTCGGCCTTTGCCCTTGCTTCTTATATCCCTCCCCACCTTATCCAAAATGTCAAATCATTATTGGATGATCTACTGGATATCACAAATAAATTTATTTTTTACTAGGTATCATATAGAAGTTATCACCAGCAAATAATTAATTTAAAATTAAGCTTTTTACTAAGGCAATCTCTACAACCTTTAAATAAAAATTTCCAAAGAAAAAATGTCCAAGCTAGGGTTCATAAGTTTAATGGATCCCATAAACAATAAGCTAGAGAGAAAGGTTTCAAGAATTTCCTGCATAATCCACGGATCGTGGACCGGTAAGCCAAAGCGGTGAGAATATTATGTCATAGAGTGGTGCCAACAAGCCAGTTTGACCGGTTGGCTTTTTAATCATCTTCTCGGCCAAACCTCGACATGGTTGGGATTGCTAGATGCTCTAGCTAACTGTATGATAATTCATAATCCCACCATGGCAAATAAAATAGCTTAAACAAAATTTGATTACTATCGGTTTAATACAATAAAGCGTATCTATTCTATGGGTTGACTAGGGACTATAGCATCTATCATCCAAAAGATTCAATTATTCACGTATATAAAATTGAGTCTGTCTGATTATCGGTCTATCTGGCTGTAATGTCAGCCCAAGTGCACTCAAGCCGTAAGGGATTTAACTGAATTAATTTTTCTATAATAATTAAATTAAAAAGTTGATGGCCAGGCCAAAAGCTTGATTTGGCTCATCCTTGCATACAATACCTTACATGCATCTCTGAAAGTATGAAGGTTGAATTCGGGTGAGTGTAACCTAAACTATGTAAAATAAGAATATAAGCTACTTGTACTTTAATAAATATTTAATTAATTGATTGAGTTTAAATTATGATTTTACCCATGCAACCATATCAATTAGCTTATCTTTGAAGATAACCCGACTCCAGAATGTGTGAATTAAAATTCGAAGAGAAGCAGCAATTGTTTGAGATGCTTTTATATGATTGGGTGTTTAAACTCTGTTGAGGATTGATTTGACCGCACAAAAGAGAGCTTGGTCAATTTAAAGCGATCCAATAAAAAAGACTTGGTTTTTAAAAGCCAATAGAAAAGACTTGGGTTTTTTAAAAAAATGAGTCAATTTAAAGCGATATGATTCAAATTAGATATATAAATGTTAGTTTAAGTAAGAGATGACTGGCTTGCACTTTTCAATTTAATTTGGTTTTCAGTGAAATAATACAATATTCCTTCTAGATGCATCACCTGATCCAAGTAAATTCATATTGTTTCATCGTTAACCTTGCTTACCATTGCCCCATCTTAATTAGGATGCAGTGGAGTAAACCAGCAAGGATAATATTAAGACTAAAAAATAATTTCATAAAACTTAGAGCATCTAGATAAATCTTTCAGATGATTACAATCAAAATGGTACTAAACATGCTAGCTCTAGACGCTGAGATACAGAGTGAAAGACTGAAACCAAGCTCACATCATAACCAAAGGTCTGGACTCAACATGATCCCTTCAAATCCACTCTTAATATACATAAAAAACTAAAACCATTATATCTCTGTGAATATTAAGCTATTCTTAACAGCTAATAGCCTATTTTAAAGCTACAGATTAGCCTAATATTTTAGTAAAAAAAATTTTAACTTTAATTTTTTGCTAAACTTAATAGTAATACTCTACTTATTTAGATATCTAATTTCATATTTATGCTTCAAATATGCAATTTTGTGTATAATAAGATTTGCGTTGATTTTAAAAATACTTGTTTAAGCAAGCCTTTTGAATCAAAAAGATGGTAAGCAACCCCAGCCTAAAAATACAGTAGTTTTTAAAACTGTGGAGATAAGCAAAATTGGTGGGATACACTATCTAGAAAGACACCATCTAGAAAACTCTATCTATAAAGCACCATATAGAAAGGCGCCATCTAGAAAATGTGTCCTAAAACACCATCTAGAAACCCTATGTCAAATTTCTGGCTAAACTGCACCAAATAACTTAAAATCAATAAAAGCCCAAAACCATTTCAAAAACAATAAGAAAAACATATGGTTAGACTCAAAATAATCCAAAGATTTCAAATCTGCAATAGTAATGTGGGATCAGCTAGTACCAACTATAGTGTGCAAAGCTCCAAAGTCAACACATCCCAAAACTGTGATATTTTCATATTGAAATTTGTTCCTATGTTTTCATCTATATACTAAAAATAAAGTGAAAATTAAAATTTGCAAGTAAAGCATTTAATGGAAGAGTAAATTGATCAGATTTCAGCCCCAATAGTCTTGATAATGCCTTTGAGATGGGTAAGGTGGCCTTCTCTGGTGTAATAGGTCAAAGCCTTCTTAGTGACACATGTAAACTTGACCTGCTAGTCTGCATCCTTGGATACAACAACTTTTCTTTTGATGGCCTGAGGGTAAATCTAGTCCCCATGGATATACCAGATCTTCAGTCTGTTGATAATCACAATGAATCTTGGCTTTTTTACCTTAACCTGACAGGAAAATGGATTGTACCAACCTTCAAGTGATGAGGTGGTCTTAGTTACATTGTCCTTAACCTGATTATAGCAGTTTCAGTTAATGGAGTCACTAATATTGCATAAAAAAATCATCAATGAAACATTTTAAAGTTGATACCCAAATATTACAGATCCTTTTATGATAAGGAATAAAATCAGTATATTAAAAGTGGGTTTTAATGGCTGTTACAGGAAGATAGTACTATCAAAGTTGAGTTGATTTGAGTTGATTTATTATATGTGGTCATAAATTAATATCATACTTTATTCCCAGTTAATAAGGAAAAGGCTTGAATTTATCACATAAAAGTATAATTTATTATTTGATTCCAGATGCCATCTTTCTAAATGCCGTATTTCTAGATGGCATATTTTAGGGTATTTTAAAGTGTTTTTATACTCAAAAAATATTATTTGGATAACACTCTTTTTATTTTAATTTGTGATAGTGTTTTCTAGATGCTGTTTTTCTAGATGCTGTATTAGAAACCAATATGTAAAAACAACTAGTTAATAAAAAAATTTAAATTTTGCTGATGTGAATCATGACCTATTGCAAATTTTCTTCTAGATGGCGTCTTTCTAGATGGCTTTTTATAGATGATACATTGCACTGCAAAATTGAGGCACCTGTAAATAAACTGAACTCAAAGTTAAACGAAGCTTAACTTGGGTGAGTTTAAGACTTCAAAAAAATTAAATATCTTCAATGAACTAGTAAATACCAAATAATAAAAGGCAACAACCTTCAAATTAAAGGTGAAACTAGATCAAATATTAGATAATTCATTAAAACTATAAGCAAAATAACTTAGTATAAAAAGCCAAAAAGATTATAAAGTTTTGAAATCTAAAATAATTCAATTGTGACACAGATGAGGCGTTGACAGAGGGGCTGAACAGAAATATAACCAGTATCACAACATCTATAGTTACTTCTTCTTGGGAAGTCTTTCCCCCAAGAAATCCCCCAATTGATGAATAATTGATGGAACTCTTATCAGACATCTATCTTATATGGGTATCAAACATTCTGAATCCTAAATGAAACATTATTCAGACAAGCCCCATGACTACCACAACATACATGAACAGTATGTGACTTCCCATGATACTATGAATTGTTCTATATTTATATCAAATAAAGAATTATTCTCTTCTCAATTTCCCCCTTTATCTCATTTTATATACTTCCCAGAAGTATATACTTGACAATAAACACATGTTAATATTAGGATCTTAAAACATAAAAAAATCAATTCACATATATTCAAATTTCTTTTTAATTTATATCAAAACAGCAGGGTTGATACACCAGCAAAGTTTTCCCCAAGAGACCCCATGCAACTCAATTTGAATTACCTACACTCAAATCCAAATGTGGAAGTTAACTCAAACAACTGAAACAAGAAACAAGTACTAAAGTTAATCTCATCCCCATGGCATCTCAATTTAGCACTTCACTCTCTACCAGGCTCAATCCAACCCATTGGCAATCCAATTGATTGATTGACATAATCTTGTTCCTCTTATAAGATCACCCAAACTTTATAATCTCTCATATCACAATAAAGATACTATTTAGTTTTTAATCATTTCCCCCCTTAACTCTGCCAATATAGCACAGTTACAACATTGGTAGCACAGGTAGGGCTTCCATCCTACCTTATCTCTCAAAATTCTGCCAGTTTCATGTGCTTGCCACGGTCAAAAAATATACAGAAGAATTATGCCTAGGCCACTCTTGGATTGGACGCCCTTAAACCCAGGGCTGAAGTCCCTGAAGGACAAGACCTTTACCAAATCATGGTGATTCCAATCCCCACCTTCAATGCCTTGTCTGCAAAAGGATTATTTCAGGTTCCTTTATCCACACCTTGAGCTAATGAAAAAAGTATCATGTCCACACACACGGCCCAGAAACTTTTCAGTGAAGCCTTGGAGTTGTTTTCAGGGGCCAACAATAACAATATCATGACATGTATCTAGTCCACCCAGAACAAGCTAACGCAAATGGAGTTCCCAGAGCTCTTCTGGATTCTGGTAATCTTTAAGTGACTGACCTATGACATGGGCACTTGGTGTGATAAGAGGCAAAAAGACCACATAGAGAAGGACTATGATATCTTCAAAAGAGACTCAGTAGCCAGGTTTTTAATGAAGGACACATCACTCATAAATTTTGCTAAGTTAAGGACCTGACACAAACAGTTACTGTCAGAGACCCACTTCAAAAGAAGCACGTCTTTAAACTCCATCCAGTATTGTATATTGATTTCAGGCAAGGTAGCTCTTTTTATCAACCCAGCATTAACACACACATTCTTAATAGCAGGAATCACAACTGAGAATATCAAGTAAGTGTACTAGAAGACCAAGCATAAAGTTGTACATAGTAACAAAACCAATGCACCCAAGCCACCACCAACATAAGTAGTAAGCATTCTAGACACTAGTAAGGTTTCCTATTTCAACCTGTTGTAGCAAATTAATAAATCTGGGACTTTAGAACAGTATAATATTTTTATTAAACAAACAAGAATCAAGGCAGGGTATTATTCACTTATATACCCATGGAATTCAATATCAGGAGATCTCAAGCTCATCTGTTAAGTATCAAGGACCAAGGGTTGAGCTCAATAGTGATCATAGCCATGAAAAATTTGCAGTTAGAGTCTGGATCAAGCAATGTGAAGTTTCACAAACCCAAAAAATGAAACAACCAAGAGAGGAATTGGGTGATCAAGTATTTGTTGACATGTCCCAGGAAATCCAAAACATAATTGGGAATTTTAGATTGAAAATTTACCTTTCTCAGGAAACAAAAAAATTACATTCTCAGAATAATTTATTTTTGGCAGTAATTAATTCCTGATAGGTACAGTAAAAGAGTTGACAAGAGCTACAAATAATTATGCCTATGTGCCCCTCTGAACAACAGCGCCCATGTTGACAGTGACCATGTTGACACTTCACCCACTGTTGACTCAAAATCTTAAACCTACTATCTTTTTTGCTAGTTGTATTAGCTTAATTCCCTTTTTTTAAATTGTTCAGGGGTGCTGTCAGAACATTTGATTCTGCTATTGAACCTGGCGGTCAATTTATTACTGTAAATTCAGAACCTGAACGTAAAAATGTGGGATTGTCAAATCCTTGGTCCAAATTTTGAATCACTTTTGCAGGCAACTCAGCTGAGTGAAAATTAAAATATTTAATAAAATCAACCATTTAATTTGACTTTATTTGGTTTTTTTAAATTGGCAAATTTCAAATCCCTTATAACAGATAACTCAACTAACAAAAGACAAAACTCAGAAAACAAATGAAGGATACATGAATCAGAAATGCAGGATTCCAATGTACAATTTGAGATTTCCTGTATGTCAAACAAATCATAGACATCATGTAAAAATTAAAAAATATGAAATTGCAGGATTGTCAAATCCAAGAACCAAACTTCAAATCAAAAATGAGGTGATTTTGAAATAAATATTTTTTATGGATGTCTCAAAAAGGATGCTAAAGGATCTAGAGTGGATTTGTGCTAATTCTTTTAGGAATCATAGGCATTCTCAAAAATCACCCTATTCTATTTTAGGGCGGTTAAAATTTAGATGTTTGATTACAGTAGATTTTAAAAAGCGCTAATAATAACATAGAACTATATATTACAATCTATTCTTACCATGTTGCCTTTTCCTTGATGTGTTGATAGTTCATTTCCTGTTGATAAGGTGCTTGCAATTAATTGGATAGTTTCACCTCCAGTTGCCTTGGCAATAGGAAATCGTTGCCCCAAGACCAGCAGGTTGCAAAGCAACGATTTACTTATCCAAGCAGCTGAGTGAACTATCCAATTAATTCAACCTTATCAACACAATTGAACTATCAACACATCAAGGAAAATACAACGTGATAAAGATAGATTGTAATATATAATTATATGTTATTATTAGCGTTTTTTAAAATACTACTGTAATCAAGTATCCTCAATAGCAAAATATTAACACTTTTGTAATAAACTGATAGTTTATCTTTCCCCCTCCTTCCTTGAAAAGAAGTTTTTTTCTGCGTCATCAGAAGGGTAGCTCATATATCATTACATGGTTTTTTGGTTGCAATATTAGTGGTTTAGAGTGCAGAGTATTACATTGTTTCCAGTTTAGACAATTTTATATTTCACTTAATTTCATGTCTAAACATGGTTGTTTAGATTGGATTTTTCATTTGATTTTATCCAGAGTGGAGCTTCTTGATTTAGGTTGATTTGTCCTAGTTTCTTACTGTACATTCAATTTGGATTCCAGTTCCTGAAATTAATATCTGAGTTTAATAGTGGCATTAAAAAAGAAATTTGAAATTTGGTTCTTGGATTTTACAATCCTGCAATTCCAAAAAACATAGTAAGCTTAATGAAAATGGTTGATGGATTTGAAAGCTTCAAATCTGATTCCAGTTAATTCATTTCATCCATTGGTAATATGCAGTTCAACTTGAACTTTTCAAAGTGTCTATGAATTCCCGCATTTTTAAAAAACCAAATAAAAATACAAAGAATTCAATTTTATTTAAAAAGGCTATCCTGCAAAAGTGATTTGAAATTTGGACCAAGGATTTGACAATTCTTCATTTTTACATTCATCTTCTGAATTTACAGTAAGAAGTACTCCAAGATAAACTATTGTGCAAAGTTCTGCACAGATGACAGAGAAATAAAGAGAGCTGATACTACCAAAGGATTAATAGGACATGTCCATGAAGTTGGATGCATTACAAAAACTTATATTTCACAGTAGGGTAAATAGTCTTTTAAATACAATGACGTTTTTCTAAAAATAACTAAGAAATTAATTATATGAGCCAAAGATAAGGTAATAGCAATTATAGCTTTGTGGCCGCTATTACTCTCCCATGCAACTCATATATTTGATTCTTGGCTTATTAAAATAGAAAAAAGGTTTTAGCAAAAAATATAGTTAATAAAAATAAGATTTATTTTTATTATTTGTATAATTTACACTTTTAAAAAAATTCAGTAAGCTGAGCATTATATCAATGTTCAAAAAACATAAGTTTATGACTTATATGATACCACAGAAGTAAAAGGCTTTAAAATGCTTAAGCTGGCACCTTGGCTTAATCTAACAAATAAAGACCCATTTGGACGTCCCATCCCCTTTGGAAGTCAACAGAAACTTGGAACCAACCCAGAAACAGCTGGAGAAGACCATTGGCAGGATGGACAGAGGTGTAATCCAAAATGGAGCTTCACAGGAGAGATTGGCAATTCTTCCCTTGTATGGCGCTCCTGAAAAGGAGAGATTTCATAACTTTACAGTTATCACACCCAACCAGTTGTGCCTCCAAATGAAAACAATGGGTCAAGCCAAGGAGTATCTCCATAGCTTTGCACACCCAGCAATCTGCTGCAACAGACTAAATCTTGGATACCAGTTGTCCTTGATATTGAATCAGGGAAACTTAATTGATGGCCAACAAGTCTTCTTGTGCAAGCTATATGACAAACTCTCCCATGTGTTCAACCTCCTCAATCACCAATTAGGTAGCATTGTGCATCAACAAAAACAGAGCACTTCCTGGGCTGCCCAATTGGAAGAAAAGCTCTCTGGCTATATAGTTTTGATGATGGTAGCATTTTTTTGAACATAAATGAATGAGAAACAACTGATTAAGCATGGTTACTAATCACGTAAAGGGTGCCAAAGCTACCGTTTGATTCCTATGTGAGGAAGTTGAATCACTTAGACACGTGGTAAGAATGACAGAGGAAAATACTTCCTCACCAGAGAACAACAATATCAAAGCTCTCAGCTGTGCAGTCAAAGCCATCAAAGATAAGGTCCACCACAACACCAACAACCAGGATACAGTCATGATCCAGAGAGATATGACTGAACTATCTTGGCATGTAGGTAACCTGGACAAGGAACTACATCAATTAATAACAGACTATAGCCAGCTTTGCCACAAAATTGGAATGCAGGGCAAGATCTTTTAGCAGGGCCATGGACAGACCAAAGTCATCCATCTCTACATCAAGGCAGTGGAGGATCAATATCAGAATCAGCAACAGAAAAACAAGGATTGTTTAAGAATCCATGCACAAAAAATTAGAAATTCTTGAGTATGATTGTCAGGCAGCAAACCTGACTATTAACAAAGTAAGTAAGGAGGTACAAATTCAAAAAAAGTAAACCTCCTACAGAAGCAAATACAGAAGATCCTGGCAAATAACCTCATGCAGGAAAGTATCAGCCATCACTCTCATGAAATTAGCAAGAGATGACCCAGCGCTTCATCCAGCGTTATCCAGGCGCTATCAGAAGACAGAATATCCTTCCATAGCTACAAGATTGATGAGGAGAACATGGATTGTACCAAATGCAAGGCCTTTGTGGCAGAGCCAGTCCTTGATAGTAGCAAAACCCCTTTATCAGGTGCAGCAGCTTCCTCTTTGTGCATTCCACACAACTCTAGGGATGTATTTAAGAAGCACAATTTTGTGCATCACACAATTGTACTACATCCCCTCTGCCACACAGAGGTTTTGGACAAACAAATTCTGTGGTGATCCAGAGTTTTAAGCCAACAAAACTTCCAAAGTTTGACAAGAAGGATAATGTACACATGTTCCTTTGATTTTAAAATAACTCCATGCACATATCAGATGATGTAATGAAAAATCCAGCCATCTTCAGCTGCTTGGACTCAGAAGCACAGAATATTATCTTGCCTTGCCTCCCTGAACAAGGTTGAACATATGAGAATGTCATCTGCGCGCTAATCACAGAGGTTGATAGCAAAGAGGCGCTCTTTTTCCAAAAATGGAGCTCACCAAAGGAAAGAAAAAGAAGGGGGAAAGCCAAATGGATTTCTTAAAATGCTTTTACTTGGAGGCCCAGACCTTGGTATCCATGGAAGCCACCCTTTTGTAGACATAAAGAGAGACTTGTTGAACTATGTTAGACCAAACAGAGAACTATTAATTGCCCTCAAATCAGGCATCTACGGCTCCAGAACTGTTCCTGAACTTATGTGCCATTTGGGTACTTTCAAAAAGCAATTTTAAACCCTTTTCCCAGACTACAAGTGTACTCCAGTACCAGATTCTAAGCCCAATTTTGGGGATAAGTATTCTCCTAAAAAATCCCTACTGGCCCAATCCATGTTGCTAACAACAACATCCACAACTTCTTTGAGTAAGGCCAGCCTGGACACTTATCATGAGATTGTAAACAACCTAAATCCAGTGTCTACCATGTGAGCAACAAAGAAAGCAAAGAGGACAACAAAGATTTAGGAGAAGAGGAAGACAGTTAAATGTAGGTAAAAGACTGCTAAGCAGTCAGGTTGAGAAGAAAACCCTGAATGCTAACAGTAACAACCCTTCTCCACCCCCTGCCTCCAATCCTGTTGTTGGAAGCCCTCCAGTAGAAGACACTACCCTGATGGACCTGGACAACTGTCCTTAGTAATACCTTCCTGATGAAGAGGAAGTTAATGTAGACCTCTTACACTAAGCCATGAAAGTGAACGCTGTCACCAGGAGACAAGAAATTCAAACAGAAGGATTACCTTCTTGAGAAGCAATTGAGACTGCACATATCCCTTACGCTGAACAGCTTTTGAAACCTTTTAGCAAAGTAACACACAAGAGCAATAGTGTAAAGGAGCTGGCACAGATCCTATGCTTGGTACAAGTCTCCACTACTCTTAATACCCTTAAAACTCTTAAGTCTGAGATTACCTTTGCACTGGAAGCCTTCCTTTTGCAGTTTAAGGGACTAGATATACACAAGGTGACCAAAATATCATCTCCAAACTATGAGGATCAGCATGATTTTACATATATTGAACTGGTAGTCCACAAGCTTAGAGTTCAAGCAATTCTAGACTCTGGAGCTCCAGGGAATATTGTTTTGCCCAAGTTAGGCAAGAAGCTTAAATTAGCTCCAGATATGGACTATGACAAGGAATTTAACACTGCTGGTCCTGAAAGAACTAAATCTATGTGTGCATACTCTTCCCTCCCACTTTGGTTTGGTAAGCTGGCAGTGAGCACTCCTGAAAGAGTTCTTTGTAATAATAGCTACAATATACTTATTAGGATTAGCTTCATGGCTACTTATGGAACTATCATCAATCATCAAGATAGTACTTTCAGTATTCTAGGCCATTCAGTTCCCATATTTTATTACAGTGTTGGACCCAAGGACCTTCTAACAAAGAAAGTCTATCACACCAACATGGAATACACTGATGGTGAGCTGCCTTTGGCTTATACACTCCAACTAAAGAAGATCAGGTTGCTTTTTTGGCCACTAAAGAATATAAAGAAATACCACTCTAGCTGCCAGTTTTTTTGTGATCCCATGTGGGTCACAATTGATATACAATACTAGCCTTAGTTTAGGATTTCTAAAGGTACTGCATGGCAAAGTCCATGGAATAAACAACAGTTCTTACCTTGAACCATGGATATCCCCAGGGATAGTAATGCCCTCTAGTAAGGAAATACTTGTCCTCCTTGGCAAATTATCCAATAACCCCATAAAAATTAAGAAAAACCTGCTCCTGAGCCATCTGCAGCTCAAAGAAAACTCTAGACTATCTGATATTATCTCTTTTGGTGAAATCAATGAATTTGTGCTTCCTTCCAAAATTCCTACAGTGCTGTTGCTAATCCCCTGTGATACTCTACAAGTATCAAATGAACCTCAGAAGGATCATGATTTAAACCTTTTTGAGAAATATAAGGCTGTTTTTACCAAACATGATCACAACCTTGGGAAGGCTTTGGGAGTAGAACACATGTTGGACACCCAAGGCATGGCCCCTATACATTCTTGGAACATTCACAGAATTCAGGCCAACCAGGCTGTGATAAATTAAGAACTACAGAAAATTTTTTCTGAAGGACTTCTAGTACCTGGTAAAAGCCCTTGATTATCACCTTTACTCATTGTAAAAAAGAAAGATGGGTCTAACTAAGTTGTCATGGACTACCAGAAGTTGAACTCAGTGCCTGAAAAGGACTCTTATCCTCTTCCACATATTGATAATATGTTGGATAAACTTGGAAGATCACAGTACTTCATTGCAATAGATCTTACTAGTGGATACTAGTAAATTGACCTACCCACTGAGGACCAAGAGAAATGTGCAATCATAACTGAGCAAGTCCTCTTCCAGCCAGCATGTATGCCACAAGGGCTTGTCAATATGCCAGCCACTTTTCATTGTGCAATGAACTCAGTAATAGGAGACTTAAAACTTTCATGTGTCTTGGTGTATCTTGATGACATCAATGTCTTCTCCAGAACCTTTGGACAACAGGTTCTGGAGAACACCTTAAAGCGGTCTTTCATCACTTGATTGTGGCTAATCTAAAGCTGAAACCTAGGAAGTGCAACTTTTTTAAAGAGCATCTTGAATTCCTAGGATACATTATAAGCAAGGATGGACTTAGACCAGTACCTGCAAAGGTAGGTATTAATTAACCATATGCAAAAATCAATTAGCAAACAGGGCATCCAGGTATTCTTAGGGATGATAGGATATTATAGGCGTTTTATTCCAAAATTTTCTGGATTGGGAGGACCTCTGTTCCACCTCTTGAAAAATGAGGTCTAGTTTGCATGGACTCCTGTATGTCAACAAGCCTTTGAGGACTTAAAGGCTACTCTTTTCATCAGGCCTTTACTGGCCTATTGGGATTTTGATTAGCTTTTTATTATCTATAAAGACACAAGTCTCACAGCAATAGGTGCAGTCCTATCACAAATGAACGTTGAAGACCAGGAGAATCCAGTAGGCTACTGTTACAGTAGTTTTCAAACCTGTTGAGATAAACATATATTAGTCAATTTAGAGCACATAGGTTCAGTCACAAAAAACAAATTTCAACTGGAACCAGTTGAAGGTCAGTTTACTCAATAAAACTTACATTTATCTATAGCCATAAAACAAAAATAGTCAATAACACCATAAAAATAAATTCAAATGCTGAATTCCAAAAACAAGACAGTAAACACATTTGACCCAATTCAAAACAAACCCAAACCAGTCAATTCCTGAATCATTCTACATCAAATTTGATTACAAGTGTGTGGCAAATAGGATAAAAATATAGAAAACATGAGGTTCAGTCACAAAAGTGATAAGTCCAAACACAAAACAACTCATTTTTTGAAAAAACTGATTATTTTTGGGAATCAAATTGGAAAGTGTGGATTTCAGGAGTGAATCCACCAAAATCTATTCAGGGAACTACAGCATTATTTTCAATGTACGCACTTTTAAATTTGGGCATTCATATCTGCAAGAATGTCTTAAAAAGGAGCACATATTTAAATAAAATTGATTCTCTAGAAATGCTTCTCTTTTCTGCTTTTGATAGAATTTTTATTGAGTTTTGTTTACAATGAGTTTTTCAAGTGAAGATAACTTTAACATAATCAAGGAGCATTACCAGGAGATACACCAAGCTCAGGCTGCTGAACAAGGAAGCACAACTTCCATGGCCTCTGTTTATACCCAGTTAAATGCAAGTTGTGAGGGAGGGTGAGTTTATATTTCACCAGGCCAATCAGAGAAAGTCCTGCCTTATCTGGGTACTAGCATTTCAAGTGGGCCCCAAAAACAATGCCTAGTAACCAATGAGATGATAGAGGAGATTGTGAGCTTCAAACAGAGTGGCGTGAATTTTGCCAAAATTGCCACCCGTCTTCAATTCCCCAAGGTGGTGGTTAGGCGTGAATTCTGAGCCCTCTTGAAGAGAGATGGCACAAAGCTGGCCAAGAAGCCAAAGAAGCAGCAAGATTCTCAGATCAAGGAAGCATATCCCATCATGCTTGACCTTCTTCAATGTGACCCATACCTCTGATTGACTGAGGTCCATTGCTTACTTGGGCTCCAGGGCATCTTTTTAGCCTGGCCACACTGCACAGCTCTGGATGTATGGGCTTGTAGTCAGTGTCTGATTATAAACAATTGTCCAGCTGATGAGTTAGATGATGGCTCTGATTTGCCCTACAACCTTTGATTGGTGCCACTGTCACCTGCTGCCTATCCAGTATTTTGGACAATGTCATTTTTACATCCTACTATAAATTGTATTTACAAGTAAAGGTGTGGGGTTCCTGTTCACCAGTCCCCAGTGTGTGTCTAGGTCATAGCCAGGGACTAACTGGAAGGAGTTGTCATTCCCTTGTAGCAGTAGGTGACTTGCTAGAAGTCTCTTATACTTGGCCTGTATTAATGCAAACTCTTCTAATACTTTCCCCATCACTAGGTGGGCATCCCCACCATGTAATTGTAATTGAGCTGGTGATAAACCTTCTGTAGGCCAGTACCAGTCTTTTTAATAACCTAGTAAACTTATTTCCAATTAACTCCCTTCCCCTATCTGTCATCTCAAGGTGTCTAGTCAATTCTCCTACTCCTCCTGGGAAGACTTACTAGTGGCAAACCTTTGTAAGATTTGTTGGTAGATGCCTTCCTCTCCTTGGCTAGGGTAGAACATTTTGGGTAACTCACTCATAAGGTATATCTTTACTACTGGGAAATTTGGGCAGGGGTCAAATGGGCTTTTATCTTCTTTCAGAAGAGATATCCTCTTAGAAAACTTCTGTTATATGGCCTGGGGGTCTGGGAAACAATATAGATGTGCCACTATGTCAGGAAGCCAGGCATAGGAAGAGGCATTAGGTGACTCAGGGCGGGTTACTTCTGGGCCAGTGGGTAATTCCCACCATAGGATGGGTGCTAACTTGATAATATAGGATATGGATTGCCCAAGTAAAGGCCAGGACCTGTAGTTGGGCACCATAGAGTCCACCAAACCTGTCAAAGTAATGTAGAGTACTCCAAACAGGTGATTGAACATGGTCTTGGCAGCAGTGGAGGGTTTCATTGGGTAGTTGAGTCACGGGGTTAAGGGCAGAGTTATGAGGAAAAAGCGGGCAGGCAGATAATTGTACTTGTCTTGAACAATCTTAGCGGCACCTTGTACCACTTTCCTTTACATCCTATGGTTTTGGTATCTCTAGTTCTTCCAAGGGGTCAGAAATGAGGATGTTCTCAAATTTAAACTCTGAGTAGGCGGGGTTGGGTGGGTATTTGGTAAAATGCACAGGTCTAAAGGGGGCTCCAGGGGGACAGTATAGTGCCTGAAGCAGTTTGGCAGGTTAGTCTCTAGAGGGGGCAGTTGCCTGGTTGTCTACTTAGCCAGAGTTGAGATGAAAGATCAGTAAATCTATATGAGGGGAAAAACTTTTTAACCAAAGGTTCATAAAACTTTATTATCAAAAATGATAATAGGGTATTCCCATACCGCCAGGGTTATTATACCAGGTGATTTTTCTTCTTTGCTTTTTGCGGACTTCAAGCCTGTGGAAAATTTTCTGGTAGGACATGGATCTTGGCTTTGGGTTTCAAGGGCAACAGATCCTGGTTTTACTTGCTATTGTGAACAGAAGTGGTGATGCTTTGTTCTGCCGCTGCTGTTCACCATATCACCTGAGCAGGCCAATTGCATTACTCATTCTGAACTAGAGACTGGTGGCAGCTGGTGATCATTAGCAGGGCTAGCAGTAGGCCTTGTTTTAACCTCCTTCAGGCAAGCTACAACTTCTGCGTAGGTCTGGGTCTTTGGTGGCACAAGATTGACAACAATCTGGTGACTATTTGGGAAATCATCCTTAAGAAGCTGGAAGGTCCTAGAGTAATTCAACAACTTGGGTTTGTGACTCTATGAGTTGTGGGTTCTGTTCATCCTGGGTGACTCAATTTTCATTTGAAGGGTCAGGGTTTGATTCTGGGGTTTCTAATGTTGATATTGAACTTTCATTCTCAATACTCAACAGGCTGACAGGTTCTTGTCCCTCCTGGTTGGGGCAAGGCATCTCCAGTGGTCCAGGGTTTGTCCCAACTGGTAATCTGGCAGGCTCCTGTCTACCCTGGTTGACACAAGGCATTTCCTGTAGGCTGGGTTTCAATTCTTGGGTTTTTGATACAAGTATTGAAATGTCATTTGCTACACAATAATTGGAGTCCTCCAAAAATCTCTTGGACTCCTTGTAATTGGTCTTGGGCTCCTTCACCTTGGTCTTAAACTTCTTCTCCTTAGTCTTGAACTCCTGCTCCTTAGTCCTGGATTCCTGCTCTTTGCTCAGCTTTGGCTCTTTTTTCTTAAGCCCCAGCTCCTTAATCTTAGGCCCCTGCACCTTTTTATTGGTCTCCAGCTCTCTGTATAGCTTTAGTGGCCTTGTTATTCCACTTGATCCAGTCCTTGTGGCCTTTTTAATACATTGTTATGAGTCCCTTAAAAGTCTCAGATTGAACCCCTTTTATAGCTCCTTGTTTCATACCAAATTAACTCTCAAAACTCTGGTTTTCCAAAGCTTAAACTATCCAGTTTCTTCTGCTCTACAATATATTAAACTTTTCAACTTACTTCAGCCAATTACAACCATGCTTTTTTTGCTTATTTCCCTCATTTTTTAGACTTAAACTCTTCAGTTAAAGCCCTCAAAACAGTAATCAAATAAGCTTTGGACTGCAGCCAATCAAACGTCTGGGTTGAATGGCTTTGCCAAAAAGTTTTCCCAAATGACTTGCTCTTGACCCTGGTTCAAACCTGGCGCTGTCTTGCTCCAGAATAACCTTGGCTCCATGTTTCAAACACTTTTGCTGTGATTCAAGTCATGTTTCTCTGGTAAAACTTGAGAGCTTCCACATATGTTTCACTTAGGGGATTTTTGAACCCTGATTTCTTTAACGTTTCTTCAAGTTTCTCCAAGTTTTCTCAACATTTCAGCAATTTGAACACGCCTGTTGCTTGCTTCTTGACTCTTCCTATCATTTTGGCAAACTTTTAGTCTTCATCCCAACAGTTTCTCTGTCCTGTTTCTGGCCTCTTTAGCCCCAGCCTACTCAGTCAATTCTTAATAAATTTACAGATTAATTTCTGTAAACTATTTCCTCTTTCCTGAAATTTTCCACATATTATATTTATTTCAATGTTTTTATCATATCTTTTGGCAGTTTAATGAATTCTTTTACTGCTTATTTCTCATTAATAATCCTGTTTTCCATAGTCCAAATCCAATATTATGGCTTCTTAATCTACTTCTGTTGGTTCTTCCTAACCAACTTTCAGTTCCTCAGCTAGTCCTGCTTCATGATCTTCTAGTCCTTCAACTAGTCCTTTCCAGTCCTTTGGTCAGTCCTTTCCATGACCTTTCCAGTCCTTCAGCTAGTCTTCACTGTGATCATTCTATGTTCCATTCCTCACTATGAACCCCTCAGGTTCCATTCCTCACTATGATCCTCCAGTCCTTTAACTAGTCTTCACTATGATCATCCAGTCCTTCTTAATAGTCTTTACTGTTATATTTTCATATGAACTGCTTTGGTTCCATTTTAAGTCCCTGTTACTAATACCTCAGACTCAGGCAATAAGTCTAAAAGGCTACTGGCATTTGACTGGGCCCCTGCAAGTGACCTCCACTTGGTATATTCAATCTCAGACAATTCACACGTCTTTGCAATTGTCTTTACTCACCCTAGTGATCAAGTCTGAGCTTTCAGGTGCAAAGTACATTTCTTTACTTTCCAGAGGTCTTATCATACCAAGCTCTACAGCTTCTTTCCCAAGCAGCTACCCTGATATTGCCTCTGAGCATATCCATTCCCCCAATGATAGCTTCACGAATTCCTAAAGACCCCAGGGAAACACAGACAAGGACACCTTACCAATCTGTTAGGTAAGATGCTTACTCACAGACTTCCTGTGAGTGAATGAGGGCATATAGAGCTTTCTTAGCTCCTCCCTTCCCTAGCAGCCTGCGTTACCTGCCAGGTATAAGAGCCATTCTCCACCCCTAGTAGCTAATGTTACCTACTGGGTGGAGACCTTATTCTCCCCTTGTTGAGCAACCTGGGTAATTTCTGGTATGTTCAAAGCTACAGATAGATGTTAGCCTTGCCAATGTACTCTACCTAATCCTATGCAAGAGCACTACAGACTACAATAGAATAGAACTTTGAAGATAATTATGTTTATTGAAACTAAGGTACAATCTAGCCAGCAATTGCAATCTATCCAGGTGTAACTAAGAACTTGTTGTTAACCTTTCAGGCGTATGTATTAATATATACTGCAAAAACCCTTGTTCTTGTCCTTTCAGAAAGTTCTCAGTGGCTACCTTTGCAATAGGTTCATCTTTACTGGCAGCGCCTATCCTGATTGGCTTTCCTTGGCACCTGTGCTGCTACTAGTCTTAGCAGGCGTACATGGCACTTCAGCTACAGCCACACTCTTCTTGAGCTAGCCTACTGTCATTTATTAATTGGCTGTATCTTACATGCCTATTATTGCGCTGTGAAACTTTGCCGTATTTAGTTGATGCTTAGAAATTGTTCCTATTCAGTCCTTTTACATTGGAAGGTAGAATTCCAGTATTCCATTTGTAGGGCTTAATCAGTGATCCTTTTCTTGCTGGCAAGTCTTCTGCTTATTAATGTAATGGATCAAATTGGGGATTATACGCCGTATAATAGCAGACTTGATCCAGTATTGACCTGTGGATTATCCACCATGTAATGCTGACCCAAACCAATAAGAAACTCAATTATATGCCTGGTAATACTGACCCAAACTCAGTATTCCCTTGACATATGCACATCACTTGTTTGATACATTCATAAACACCATCAGGCTGGGTGGTGCTGAGTTGATACAACATCCAGCAGGATGATATGGGCAATATACAGTTGATGATTTAGTGATTACATGCCGTGTAATCAATGATAACCACTATATTGGCTAATGTTTATACAGCGTAGAATAGCTGTATCAATTATAATAAACTAGTAATTATACGGCATATAATATAACACATTGGAATGATAATCAGTGATAATACGGTGTATAATTGTTGCATCTATCCTAATAAACTAACAATTATACAGTGTATAACTGCCATATCCATTATAATATATTAGTGATTATACAGTGTACAACTTCCATATCCATTATAATATATTGGTGATTATACAGTGTATAATTACTACACTTAATATAGTATCAGCCTAGTGATAGTACAGTGTGTAAATGATAATGATCTGTGTGCAATGATTAGCCTGATTATTTGTGGTTAATCAGCCTAATCTCACACCCCTAGTAGTCAATGTTACCTACTAAGCAGGCCTTACCTTCCCTAGTAGCCCCATGTTACCCACTAGGCCTCTAACCGTCTTAAAACTAATATACATGACCAACTTTCAGCATAGAGTCTTTTAATGAAGCCAGATCAACCCTCACCTGCAAAACCGCTTCCATGTGGACTGTCACATCAGTAATATGGCACTTTGGTGGAAAAAAACACCCCAAAGGGTAAAAAGAAGGAAACAGAGGGGATTGGTGTGTTCTTTGCAGCTTCCTCAAAAGGGACTGTATTTTACCAAACCACTTCCAGTTACACTAATATTTACTGGTACAGAAAATTCCTCTCCAACTTTATTGCCACCTGGAGCTCAGCCAATTCCAAATTTAGGATTTTCTTGAGCCACCAAATGGATTGCACTGAAGTGGCCTCTGAGAAGATCCAAGCAGGCAGCCACGGTGTCTCAAATTTCCCTGCTAGTCATATCAATTTACACCTGGGTGATGTGTTGTTCTTCAACATTGGGGACATCATCCGTGAGCGCAACCCCACAACCTTCAACCAGGTGGTTAGTGCAGCCAACAAATCCACTGTGCTGTTTCCTCATCATAAAGTCACTGATATGTTTACCAAGATGGCCTGGAACGCTCACAGCAGCAGCCAATCACCAAAAGATCCTCAACTGCCCCCTTGCAATCCCCCAGCGTACAAACCAATCAGCATTCTCCTGGAGCCTGAGTATGATATAATGTACCATCAATTCCTCCAAGCTAATCAAGGCAACAATACACTGCTAGATTCTTACGCTGTCCTGGTCCCCAGCCAACCAAATTCTCCCCCCTCAACCCAGTCTGCCACCTAGTTTGCCCCATTCACTCTCCCATTTCTCCCAATAAAACTTGCCCCCCAACAATTTTTGTTTTATAATATATATTGGTTTAACTTGTAGATGTTTTACTTGTGATACAATCTATTTTACATTTAAATACAGTGATGATTGATTTTAATCATGTCACAAGATAAATTCAACTGCTTTAATATTTATTAAATATATTTAATTTTATCATAAATTTTTATATTTTTGAAGAGCTACACTAAAGTGAATGTAAAAACTACAAGTGTCACAAACCAGCCAATTGGAATGGGTGTTAATTTTTGCTGCCTTTGTGTTTGGCTCAGAAAAGACATGTCTCAGTTTTTACATCCAATTCAACATAGTAAATGAATCCTATTGAAAATACAACATGTCTTTTTTGCCAATTGGCACATCAACTTGTGGTCAATCTAGCACCTGACCACTGGGTTCTCTAGTGCTAGATTGACCACAAGGGGTGTGTCAATTTGCAAACAAAGACATGTCTTATTTTCAACAGTCTTATTTCACTAAGTTAAACTGGGTGCAATAACTGAGATGTGTCTTGTCTGAGCCAAACACAAAGGCAGCAAAAATTAACACCCATTTCAATTGGCTGGTTTGTGACACTTGTAGTTTTTACATTCACTTTACTATAGTACTAAAAAAATATTTAAGTTATAATAGAAAATGCAAGAATTTATAAAAATAATCCATCTAACCACATACAATCTCTGAACTATATGATCTACATATAACCCCTCAGTATGATTATTTTTTTAAGAAATTTGTACTCTGCACATGATTAGCATACCAAGTTAAGAAAAAATTATATTGTACTTGGACAAAATATGTACATGAAAAAAAACTGTCAGGGATTATTCCCTGGCTACATTAATTCTATGGGTGATATAATGGTCCAAACATAAGAGTAAATAACCAATTTTAATGTACCAAAAATTAGGGAATCAATAAGTATTGATCCAGACAGGGATCAAACTTGAAACCTTACAAGAAGACCTAGTGTTAGCTAGAAAGATTGAATTCAAACTTAGTTTACCTTTTTATTTACAATTTCTTAAATTTGTTTACGCTTTTAATTTTGAAAAAGTTAAAAAAAAGAAAAATCACTTACTGCCTTCCCTTTGATTGTCTGCATTTCCAGCCATTTTTGTTCTCAAACCAATCATCTAAACATAAGACTTTGAAAAACAATATCCATAACAACAACAGTTCAGAGCTCCTCCTGCTTGCCACTATGACTTCCATTGGAGGTTCTGGTCTCATCTGTCTTCTCTGTTTCCTCTGGTCTTAGAGAATAATCTCCAATCAAGTTAAGAATGCCTTCTTTAATATCCTCTCCTTTTGGTTCCACTTAGAAAAACTATGTTTTTCACCCTCTGATACTCATTGATCCCTTACTTTTATTCATCTTTTCATAAACAGTATTTAAGAAGCTATTCTGGGTACTTAAAATATTGTTCTAGCTGTCAGAACTTTTGTTTCTGCTCTCAGACCTGGCAGTCTGATTACAATTTGCTTTATTGAGTAATTGGGATATCTGGGTTATTGGGTTGATAGATGCTTGTATGGCAACAAGCATTACTTGCAGCGTCTGGTATTTCCTTGGCAAGGCAACGGCTAGCAATGTCCAAGGGAGGAAACTTCCAAGCGGCTTTCTATACAGGCGGCTTGCTAGTTCTTTGAGTACTGACAATGGTCTTCAAACTCAGATCTCTTCTTCTACTGTGAAAAGGTTCTACAGTAGGATATAGATATAATTGTCTGCCTTCCATTAGTCCAATGGAAGGGCTTTTATAGAGCCAGTGCTCTCTTGCTAGAAGAAGATCATCTGGCGCATCTAACTCTTGCTTGGTAGTCTTTTCACCCCCAGACTGCCAGCATCAACTACCAGAGTTAGGCATCCATGCAACGGCATGGGATTCCATATCATAGTACCCTGTGCTGGGTACTAATTGCCGTAGAGTGATACATAATCTATTAGCGTACCAGCGGTGGCGGCGCTAATTTATGGCTCTATTTTTAGCGCATGACACTTTGTTTCTAAGCAACCTTTCTTGCATTGATTTGCAATGGCACTGGCGGTTTGCTAGTGCAAATTGGACATGTTCCTTTTGATCCTCAGGGAAACCCATAGTATCTACTCCAGCGGTTTGCTAGAGTTTTCTGGAATAACTCTAGCCAATTGGGAACCAGTCATAATTGGAGTCTATTGTATTCCCAGTTGTTCTTGTAATAAGTGATCCAAATCTGCTTCACAAAGGCTTCTCAGATCAATTAAGCCTGCTAGTAATATTGGAAGCTTCTCCAATAGATGGCTTGGCAGGCCGCCAAGGTATCCAAGGTAGAACAAAGTCAGTATAAATTCCTGACACTAGCAATAAAGCCTATTTCTTCACACATTATCTTCTTGAACATGGGCAAGTGCCTAAAGTCAAAGTGTGGAGATTGAAATCTCTAAATTGATGGATTTTTTTATCTCTGCACTTTTTTTCATCCAAAATTTTTCCCAAAAAACTTAATATTTTTCTTAAATTTGACTTTTTTAAAAATGTTTTTACTAGAAGCTAAAAACAAAAAACCAAGTTTGAAGTGCCCAAATTGATGCAATTTAAAACACACCTTAATTTAATTTGGCTTTTAAAATAGAATTTATTTACCCCTTTGAATAGAGGGGATAAAATTGAAAGTGCAAAAATCAAAGTGCAAAAAATCTTCAATTTAATATTTGATACATCAAAATTAAAAAAATTTAAAACTTAAATTTTTTCTATATGTAAAAAAAGAAATCAAGAGCTAAAAAAAAGCTTTTTTAACTTTTGGCAATTTTTTAATTGTTTTGTTTATATATTAATATTAAAAAATATTATAAGCTCTTTATTTTTAAAAAATAAAATTTTGTCTCATAAAAATTTATTTAAAAATTTACATATAGTTTCTTAATGGGTGCAGAAATCAAAAAGTAGTCAAATCAAATCAAAAAAGGTACCAAAAATTTAGGACCACTTAATATTAAATTTTTGCAAAAAAATTAATATTTTATTCATTATATGTCAAGCCTCTGGAATAATGTAATAGACTTGACCATTTTTTCTCCTTGGTTGATTGGTTAGACGGCCAATTGCCATTCCGCTGGCTTGATTGTGGAAGCATTAACTTATCCTGCTCCTGAGATACGGCTAGAGTCACATTTATGATTACTCTGAAGATTGATCCTGATCTGAGAATGGTCCGCTCATTAGATTAAACCTGAGCAAACAGGCTTGATGTCCCAGCCCACAATCACAGAACGTTGTATAGCCAATAAGACAGAATGCCCAGGAATATTAATGCAATATGGTTGACACCAAACCTTTACGCTTGTAGATACTTTGAATTCTATGACCAATATAGAAGGTTGTTCAGATGAATAATACATGATGCAAAATCCAAGTAGACAGGGTAACTAAACTTGCACATGCATAAACTGTAGATAAGATGCTGCTAATAAGCTGATGAGATAAGCTGAGGCCCAGTAATCTATTGAAGTCCCATGCCAGACTGGCATGGCTGCCTAACTCTGGGAGCTGAAACTAGAAGTCTGGGGAACAGATAGACTGATTAGTAAGAGTTGGAAGCTTCATATTAGAATCTGGCAAGAGGGCTTATCCAACCTATATAAGGTGCTCTCCTGATTAGAGATTGAGCAGAATATTCACCCTTTAGAATAGAGATTAAAGAATCTCTATCACTGTATCACTACTAGCCAAAGCCTAGTAGTCAGAAGTATCCAAGTAGAGTGTGTTGCTGTTTACTTGCAGACCTGTGTGTTTTCTCCTACAGTGTTGCAGATCCTGAATGAATTAGACGTAAAGTTGCCCAACTAGGGATTAAGCAATGGAATGATTGCGCGGTTGCACTATTGCATCCTGATTCTACTAGTGATAAAGACGTTTAAAACGCCCCTAAAGCAGGTGTCCAATTTGCCTTTCAAACGCGCACAAGGCATGGGCTTTACTTCCAAGATTATAAATAGAAAAACAAAGTTATTTATATCTACCTCCTTAAGGAAAGCCGCAAGGAAGTGGTTGTTCTCTTGCACGGGACTTTTAGCTGTGCCAATCCACTCTCCTCCATTTGGGAAGTTCTTCTGTCTGTGCCTCCCTGCCTCTGGTGGCAATTCCCCCGCCTCACACTATATAAGTGTGATACTATCTAAAAAAAAACCAGTTTTGTCTATACACCTTATTATTCTTCTGTCCTTCATAGGCTGTCACTATATCATCAACAGGTATAGTATTAAAAATTAGGTCACTGACTAACTGTTAGTAGAAACTAGCAACCCTTTGCTGCAACTTTTACCACATTGGCACTCATGTCTTACAACACCAACAGCCCCCCTGGTCCTTTCAATGAGGAGGGAGGAATGCCCCTGGCCCAGTCTCCTGCCAATGCTTCTCCTTACCACCAGGCACCAGCCTTTACTGCTGCTAATGCCCATGCTGAGGAAAGAGAAGGCGCTCCCTATGGCCTGTCCAACCTAAGCCAGTTCATGCCAGAACATCAACGCCCCTAGGCTATTGTTTTTGGTCAACCACTGCTCCTACAAGCCCCTGCCCCCTTGGAGATGGACGCCAACTCTTCACCTTCCAAGGACGCCATCTGTAATGCCATACATGCCATGGATGCTGGTGCTGCTGGAAATGGTTCTTGCTCTGAACACCTGACCATTCAGCAGCCTTCTTCTGAAAACGCCTTAGGTTGCTTTCAGAATCTCTCCCAGCTCAACCCTGACCAGCTCCGGTGTGACCTCTGTACTGTTGAACATATCAAGGACTACCTACACCAATTTGCCCATCCTGCCGTATGCCACAACCAAATGCACCTGGGCTGCATCCAAAGCCTAGTGCATGACCAGGGAATACTGGCTCTAACCAACAGACATTCCTCCAGGTCCTTTACTCTGAGCTTGGCAATACTTTCACCCCTGTCAATCAGTATCTTGCCAAAGTCACCAACTCCCAGAACACCATGCTTCACTGGGTCAATGCCATCAAAGCGGGTATAGCTAAGCTAGTTCCAGTGCATGTGATACAGACCCTCACCCATCAGGGTGTAGACGCCAATTGGATTAGTGTGGTTACAAACCATGTGCTGGAGACTGGCCCCATGGTTCAAAGCCTGACTCATGAGGTGGAAGTCTTAGCCTGCCGCCTTGCCACTATCCCCTTGTTCACCCCCACTTCTGCTGCCACCAACAAATCCCCTTCCTGCGCCCTTCTTGGTTGAGACATCCTTGAGCTCTTTGATCACTATAAGAAGATGCAGGGAGAATTGATCCAGCAGAGTGCTAATCTTGCCTTCCTGTTTGATGGCTACCACACTGTGTCACAACTTCAGGATTTCCTCAAACTTTTCCAATTGCATGACAGAGCCAACAGCCAGATCCAAGTCAGGAAGTACAAGGAAGTAATAGCCTTTCTCCAAGCTGAGCTTTCCACCCACAAAAAGCGCATTATCTCTCTGGAAGATGAATTGGATATCAACCTTCAGGAGAACAAGGTCTACCAAGATGAGCTGGACAAGCAACAACTTCTCCTGGACGCCTTCTAGAGCCAATTGAATAGGATGGGCAGTAAGATTATGGCCGTCAACTTACAGGCTATGTCCATCAACTCCAAGAGTCATCACAGTCCACTGAGGTCCTCTAGTCCTGAGTTCTATCATAGCTACAAAAGCAATGAGGACCACACTCAGTTGGCTCTTAACACTGTACAAGTATTAGAGCCAGTACTGGAGTCTGAGGATGACTTCCTGGCCACCCCTGAAGCTTCTGGAGCTTCTCAAAACAGAGAAGGTGAACGCAAAGCCCAGTGAGAGGAAAATTGTTGCAGCGCCTCTGAGGCTAGGTTTGCTGCCTCCACTCTCAGCTGTTCCCGTCTCACCCGCTCTCCAGTGAGGATCACACCTGCTCCCCTCCAACATGGCTCCAACAACTTCAAGCCCTTCAATATACCCAAGTTTGACCGCAAGAGCAATGTGGCCATGTTCTTACGGCTGTACCAGAACTCCAATATGGTGCAGACAATGTTATGAGGGACTCCACAATCATCAACTTTCTGGATGATGAGACTAAAACCATTATCTTGCCATGTCTCCCTGAGAATGGCTGGATTTTTGCCAATGTCTCCAGAGCCTTGACAGAAAAATTAGGTAGCCAAGAAGCACTCCTCAGCTGTAAGATGGACTTTTCCAACACCAATTTAAAGGTGGGGGAACCCCTAGAAGACTTCACTTCTAGAATCTATCTTGAAGCTCAAACTCTGTTGTCTATGAGTGTGGTGCAGTTTATTGATGTGCAGTCAGCACTCCTTAATGCTGTACGTGTCAACCAGGAACTATCTCTGGCCCTTAAGTCAGTCATTTACAACGCTTGCACCGTACCAGATCTGATCTGCCTCCCACTAACCTAAAAGGAGGATTTTAAATTTCCTCTTCCTGAAGGCCGCCCTTGCCAGCAATCTTAGCATAGACCCCGCATGGCTGTTGAGATGCCCAAGCCTTCAGACAAGGTTGGGCCTGCTCCAGTCAACAATTGCCCCCATACTTGCTTCAAATGTGGTATGGCTGGCCACTTCTCTTGGGAATGTAGAAATCCACGTCAAAAGATCCATCATGTAGGCATGGAGAACACTGAGGAGGACTACGCCAAGGACGCTGATATTGAGGAGGACAATCAGGACCAGTCAAAAAACTACTAAGCAGCTAGGACAAGGAGAAATCATTGGCTGCCTTTTTAATTTTGACACCCTTATCTCCCCCCATACCACTGCCCCCTGAAAAACCAGATCAGAGGCCTGCTGCCTTGCCATCCTCTGGGACTAACCCTAAGGATGAACCCTCTCTGATTGACTTCAACTCCCAACCAATACATGAGGATGTGGAGTCTGAAAGAGTCCAAGAGGACCTCCTTCATTGAGTCCTCACTGTTCACGCAAACTCATTGGACTACACTTTGCCCTGAGGTGGTTATCCCCCAAATAGCTTGGAGAACAGTGTCCTTACCCTATGCTGAACAACTGGCTCAACCAGGCGTTGAAGTCACTCATGAGGAGGACAGTGCTAAAAAACTGGCCAAGCTTCTCCACACAGTAAACGTCTCAGCACCGCTAGAATCTCTCAAGTAAATAAGCCCAGCTGTGGGAGCTGCCATGGCTACCTTCCTGGAGAAGTTCAAATGACTAAGTGTACACCAGGTCTCAAAGATTGTGGAGATCAGAGAGGACCGCCAGGATTGCACCTATATCAACCTGGTAGTGAACAAGACTCATGTCTGGGCCATACTGGATACTGGTGCCCCTGGAAACATTATATCCTCTTGGCTGGTTAAGAAGCTTAAGCTGGCACTAAACTTGGCCTACCATGAAGAGTTTAGTACTGCTGGACGACTGACCACTAGAGCAAAAGGAGCCTACTCTTCTCTCCCTCTTTGCTTTGGAAAGCTAAAAGTCACTGCTCCTGCTATAGTTCTGGAAAACAACAGCTATGACATTCTTATTGGGACTAGCTTTATGGTTCAGAATGGCACTGTGACTAACCATGGAGATCATACATTTGTAATATTGGGCCATTCTATACCCATGTTCTATCATGGTGATTGTCCGTCTGACCTGCCCTTGCAACGTCTGCACTACATCAATCTGGAGTACGCCAACAGAGAGCTTCCAGTTGCTTATACACTGCGTACTAAGAAGGTCAAGTTTCTACCTCTCTCAATTGGGGAAGCCAAGGGTATCCCAATCTACACCTTCTGTAATGTGACTATCCCACCTGGCGCCCAGGTGATCCACAATACAGGCCTCTTGCTGGCTCTACCAGCTGGCACTCATGGAGAATTTTTTGGCAACCCTAATGCCTCCATACTAGAACCATGGGTTGCACCAGGCATCCTCATGCCAAGTGAGAAGAAGGTACTCATACTCTTAGCCAACATGAGTTGTGAACTTATGGTTGTCTCCAAACACCAACTTTTGGCTTATATACGACTGGAAGAGCATGACAACCTGCAGGAGACCGCCCCCTTTGCAGACTTCTCTGAGTTGGGCCTACCCTGTGAGCAACCACTGGTGCTATCAGTTATAAGCTGCAACTCTCTATCCAGCCTCTCTGAAGAGCAGAAGATCAAGCTATGGATCTCTTTGACCAGTATAAAGATGTGTTTGCCAAGGATGATTATGACCTGGGAAAGGCTGCAGATGTTGCTCATCATATTGACACCTAAGGCAGTCCATCTATCTGCTCCAGACCTATACAGCACAGTCAAGACAATCATGCTGTGGCTAACAATGAGCTTCAGAAGATATTGGGATCTGGCTTACTGGTCCCCAGTATAATCCCTTGGGCTTCCCCTCTCCTGATTGTAAAAAATAAGGATGGCAGCAACCGTGTGGTGATTGACTACCGTCAACTGAATGCTGTTACCAAGAAGGATTTATATCCCCTCCCTTATATTGACAATACCTTGGACTAACTGGGTGGCGCCAAGTTCTTCAGCACCATGGACCTTATCAGTGGGTACTGGCAGATTGACCTACCCCCTGCCAATCAAGAAAAATGTGCAATCATCACTAACCAAGGGCTATTCCAACCCACAAGGATGCCTCAAGGTCTGTCCAATGCCCTGGCTACCTTCCAGCAGTCCATAATGCAGTGATGGACGACCTTAAACTCACCAGTGTCTTGGTCTACCTGGATGACAATAATGTATTCTCCCAAAACTTTAATGATTACCTACAACACTTGGAGGAAGTCTTCCATAGGTTACTTGCAGCTAATCTCAAGCTCAAGCCACACAAGTGGAACTTCTTCAAGGAGCACCTTGAGTTCTTGGGGTTCATCATTAGCCAAGATGGACTCTGCCCTGTACCTCTGAAGGTGGTATCCATTGAGCAAATGCAGATCCTGGCCAATAAGCGGGACGTGCAGATCTTCCTGGGGATGATTGGGTACTACCGCCGCTTCATCCCCAACTTTGTATCCCTGGGTGACCACCTTTTTCAGCTTCTCCAAGCTGATAAGGAATTCTTCTGGAGCCCAGCATGCCAATCTTTATTCAATGCTCTCAAGGGAACACTGACTGCAGCCCCTGTGCTGGCCTATCCTGACTTTGCCAAGCCGTTTTTGGTTCATACTGATGCTATTCTGACGGCAATTGGGGTGTTCTCTCCCAACTGGACTCTAACAGACTTGAACACCCTGTTGGATACTGCTCATGTACGCTCAATGTTCACAAGAGGAACTACATTGTCACCAAACAAGAGTGTCTGGCTGTGATATACTCCTACCAACAGTTCAGAGTCTATCTCCATGAGATACATTTCACAGTTAACAGACCATGCCTCCTTGCAATAGCTGAAGACCCTCAAGGACCCCAAAGGGTGTCTGGCGCATTGGACCATTAAACTTCAGGCTTATGACTATGAAATTATTCATCAAGCCAGGGCATCCCACCAGAATGCTGACTGTCTCTCCTGCCTTCCCACTGTTGCTTTAGTATCCCCCATGGCTGATATTCTCTATGACAAGCTTATGGAGGATCCTTCTTTGTGGGGAGAGGAGCCAGTAGAGATACAGAGGGCTCTCAAGAATTTAGCTGTTGATACCAAGGTCTCTAAGGGACAAGTCCTGAAGCTTTGTGGAGACTCTTGGCTACCCTACATACGCCCATCCCTATGCATGGACTCAGTGGTGGCCGCTCACAAGACTACTGGCCATGGTGGCATACAGAAGATGTTAGCTCTGTTACAGCAGCACTGCTTCTGGGAAGGAATGTACACTGACGTATTATATACGCTAGCCAACTGTCATGACTGCAACATTGAGAGGCCTAAGGTTGCCAAGTTTCAACACAGACTTGTACACCCTGGGTTTGCCTTTTGCGCTGTAGCCATTGACGTAGTGGGCCCCCTACCAGCTACCAACAGTTGCAACAAGTTCATCATTGTGACAGTTGACCATATGACTAAATGGGTAGAAGCCAAGGCAATTCCCAACCAATCTGCACTGGTGACAGCCATATTCATCCTGGAGAATATCATATACAAACATGGTTGCCCCCAGCTTCTGCTGACAGACAATGGTACCAACTTCACCAGTTAGATCATCCCCCGCCTCAACCAACTGATGGGAATTTGTGGGACACTATCCACTCCTTATCACCCACAGACAAATGGCATGGTAGAGCGCACTAATGGGAGCCTGGTCCAGATACTCCAGAAGCTCAGTCACCAACATGAGACTGAATGGGATACCTTCCTGCCTGCGGCCATCTTTGCATACAACATTGGGTACCATTGGGCCACAGGCAAGCCACCCTTCCAACTGCTCTACAGCTGGCAACCAGGACTTCCCCTTTACTATATTCCTTGGTAAAGCCCAGCCTGGCTGTATCCCCAGAGGCGTACCCCAACAAGCTGGTTCAAGAAATTTTTTGCTTGCAATCAGAGGCCTACACCATAAACTTAAACCATAAGTTGCAGGACCTAGAACAAGCTGCATCCAAATGCCCCACCTTACCCACTTACCTGGTAGAAGACTCAGTTTACTTCTTCAGCAATAGAGGGTACGGCTTCAAATCCAAACTTGCCTCCCTTTGGCAAGGTCCAGTTCAAGTTATCCAGAAGACTGGCCCCAACTCCTACACCCTTAAGGAGCCCCATTCTGGGCAATTGATCACTAGATTACATGCTAAGTATATGTGTGCTACTCCTAGTGACCAAGAGTAAGCCCCAATGAGGACAATAACCCGAAAAACAAAAGCCTAATTAAAAAATTCCATGGGTTGTTGTCCTGTTTGCAATAGTGTTGCACCAAAGTATGAGGAATTTGAATAAAAGAACAAGGTGTTTATTGGAGACTGAAAAGACTCTTCCAGTACTGCACCAACTGTTCTACCACCTGAATGACAGCTAAGAAACACACCTGGTTGCCTACAGATCCACAAAGCCAATGACCAAGGATTGGGCAACAAACCCCCACCAAGCAAGACACACAACTGACCCCAATGTCCACAGGAAAGGCAACCCCCAAGAAGATACAGTCCCACAGAAGACTCTTGCAAAGGTCAAACTCTACTGCAACCTGACCACCCACCCCGTAGAATAAGGATAAGGCCCACTCAAGGAAGACCCCCATGTTCTCCTCCTGCTTGGTATCACAGCAGTTGATTCCTAAAGAACAAGGTTGCCAGCCATTACCATTGGCACCAGATGGGCAGTCCCCTCCACTGTGTATGACTTCAACACTTCCTGGAAGGCTCGTCAAAGATGTTGCTCAAAGTTGTCAGAGGTTTTCCAACTGACTGGTTGAGCCTCAGTAACCCCAGGTGTTGCCCAAGCACAAAGGACTGACTTCACAATTTTGTATACTGTCCCCTGTTGCAAGACTGAAAGACCTTGACCCTCAAATTGGAATTCCTTCAGCTGAGCCTCCAAGTATTCTTCTGCCGCCCACATGGAGAACCGCCAATGGATACTGTTACCCTTTTGCAACCCAGTTCCTGTCACCTCCATGGGCTCACTCAAAGCTAGGAACAGCGCAGCAAACAATGGGTCTGTCCCCCTAAAGCCAGCTGAGGCATCAGTAGCTGATCTAAGTGAACTCAGAAGTCCAGATAGCTGCCGTCCACATCATGCAGGACTACTTGCTTCTCTGCTGCCTTCATCACCTTCACTGGCCTGGTATGCTTGCGCCTCTTTGGAATTACCACTTGCACCTTCTTCAAGACTCTTCTTGTGACTCATCTAGAGGGACTGTTCACCATAGCTATCATCCTGAGACGCCAGCTATTTTAAAACCTGTTGTCTAATCCAGTGGAGGGAAATGTTGCAGATCCTGAATAGATTAGACGTAAAGTTGTCCATCTAGGGATTAAGCAATGGAACAATTGCAGGGTTGTGCTATTGCATCCTGATTCTACTAGTGATAAAGACGTTTAAAACGCCCCTAAAACAGGTGTTCAATTTGCCTCTCAAATGCGCACAAGACACAGGCTTTACTTCCAGGATTATAAATAGAATGACAAAGTTATTTATATCTACCTCCTTAATGAAAGCCGCAAGGAAGCAGTTGTTCTCTTGCATGGGATTTTTAGCTGTGCCAATCCAATCTTCTCCATTTGGGAAGCTCTTCTGTCTGTGCCTCCCTGCCTCTGGTGGCAATTCCCCTGCCTCACACTATATAAGTGTGATATTATCTAAATAAATACCAGTTTTTTCTATACACCTTATTATTCTTCTGTCCTTCATAGGCTGTCACTATATCATCAACAGGTATAGCATTAAGAATTAGGTCACTGACTAACTGTTTGTAGAAACTAGCAACCCTTTGCTGCAACTTTTACAACATACAGACTTGGAATACTGCCAGTCCTTAGTTTTGAAAAAGACCCAATTGTTAGCAAGGATTGTCCCCATACAATCTCTATCAACACTCATATTATAATATCCTTCAATAAACACAATTCCTCAAGACCACAAAATCTTGACATTATGTTTTATTAAGTTTCTCAACTCAAAATTGAGGAAATCAAAAATTGACTTTTTTGATTTAGTCACATTTTTATAAGCTTATAAAATTTTAAATAATTAATAAAAACTTTTGAAATTCCTCATGTAGATTCTTTAAGACCTGATATTTAAATATTTATAAAAGAAATGAAGTTTTTTGGTGGGTTTTATTTTATTGTAATATTAATAAATTGGTGTGTTTTGGAGATAATTTCAAAAAATATTAAATTAATATAATATTGTACTATGTTTCCCTATGTTGTTTCAGGGGACAAAATTGAAGTGCACAAAACAAAGTGCAGAAATTGAAGTGCCTAAATTAAAGTGTAAAAAGCGGTTGGTTTTTTTGAAGGTTTCTCTTTTGAATTTTCTCCTTTCCCACCTCTCTTTAGCACCTCTCATTCCTCCTCAAAAAGAAGTTTTTTGGCCCCTTGGCTGCGCCAGGGGCCAAAAAACTTTTAAAAAATTTCTGCGTTGTCAAGAGGGTGGATTATATAAAATCTGATACCAAGTAGAAAAAACTTTCTTTTCTTTCTTCTCTTCTCCTTTTATCTTCTTCTCTTCTTTTATTTTCTTTTCTCATTTTCTCTTCTCTTCTCCTTTTCTTTCTTATCTTTTCTTTTCTATCTCCTTTCTTATCCTCACTTATCTTCTTCTCTTCTCATTTCTTACCCTCAATTATCTTCTATTATCATCTTTCCATTATTACCCTCAATTATCTTCTACTATATCTTTTTACTATATGTATTAGAGTAAAATAAGATGTATAAAATGTTTCTTTTTGATATAAAACTTTGAAAAATATATATCATTTTTAGTGGAAGTACAGTGTTTTTAAAATAAAAATATTCAAGTCTTCATTTTATGATATGTAAGTGGCAGATTCTTAATCTTAGAATATTATGACTTATAAATAAGATATAAGACTATATCTTTTATTAAGTATAAAATTATATAGTATAGCTTTAATAAGAAAGTAATGTACTTTATATTGTTTAATTATAGATTTCTATAACTTTTATCATTGAAATAAGATCATTAATAAACCAAAATACCTAAAATCATATGCTTTTATCTTGTAAGAAAAATCATTTATTTTTCTTATACTAAAGTATTACTGTAAATTCAGAACCTAAAGGTAAAAATGCAGAATGTCAAATTCTTTTGCATGAACTCACCAACTTAAAGGATTAATTTTCATCCCAGAAATTTTTACTTTTTTATATAAAAGGAAGAAAAGTACTCCAGTAAGTTGGTGAGTTCATGCAAAAACAATTTGACAATCCCGCATTTTTACCTTTAGGTTCTGAATCTACAGTATTATAGCTTGACATAAGCTGAAAATTAAATTAAACTTTTTTATTTAAATTATAGTTTTTAAAGCAGTTTTTTTAGTTTTATGTTTTCTATTCAATTGAATAAAGTTACATGTAAATGCTAGTCTAATTTTGCTTTTGAAACTAAAATAAACTTTCTTTTAAAAACAGCTAATTTAAGAATATTTTTATTATCTAGCATATATTTTTTACTGCAGAAATGAATTTCTTGGGGGCTCTTTAGTCTATAATAGATTTTAAAATATATGATTTTATATTAAAACTGTATTTTATTCTGCTTCAAAGTTAACCTCTGGAAAATTGATTTTTGCACTTTGATCTTTGATATTTTCAATTTTTGCACCCTACATAGTGTTTCAATTTTTGCACTTTTGACCTTAGGAACTTTGACCTAAGGAACTTGCCCTTGAACATATACTTTTATTGAAACACCTTTCGAACCATGAAAGGAATTATATTCCTTCTCTGGTGTCTAATCTTACTTCCACTTCTCATCTTGGCATTAGAAGGACCTACACACACTACTGATTGGAGAAATTCCTCGCCCAATGAGTCTTACCAAGAAGAATTACTTGCCCATAGTTGGTTCAAGTATTCCTTGGGGCATTGGGGAAGAAATTTCAATTATGATTGTACTACTCCTTTGCCTCCTGATGCCAACATTTCCTTGGTCAGACCTAACGCTTCCTTCTACCTTTTAGTACATTTGGTAGGAAATCATCTACTAGGAAGGTTTAGTTCCCTGATGGGGATATTTGCCTTCCTAGGGCAGTTTGGTCACTTTGCAATGGTGATAGTTTCCATTGGGTCTGTAATAGCAGGACTGAATCTAGGGGCCCTTGCCCACAAGATTGGGAATTTATTCCATTTTAAGTGGGTCCCTGACAAAACATGTTGTTCATGATACTAATCATGGGTTGCTTTACGCGCTCTGGAATATGTGATCTACATAAAACCTGTGAAAGTGCTTATCTTCTAATAAATGTGTACTTTTGGTTGTAATTAGCATACTGATTTGAAAACAAATAATGTTATACTTGAAAAAAAACATGTACTTGAACAAAATATGTTGTTAATGCTACTAAAAATGGGTTGGATTACAGGCTCTGAAATATATGATCTACATATAACCTGCAAAAGTGTTTATATTATAATAAATGTGCATTTTTGGGTGCAATTAGCATACTGATTTGAGAACAAATAATGTTATACTTGGACAAAACATGTACTTTGACAAAATATGCTCTTCATGATACCTGGAATGGGCTGGTATATACAAACAATATACAGAATATTAATATCAATTGAATAGTTTTACTTAAAGCTAATAGAAAGTCATAATAAAAATTATTGATATATTTACTAAATCTCTATTAGATACAAAATAATAGATATATTTTATTGGGATCTTTTTACTGGTATAAAAGGGATTGGGATAAGAACAAGGAAAACATGTCATAATTGGAGGCAATGAACAAGGAGCTGGACACAGTGGTGGCCAAAATTAAGGAGGTTAATCAAAAGGTGAAGGACATGCTCAAGGAGGTGGTGTTAGAAGGTGACAAACTGAACAAACTTACTATGAAGGCTGTGAAGAACAAGATATCAAATATAACTGAAAAACTTGCAATCAGGCTCCTAAACATACAAAAAGATGTTCTTGCTGACCTGCAGTTCAAGCCACAGGGGTTTGAAAACGCAGAGGCATAGGCAAAGGATCCAGATATGTTTGAGCAGCTAAAAAAATGGAAACCAACAGAAGATGACAAGCAAACTGCAAGTGGGAAGAGCCATGAAGCAGCCCCTGTTAAGGGGGCAACAGGTAGAGATATAGAAGATAAAAAATAAAATATTAAATAAATGAAAATGATTAAACTAATTTTTTATTTTTAGAAGAGAACAAAGGAGCAGTCTGTCAATACTTAAAATCCTACATGACCCAGACCTTTTACAGCAACTATGTTGTGACTGTACAACAGTCACTGTTAAGTGTTTAGCCAAATAAATACTCCAAGAGATTAAGTTGCTCTGTTTTTGCTGTTTGTTTTATGTAAATAGGTTTGGCTGGAATTCTTCAGATAAAGGTTCCTGAAGAATTAGTATCTATACTTAATAAAATAACAGGAGCCAAGATTGACCAAATCAATCTTGGAGACGAGGTTCTCAAAAACAATTAATTGGTCAGAAAGATTAATTATTAAATACCTGGCAATATAATTTATGAGGATTTAATTATATCAGGGAATCATTTTGACTGTGTCAAAAAGTATGGTTAAGGTTAACCATAGGTAAACCCCCAAATTTGGGTTTAAAACACTGTGGTGGTATTTTGTTTGAGGTTTGAAGCATTTTAACGGGTTTGTAAAATGCAATAAAACCATTAAATGTAACAATACCTGAATAAAGGAAATGATGCCTAGGAATTCAGGTTTGATCAGCTGGTTCCCAGTTGAAACATTAATAGCTGAGTTTTGGGATGCAGAATCCACAGGTTTTTGGGGCCAGGAGCTGGAGAAGCTCCATGCTGAATTGGTACATTGGGATGAATGGAGTCAGGTGACTTCTTCCTATTGTATATTGATTCTCATAGGTTGAGAAGTATTGGTGATCTTATAGGTAAAGATCTAGGTTTGGATGACTTGAATGTCATAGACCAAGTGAGATGAATCATAGGTTGATTCAGAAACTGGAGGGGTTTTCAGCCAAATGTGCCTAGAATGGTATATAAGCAAAAACAGCTAATTTTAAATAAATATATTGTCAATTTTGAAGATTTCCCCTCAAAATTCTTTTTAATTATCATGTCTTCTTTACTATCATTTGTAAGAGCAAAATTTGGGGTTCTTTGTGTAGAAACTGCTGCTTCAAGGAAGGAAGTTCCTACTAACTCACTCAAGAAGGCGTGGGCAAGTCTGGTAGTCTCTAAAATAGTACCTGAGGAATTTTTGATAGAAGTGAAAGCAGCTTTTGTAGAACTTTATGCCAACTATTTTGCCAAAAAAGGAACCCCAGCACAAGGGAATTGAGTTTACACTTGGGACTCCTTAACTTGCTGTTAGGGTTTGATGAGATTTTGCAACAAGTTAAGGACAAAGCTAATTGGGAAGTAGAGGCATTAAGAAATAGGGAGGAAAAGAAGGTCAAAATTATAGCTCATTGTCAAGATGACAATAAAGTGTTGTCTCACAAAATTGCTTCCCTGAAGGCAAAGCTCCTTGAAGCTTTGTCACAGGGAGGTAGTGGTAACAAGAGTCAAGGGAAAGATAACGGCAAGTTTGACTGGTTGGAACTGGATCTGCCACATATGTTCCCCACATAAGGTGTTGGATGGTCCTGATGCCAGCTGCCCGCTCTGAAATGATAAAAAATTAGAACAGAATTATCCTATTGCCTCATCCTAACTCAAAAAGCTCCAACCAACACCAGATGACACTGAATAGTGGGTCTTGCTTTGGATGTGGCCCCTAACCTCCACCTCAACCAGTATGTTCTGCCCCCAAAATTCCGCAAGCTATTTGTCCTCCTTGTCTGGGACTTTGTCAAAACCATGCCATATCAAAACTTACCTGAAATGGAGAGAGAACAAGAAGTCTTTTTCTGTTTCCTGACCAAATACACATGATCCCACATCCTAAAAAATTTAAAAGAAAAAATAACCAAGCTTTCCAACAGTCTGTCTGCTGTCTTGACTGCCTTTGTGGGAGTCCTTGGAGACTTCAGGGCTTACTGGTGCTCTGAAAAGACTGGAATACTAGCAATCATTGAAAATTTCTTTTGCTAACATGCCCCTTAAAAATAAAATAAGTACCCTATACAATAATATTTGTGAGTTCTCAGCTATGTTTACGGGGCAGAGACTTCACTTAATTGTTTACCTAGGTCTTGTAATGCTGTAGATTAAAGCAGAAGCATGCAATCTGTCTGATGTAATAATAAAGCTGGATGAAATTTACCATTTATTAGAGGGAAAATTTTCTCCTGGATAAAGCTTAATAGTCATGTTATTCAGGATGCAGTTATTATTGCTGCCATATATGGGATGGCAGCTCCACAAAAAAAATACTCCTGGCCAATTTTATCACAGTGCTCCCATACTCAAGCTGCCACAATCTATATAGTATGGGAGCAATCTCAATATACACCTTGGCAATAAAAATTGCTAGTGTATTTCAACGCCAAGTCCTGGAATTCCGCTGTTCACACCCTCAATAAAGCTCTAATACCAAATAAAAAATTTAAATTTCATATAAATATATTCTGTAAAATTTACTCTAATTGAACCATTCATATTCAACAAATGAAATCATTATATAACAATGTTTATTTCTGTATGCTCATTCATTCATTTATTCTTCTTTTCTTTGTTATTTTTTATTATACATGATGGTATACAATCAAAATCATATAAATAATGTCAATATAAACTAACCTAAATAAAATCAAAATATAAAATTTAATTATTTTCTTGTGTTATTCATTCATTCATTCATTTGGATTTTTTGATTTTTATTATACCTGGCTGTATACACACAGAATCACAGAAATAAATCCAGTATAAATTAAACTAAATACAGAAAAAATTAAGAAAATAAAACAGAAAACATTCATAATAACTAAGCCTTTAATTGATTGGCTGTTTAGAGAGGCACACAGGGAGAAAAAATCAGCATGTCCATAGAATTTACCCACAGTCTCAGCTGGGAAGGTATGGACACCAACCTGCAATAAATTAAACAAATCATTGGACCATGGTGGCACCCCTTTCTTGACTACCTGCTTGAGCCACCCAAAAACTTCCTCAATTGGGTTGAGGAATAGAAATAGGAGGGGAGGAATAGAAGGCGCAAATTAGATGTGACCAATTGTTGGGAGCCAATTTCTACACCAGGCTCAATCATCTGGAATTCATTGAGGATATCTGCCACCTTGTGGAGCCCAACATATCCAATACTATGATATTGATGACACCCAAACTGGTTACTTGGAGGTGCTCCCAAACAGGTCTGAGAAATTCCAGAAAGGTCCCACTATTATGTGAACCCTTGATCATCTGGTATAGTTCAATACCAAGGGGACCAAGAAGTGCCTCCATAGAGTACACAATAGAATTCACAGCCGCACGCCATGACATGCTGTTCTTTTCCCTTTTGGGGACATACCCATATTCATTGCGCATTGACAACACAAAGTAGGACTCATTAATGTAGTAGAACTTTAATGTGCCCTTTTCCTTCAGTGCAGTGTACATCTTGGTGTATTTCTGGCAGTAGGATTTTTTGTATGGGCTATTTCAATTGTACAGAGAAACCTTGAGTTTTTTCCAGGAGAATCTCAAACTCTTCACAGTGTATAGCATGTGGAAATTGAGGCCTCAATCCCAAAAGTGGACTCAACCAGCAACTGAATATTTTCCAGTTTAAGATGGCAGTTTTGATTGATCCATTGTTGGATTGCCCACAGGTGTTCCTTGGCCAATAGGATTGGCTTGCACTTGGATTTCTCTGAAAGGATAACAGTACCTGTTTTCAGGTAATTTTTGCAGAGCCTATGGACAGATTTTGCTAAAATACCAACAATTGCTGCAGCCTTCTTGTAGTCAGTTGTCTCCTACATGAGTCTGGCAAAGGTTGCGCAGATGGTGTCAGGGATGACAGTGTACTTGGACTTTTTGGCATTAGGAAGCAAATCCACAGGCTCAGCCACAACACAGGGCATAGGCACTTTTCTATAGAGCACAGAAAAGCTTTTTGAGCACCTACTACCCATCAGTGGTTTGATAGTATTGTGGATCCTTGTTGTCACCTTTCCCTTTGTTATCACTCACGTAAGGCTTGTATGTGGTGTCAAAGACTGTCTTTACCTTCTCCATAATAGTAGCCAGAACAACATTGTGGCAGTATAAAGGGCTGTATAAAAAGGACACCCTCTCAGTGTGATATCATTTACCATTTTGGTGGGGATGAACTTGGTGTAATTTCTGGTCAGCTTCTGGACCCTGGGATTTATGCTCCACACCCTTGCAGCTTGTTCTCCTTGAACTGGCTGTATCAGTGCAGCATCACTATTGATCTCTCCTCTGTCTCCTTCCTGAGTAGGCACTTGTGTTGCACTAACTCTGTTCTTGAACCCGCGGGGGCAAAAGCAACTATGGTGCACAACAGGTCCATTGTTACTTGTTTGTTGTGAAGCTTCCATTTTGGTATACAAGTAAAATAAAATTAGAACAGTTTATCTATATAATTTATTTATTATAATTTTTATCTCTCTATATATAGTAGCATGAAAGCTTATAGTCACTACTGTTTATTTCAAATTTGGTTTTAGATTTCTATATTAATTATTTTTGGTCATATATGTGCACTGTTACTTGTATGCTTTGATAAATTTGATATTTTACTAATTCTAATCCCAAAACAGACACTCAGAATATTTATTTCATTTTCATATTCTATATTGCATTCTTAATTAGGACAAGTTGGTAACAGTATGTTAGATTCATTCATGTGTTTTGATATTTGATATTCATGTTATCTGTTTCAGTTGCTATTGAGGCTTGTTGTTGGATTGAGTTTGTAACTTTTGTGACTGAGTTTCATGCGTTCACCAAAAACATAGTAAACATAGTAGATGTGTTCTAGTGTTTGGTACATTTTTTATTGAATCATTATACATTTGTCCCCAGTTTGAGTAGGCTGTTGTATGACTGGACATTTTTGCCAAATAGCACACATTTTCTGTGGAATTATCTTTTATTAGATATAAAAAGTTGAAATTTGTTGTGTGACTGAACCTATGCATTCTAAATTGACTAAGTTATGGGTCATTATTTTTCTTGTTATGCCTAGGCGCCAGCTTAATTATTTTATAACTTAGTCACATTATTCATATTCAAATTATTCAGAAAGCTTAAAATACAATAAATCCCAAAACTTTAATTGATCTTAGGCTTAGATGATTTTTTTTAAAAATAAGTCATCAATTTTAGAATTGAAAATTTCAACTTATAGTATTACTGAAAATATCTTAAGTGCTACTACAAACTACAAACCAAAAATATTTATGATGAGTTGCATTGGAGAGTAATAGCAGCCCCAAAGCTATAAATGCTATTACCCTATCTTTGGCTCATCATAAATATTCTTAGTTTGTTTCAGAAAAAAAGGTTGTTGTTTTTAAAAGACTGATAACTCTATTTAAAATACAGCCTCTAGTAAGCTGCCCTACTTCATGAACTTGCCCCAATACATCACTAGCATCTTCTGATATTTTTGTTTCTCTGGTATCATCACGTGATTTCAAATGATAAGTTATCTCATAATATTCTGAAAAACTTTCAAATGTTAGAGGTGAAGTATATAACTCCCCATCTTTCATCAAATATGAAAAATTAATGCTCATATTTTTAACTTCAAGCTCTCTTTTTATAGGCCTAACTTTTCTTTCATAAATATAAAAGAATGACTTTTGAGAAATATTTGAGCCTGATAGCACTGATTTATATAATTATTTTCTTTTTTCTTCTTGCTCAAAAATATTTTTAAGATCATTAATATTGTTAATATAAAGCTCATTTACTTTTCCTTTAACATTTTTGATATTACACCAAAGTGACCATCAACAATGCTTGTTCCATGAAATTCAACAAAACAATTATATTTTATAGAACCCTTAATATATTTAGGTGCCTCTTTAAATAAGTAATATAAAAATTCATATGATCTAAAATGATTTCCATTATCAGTCCACACTTTTATATTTTTTATTTTTTAAATCTATCTAATTTAAGAAGACTTATTAGACATTCACCTGAAAATAAAGAATCATGTGATAATATTTGAGACAAAAAATCATGATGTTCATATTTAATTTTATTGTTTTCTTTAAAAAATAATGCAAACTTTAATAATGAGATAAGTTTTTTGAATAAAAACAATTATTAGTCTCAATTGGACCACTTCCAACCTTTAAGTTTTCTTAATAATCTATAACTACAACACAAAACTCATCATCTAATTTGTTAATATCTTTTTTATATTCCCTATTTTGATGAACATAAAAGTCTTGGTGCTGCTTAATAGTCTTTAAGTCATTGTCTATAGATTCTGGTAATGGTAAGTTTTTACTTTCACATTATTCCTTCTTTTTTTCTAGTAAATTTTTTAAATTACAAATATTGCACATATCAGTTTGTTTTTTACTTTTTATTATATTTTTAGGGATTAATTTATAGTAAGTAGAAATTGAAACTGAAATTTCATTTTTTATTTTCATATACTGTAAATTCAGAACCTGAACGTAAAAATGCGGGATTGTCAAATCCTTGGTCCAAATTTCAAATCACTTTTGCGGGCAACTCAGCTGAGTGAAAAGTAAAATATTAAATAAAATTAACCATTTAATTAGACTTTTTTTGGTTTATTTAAATTGGCAAATTTTGAATCTCTTGAGCAGATAACTCAACTAACAAAAGACAAAACCCAACAAACAAATGCGGGATACATGAATCAGAAATGCGGGATTCTAATGTACAATTTGAGATTTCCTGTATTTCAAACAAATCATAGACATCATATAAAACTTAATGAATCTGAAATTGCCAGATTTTCAAATCCAAGAACCAAGTTTCAAATCATAACTGTGAGGAATTTGAAATAAATATAATTTATTGGTGTCTCAAAAAGTATGCCAAAGGATCTAGAGTGGATTTGTGCTAGTTCTTTTAGGAATCATAGGCATTCTCAAAAATCACCCTATTCCATTTTAGGACAGCTAAAATTTAGATCCTACTATTCATAAAATTAACATACTTAACAATAAAATTGACTAAAATGTACACATCTCTTTTTGAGTTTAAAATTTTTTAATAAAAATTTATTATGTCTTCTTTCAACAACAATCAAGTCAACAAGCTGTTTCCTGGCCTTGACAAAATTGTGCAGGGCTACACTGGGTCTCTTAATAGTGAAGCCTCTGTCTATGACCACTCCCAACCCGCAGGCCCCTCTGCAAGCCCCACCCAGGAGTGTGTTCTTTCTCCTGCATCCTCAAATATGGCCCTGTTTTCCCAACACGCACAGGCAGCTGCTAACCCAAATCCCTTATCAGCAATGGCATCCAGAACCAGCCATTTTAGCCATGGGGTCACCCAGAGAGCCCAGGACCCCAAAACAGCCAATCAGATGGCATTGACCAGTTCACAAGATGGACATATCCCTCCCCCAGCCAATCAGCCTGCAAGACGCAGAAGAAAACTAATCACTCCGGAGATTGTTCTCAAAATGGTTGAAAAGCAAGGGAAGCTTATGTCCCTTGGGGAAATTGCGGCCACAATGGGGTTTGCAAAGTCCACTGTGGCTGCAACCCTGCAAGCCCATGCCAACTGTGGCCCCCTACCAAGAAGACCCCAACTGGCGCCCATACTTTGACCAAAGGTGACACAGCCCATCCCCTTATGATGGCCATTATGGAACGTGACCCGCGGATGCCCCTGGTCCAAGTACGTCTCCAGTTGGGACTTGACGGCATCTTCACCAACAAAAGAACAGTTAATTTGTGGATGAACAGAGTTGTGGTTGCTGCTAGAATCTTGTCCAATCAAGTTCTCAGTGGCCCCAGTTTGATGGACACTGACCCCTACAATTCAACTATTATTAATTTTATCAAAGGAAGGGCAATGAGGGCCTGTAATGACGTAATCTTCCTGTCCTATGCTAAGATATCTGCAAGTATCCAAGACTTTGGAGAGAAGCGTATCCAGTCTGACGTGTACAAGCGCAGCCCAATCTTGTATTGTTTTGTTGGGGTTTTATTGGCAGTGTTCCCATTGGGTGTCAATTATTACTTGGCAATATCAAACACCGCAGATGGGTATGCCTACCAGACAGAGCTCAAGGCCATGCTGGAGGAGTGGGCCACACAAAACACTGTGCACACAGTTGTACTGAGTGCAGAGATAGAGCAGCAGGAATGGGCTACCCAAGAAATCAGGACTGCAGGGTATACCTGCTGGTCCTACCCCATCAACTACGCTGACATGCATCTTGCATATGTATGTCTCTACAATTTTGGTTCCGCCCTCAGGTGCTTAAAGCCTGCCACCTACAACAAACTATTCACCCAAATTGATAAGGGGTATGAGCTTTTCCCTTCCGCGTCCGTCCAGGACTTATTTGATCTTGTCATCTTCTATGCAAGTGATAGTGATAAGTCCAAAAAGGACCCCCGTCTCCCCTCATGCCAGTCCATCTGTTTTGTCAAGCCAGTATATGTGACAGAAGAAGAATTTGAGCAATTGAAGCAATCAGCTCTTGCTGCCCCTTCCCAGTTAACAAACCCTGCCTCCCCAACCCCCCATCAAGCCACCTGCCTTCCAACCCTGACTCCCAAACCACCCCCCATTCCCTCCCCACTATCTCTGATGCTGCCCCTCTCACAGGCGCAGATGAAGGTGATGTTCATTCTGCCAATTCCCTCCCCTTCCCATCCTTTGATTAGTAAATAAATCTTTTCTTTGTGACAACTTATTAAAATTGATATCTCTCTTTCAATTCATAATTAATAATACTTTCTTTTTACATTATCAACATTTCCCATAATTAATACAATGTTGTACATTTTACAAATAGCTTAAAATTATGAACATACATATTTTTCATCATCATTAATAAATTAAAGACAATAAACGTAAATGTTGGATTAAAATATTGCAATTAGACGTCAACTCTTGATATTTTGATATTATGTACATAACTCAATGCATTTTTTTAATAAAATCCATTTTAAACTTGGCCTTTTCAATTATAATTTAATGAAATTGACTGTGTTTATATTAGGGCCATTAATGCTTAGTACAAATATTGATACATAGTGCATTTTACAGCCTGTATATTTACCTATTGGTAATAATTCTGTAAACTTTTCAGTCAGATTTTACAAGGTAATAATAATGTAATGTGTTAATGAATTACAGTTTACTGTCATTAATTGATTGATTTTCTTTGCTGTGGCAATTGTGCATTTTCTGATATCTACGTACTAGTTACCAATTGGTTGGCTTCACATCCAATTGCACAGGCAATAGGAAAACAAGCCATCACCCCAACCACATCCAGTCTTGGGGTGGCAGCTTGTTTTCCTATTGCCTGTGCAATTGGATGTGAAGCCAGCCAATTGGTAACTAGTACGTAGATATCAGAAAATGCACAATTGCCACAGCAAAGAAAATCAATCAATTAATGACAGTAAACTGTAATTCATTAACACATTACATTATTATTACCTTGTAAAATCTGACTGAAAAGTTTACAGAATTATTACCAATAGGTAAATATACAGGCTGTAAAATGCACTATGTATCAATATTTGTACTAAACATTAATGGCCCTAATATAAACACAGTCAATTTCATTAAATTATAATTGAAAAGGCCAAGTTTAAAATGGATTTTATTAAAAAAATGCATTGAGTTATGTACATAATATCAAAATATCAAGAGTTGACGTCTAATTGCAATATTTTAATCCAACATTTACGTTTATTGTCTTTAAATTATTAATGATGATGAAAAATATGTATGCGTTGAAGATAGTACTATAAAAACCAGTTTTTTGATGGAATTCAAACAATATGTCAACAATCTATAACTTGATCAACAAATTAGAAGCACACCTGCAAAAGGTTGTTGAGATAGAAAGAAATATCAGGGAAATAGTGACAGGAAAGCTGGTTAACAAGGGCCAGCCACTGATCCAGTCAAAAGAAGATGCTCTGGATAAATTTGGAAATATTATAGATGAAAAGAATAAATAAAAATTACTTAATCTACAGGGAACAATTTTATCAAGTCTAAAGTTCAACAACACGGCCTACAATTTGTGGGAGTTCTGGCAGGGGGCTAAAGAAAACAATAAGATCAAACTAATTGAAGGAACAGAAATTCAAAAGGAAATCAACACCAATGAAGAGGAAACCAACCAAATGGAAACAGATGAAAATGAAACACAAGCAAGAAGCAGAAGCGCTTCAAGAAATACAGAAGCTTTATCAAATGAAAACCAAGAAGAAGCACAAGTAGCAAGAAAGATAAGAAAAATTAAGCCTAGAAAAAATTAATGAAGAGTATCCAACGCTCATGAAGTTTGCCAAAGTGGCGCCTGTGGCTGAGGGGTCCACAGGGGAAACAATTAGTAAGCCTTTTTATGTTTTACTTATATTTATTTTAGTCATCACCAGGAATGGGGGTGAGGTCGCGGAAGTGGCGGCTTATACGCCAAGTTGGTTTTACAGGGGTTACCAGTCACTGGTGGCCCCTGTAAAACAAATAAATAAAAACCAAATAAATAAAATAATTCAACAGAATATGAATAATTTTTTTAATATTGAAGCTCAAGATAGGGAATATTCACCACCCGCGGGGTGCTCACCATGGATAAGGGAAGCATATGAACTAGGAGCAACTATCAAAATCAAAGAAATGGATGAAATTTGTGGGGATATCAAACTGAACTTTGATGAATACATATACAAAAGCATGCAACAATTCCCCTTCACAAACATCAACAAATATGAAAAGAATTTAATAAAAACTGACTTTCAAATAGGAAATGAATATTTGAAATCTGCAATTTTTAATGAAGTTTTTAAGGCACTATCAAATAAAGTCAGGGATGCAGTCCTTGTGAATAATTTTAAACCTTTATTAATATTGTTTGCCAAGGCCTGGGGGCTGATTCAAGTCAGGAGCCCCCCAGAACCCACTTCAAGTTCAACCAAATGTCCTATATTTATAGGTTAGTGCTAACATTCAAAAAATTATACATGTTCTCAGAAAAGTATACCTTGCAAAGAATCCATGTTGCGGTATACCTGGGAATCCTCCTCCACTGCATATTAAAAACCAACGTCAAAAAGTTGGAGGATGCACCTATTCAAATGGACATTTGCCGGGTAGCCCTTGACCGCCAGAAAACACCACGGGGATACAGGACAGTTGAGCACGTCCTCTATGACTCATTTGCATTGGCAACGCTATACAGGTACTATGTGCCCCCCCAAAAAAAAACCTACTAGTTGATTTGCTCACCTGCTTGCCTTTTATCAAACAATCAGCAACCACTGGGGTACAGGGCGCCACCCCTCTAGCAATCACATCCAGGGTTGTCCACCACGTACAGAAGAGTATGTGGATCCAATTAGATGCATTAGCTGAAAATTTAATTTTGGGATATAATTCCCCGGAATAATCACATTCCCTTTGCAATTAGCATCCCCCCAATAAATATTTTCCCCTTGCAAATTAAATTTTTTGTTTAAATTTTTATATTTTAGTACTAAATTTTTTAATACTGAAATATGTACTATTAAAATTTTACTATAAAAATTTTAATATTACATATTTAAATATTAAAAATATTTAGTATCTAAAATTTAATATTAAAATTTTAATAATACATATTACAATATTAAAAATTTTAATATCAAATATTTCAATATTAGAATAAATCACAATTTAATAAAAATAGTTAAATTTCAAATATTTCAACTTTAATATTTAACTTTTACAATTTATAATTATAATTTTTCTTTTGATATTTTTATTTTTATTTTAACTTTTAGTATGTAAATTATAATATTAATATATCTAAATATATTTCAAGACATTAGTTAAAGTTGCGACCACGTCAAATATTAAAAATAAGTTAAAAATGTTTTTATTTATTAGCTTGTCAAGTACAGGTTTATTTATCACATAGATAAACATCAAGGATTGAATTTATCCGCATCATGCGGCCTGCTCCACTATTGTTCTAAACAAATGATTGTTTAGAACTCAAATTACCTTTCCCTTGTAATGTGATTTGTTAAACATATTTGATATACTTGACCTGTGTCCTAAGTACTAATTAGTAAGCAATACATGAAAATCATTGGTGGTTGTATTGTGTGGCTATAGTGGCACTGAAATAACAAGGATCAGATGATGACATGCAAGGTCCAATTTGTGGCTTAAAAAAGCCAAAGTACCATCAACAATTCACAATTATTTAAATAAAATAATTATATTTCTATCTTTTTTAATTTATTCATTTTTTTAGTGCAACACTCAATATAATATTCAGTGCATTATAATAAAAATATTTGTCCTCATACCTAGTATAATTAATTTTACTCACCTTTTCTACGTATTCTTAAATGTCTATAATATATTCAAACGTCACATTATTATATATAAATAATAATTTTTGAGTCCTAATAAAAACAAAATAAATAAAAATAAAAACAAATAAAACCCAGAGCGCCTATTTATCTGATTGGCTCAGAGGCCAGGGCTTTAGGGAGGAAGGATTCTGAGTGCTTGTAAAAAGCTGCCAGCACATCAGGTGGCATTGCAAATTGGCTGACCTCAAGAATATTGAAGAGATCCTCAGTGTCCTGAGGAAGGCCTTGTTTCACCTTATTCTTGATCCAACCAAACACCTCCTCAATTGGATTCAGGAATGGGGAATATGGTGGGAGGAAGAGAAGTCTCATTGGACAATTGGTAAGTTGGTGGCTGGAGGTGTGGTTGTTTTTGTTGATGGGGGGGAATTTGGACACAACCAGATCCACTTTGTGGATCCTGACATTATCAAGCACAACAATGTTGGTTGTGCCGCTGTAATTTATACGCAGGTACTCCTTGACGGCTTGGAGAAAATTGAGAAAGGTCCTGCTGTTATGGGAGCCTTTAATCATCTGATACTGGTCCAACCCGCAAGGACCAAGTAGCGCAACCATGGAATAGGTCTGGGAATGGACAGCTGCATGATGGGCTACGCCGTCCTTGGACCCCTTCTCAATCCACCCATGCCTAGACCTGAGTGAGGAGGAAAACAACAATTTGTTGATATAGAAGAACTGGACATTCCCAGTCCCCTTTAGTGCCAGATATGTCTTGGCATAACTGTGTCAATCCTTGATGGTCTTTTCACTGTACCTATTGTATGGAGAAACTACAAGCACCTTCCACGAGAAGCCCAAATCAACCATTTTTTTGTAGACAAGGGTTTTGAAAACAGAAAGCCCAAACTCCGTGGCAAGCATTGATTGGACAGCAAGTGTGTCCAGGTGGCAATCCTTGGCTACCCACTGCTTGATTGCGTCAATGTGAATAGGCTGAAGGAGTTTGGGCTGTCTTTTTGCCTTGGTGGATTTGGCAATTTGCCCGGTATTGCTATACTTGGTGTTGATGTCAGCAATACATCTGGCCGTGACACCAAATTGGGACGCAATATCCCAAGCCGCCATTCCCCCGTTCAAGTAGTTGAGGAGAGCTTCACACTCACTATTTGTCAACCAACACCGGCCCTTGGCAGGTACCACGGCATCCTGGCTACCAGGCTTGACACAAGGGACAGGGACCTTTGTGTAGAAGGTGGGATCACGCTTGCTTGCAGTGGCGCTGTCAATGGTTGAATACACAATAGGTGCAGATGGCTCAACAGTGGCTGCCAATGGCTTGTAGGTGGTGTCAAAGACGCAGGGGCAGGAAGTAGCAACTCTTGGATCAAGAGTGTGGGGCTGGGTGACAACTGGGTATACAGTGGAGGTGTAAGTAACCTCATTATTCCTGGTGACCCTGGTGTAGGAGACTTTTGTGGCAGGCCTTGAGAGTGGCTTCTGCCTGGGATTCAAGCTGGTAGTTCTGGCTTGGGATGCAGGAGGTGGTTGGCTGGCGCTGACACCTTGGGAGGCCTGTATATTGGCATGACTCCCCTCAAGTTGGGTTCTGGGTCTGTTCTTGGGCCCTCTGGGACGCCCTCGTGGACAGGCTGCCCCGCAGGCTGGTGCAGGAGTGGGTTGGGAATGCAATTGAAAGTCCATAAAAATAAAATAAAAAATATATTTTAGATTAAATATGTATTTATTTGGAGTTATTGGTTTAGTTGTGAGTAATTGTTTTCTCTTGATTTAGCCTTGAATAGTAGCAGAGTTTCTATATCAGTGATTTGAAGTGAATAATATTGTATACTTTCCAGGTTTAGATGATTTTAAAGTTTAATCACTTTTTATGTCTAAACATGGTTGTTGAGATTGAATTTTTCATTTGATTTTAGTTGTGGTGGAGCTTCTTGATTAGGGTTGGTGTTTCCTAGTGTGCTTACTGTACATTAAATTTGGATTCCAATTCCCACAATTAATATCTGAGTTTACTAGTGCCATTCAAAAGTGATTTGAAATTTGGTTCTTGGATTTGACAATCCCGCAATTTCAAAAAACATAGTAAACTTAATGAAAATAGTTGATGGATTTAAACACTTCAAATCTGATTCCAGTTAATTCATTTCTTCCATTGGAAATATGCAGTTTGACTTGAACTTTGAAAAGTGTCTATGAGTTCCTGCATTTTCAAATATTCAAATAAATACTCAAAAAACCAATTTAATTAAAAAAGGCCATCCTGCAAAAGTGATTCAAATTTTGGACCAAGGATTTGACAATCCCGCATTTTTACGTTCAGGTTCTGAATTTACAGTATTTATTTTTTTGTTTTTAAGAGATAGTATTTTATTGCAGTTGAGTATTCACTCATTTCTTTTTCAATATCTGTATAAATTTTTTCAGGTACTTTTTTGTAAACTGGCTTGTTTCAAAAGAATTTTCCAGCAATTTTTTAATTATTTTTTGATTATTTCTTTTTTTAATGAATAGTTCTTATTTTTTGACTTTTTTTGTTTAAGCTTACATTTTTATTTTTATTTATTTTTATTTATTTTTTTGAGTATTCAAACTCACTTTTGGTTATATTAAACCCCATATCATTAAGCTCTTTTAAAGAGTAGCTGGAAGTAACCAGAGATCACAAGGCTGGGGGATGCTTTTGGGGAGAAGATTTCAGGAGATCCTTTAAGTTTTCAATAAACTCATTGCTTTTTTGATTTTAAATAGTTGGAAGGAACTGAGATCTCCCAAATTCAGTTTGAGTAAGGAAGTGCTTGATGAAAGTATCAAGATCATCACCAGCAATAAAGAGGAATACCTTTTTTAACATTGTAATTCTTTCTCTTTTTGTTAGAGCTCCCAAGGAAAAAAAGGATAACATGGCAGAAGTAAATTTAACTGAAGACATGGTAGTATTTTGAATCTGTAATTAGGTCAGATCTCTTAAATGTGCCTTAATGATGGAGTAGCTCTGATCAGAGTGTGGCCTTTGAATGGGGTCTTTTGGATTAGAAGCTCTGTGGTGCTTTAGTTTTTATAGACCAAGCTAAATGGCACCATTCTGAAAGAAATGGTGTGATAGCTTTTACTATAGTTTGAACTTGAATTTATGTTTTTAGAATTAATTAAATACCCAGTTTTTATGTGCAATTGATTCATGTGAAGCAGCTAAGCATCATTATTACATCATATCATCTTTGTAATCAATGCAAATCAATTAAAATGATGTATTTACTTAGCTGTAACTCTTCCGCATATTTTTAAAATGATAAAATATAAAAGAATTCAATTTAAAGAATGCTCAATTTGAGGTTCAAAGCTCACTTGAACCTTAAAATTAATCTAAACAGTGATAAAAATATTCTAATTTCAAACTACCATAAAATCCCAAAATAATTAAGCTTTTTGAAAAAAACAAAATGTGAAAATAAAGCTCTCAATCTTATCTTTAATTTCATCAAATAAAAAGTATGTATCAATTAATAAAAAATCAACTTTTTTAGCTTAAAGCAATATCTTAGATTTTATTATCAAAATAATAGAATAAAATCTGACATATGCTATTTTAAATTACTTTTGCTTTAATATTTTATATAGTATACATATTATTATTTTAATACCAATAGAAAGATAAGATTCTTAGCTTCCTTTTGATAGCTTACAATGTGAAAAAATATTAAATATTTGTTGAGTTATTACTGTTTTAAATATAAACATTTGTAATTTGATTTTTTCAAAATCGAACTGTGTTATGTTGCGACTTGAGCAGCATGTGTATTAGAAAATGGCCTAATTCCTAAAATAATGACCCATATGTTTATCTCAACAGATTTGAAAACTGCTGTACAGACTGAAGTGGTTTTGTTTTAGGCTAGCATATATTTTTTATATCAACAGCTTATAAAACCACTTTACTTAAAAATTTAAATCTTGATGCAATTATTGTAAAAATATAAATCGTTATCAAAGGTACGAAATACAACTTTAAACAATATAGGAGATCCCTTATTAGAAAGAGTAATTCTAAATTAATTAATAATTATTGATAGCTTCCTTATAATACTATTAATTAATAAATTTATTAGTGATATCCAGTAGTTCATCCAATAATGATTTGACATTTTGGTGAAGGTGGGGAGGGATATAAGAAGCAAGGGCAAATGCTGAAATGGCTTGGGAGTAATAGTCTATGGCTTCAGTCATTTCATGAGACAATATATCAACACCCTTTTTAGTTTTTAGGATGTCGGAGAAAAGATGTCTGGCAATCACAGCTTTGACAAGGAATTGCAAGGCAAAGCTATCAACGGAGGAGACTATAAATGCTAGATCAGACTGGATGGTTTTAAGCTCAGGGCTGGCTTTAAGGGCATCGTAAAATGTGTAGGCTTCTTTCTTAGAATACTCACCGGAATATGAGTTCAGCAGTGTGAAGGTATGGCTGGGTGAGTTCTCATCGGGTGGCTCTTGGCTTGTCCAAGTAGACGGTACAGTCGCATCCCATACAAAGACGTGTCTCTTAAAAGACTTAGACTTACAGCCCGAGTTACGCTTACTTCGCTTCATAACTTTACACCCCATCTGATCACTAGCAATGGCTTCTCTTGAACAAGAATATAATAGCGGGCTGGCCGGTTCATTTTCTTGAATGATTAAAGGTACTTTGACTGTCATATCTAATGAGCAATTATGTTAGCTGCTTATATACTCGACTTTTAGATCCATTCTTTGCCGTTGTTCTCAAATTAGGTCTCCTTCTTTATCAATAACATGATTTGTCATCTTGCCAATAATGACCAGTATATTTATATATAGCGAACTTGAATTTCTTTTATTTATCAGGCCATACAATTTTTATTGAGCTATTTTAAATATCCAATGAAAAATAAAATATATCATTTCTTGTTAAACCTATCAATGATAAAATGATTCTTTTTTCAATAAGAGAGGCATTTCACAAGCCATACTTAACTTGTTTGGTTGTAGAAGAGGATCATAAAAAATAGCACCCCAAATTTGTCACTAAATCACTCCTTACAATTGTATTTTAGTTTAGCATTTTTGAGCTATTTAATAAGAATCTGAACCCAATTAAAAAAGGCGCCTTAACAAAGTGACATCATTTTAATCAAAATCAGCTGAGATGGCTTGAAGCAATGGCTACGTGGCGTATAGTTATTACTAAGCATGCTTGGCCCAGAACAGCCCTAGAATTACACAAGCGAGAATCAACTGCTTGCAACCCTTTCTTTTTTCTTTCATACATTTGTGGACCTGTGTTTCGCCGCAAAACGGAGCTGCCAATGATATGATTTATTGTTGATTAATTCTTGAATTACCCCGCACCAGCAAGCCAGATTAGGTCCATCAAGTTTGACGATCAGAAGGACCATCCCATAAAGACGTAAAATAACCTATTTTTGGAAACAACGTTAACTTGGCGGGAAAAGACCAAAAGTGGTTGCTTTTCCTACAACTGGTCACATTGATATTCCATTGGATGCGGGTAAACTTATGGCCTTACCCTAACTCCAAACTTAATTGGTGCGTTAACCGCACAATTTGTCACGAGGAAGTGTTGATTTTAACTTACACTAGGTGGTTTTATCCGATGACAGATATAAAGTTGAATTTAATATACCAAGCCAGTATATTTTATTATATAGTAGTTTTCTAAGCTGTGATGATAAGAAAAATTGAGTCATCTGTAAGCAAAATAAACTAAACCTTAAACAAAATCCAAACACCAGAGTAAAATATACATTCTGTTAACAGGAATTTTGAACATTAATTAGAAAAATGACTCAATAAAGCAGCAATGAGCTCATAATAAAAAATAAAACAATCATGGTTTGTATGAAATTCATAGAATCACAAAAGAATTGTTTCAGTTGTTTTTGATGTAGATATGCTTACTTTGTAAACTCTTGACAAAATATACTCAGTTTCAATGGATCAAAACTCAAACCAAATACAAAGCACATTTGTGATGAACACATTTGGAGCTGTTTGGCAGGCAAAGGCTAATGTTGGCTAAATAAATGTTGGTTTCCTAATAGGAGGTAATTGCTTGTTTTTTGTTGCTCAGCTACAATGGTAAGTGTTTTCTCAACTAAGATAATTGGTTTGGTCTTTACGCCTTAGGGTGGTAATAGGAGGGATATCTAGTAGTACTATACAAGGGTAAATATGTACTCTGGGATGAAAATATCATGTGGTGTGAAATCTTGAGACCAACTGGGGCTATAATACAGTTAGTTTTCACAACCACAGTGATTGAGGTTTCTCTATTCATATATTAGGGGTGGCTTTAGGGAGAGATCTACTACTACTGTTCAAGCATAGGGGGCCTGGAACCATCAGCAGGGTAGCTGTTCAGAGAAGCAGCTGCTCAACCCAATAGATTAGAGAGGTGCTCAGGAAATGGAGTTGACTACTCTTAAAATTCCTAAGCTAACCACCTGATGAACAGGGGGTAAGTTTAGCATCCATAGAGAAGGTGCTAGCCTCTTGGGACCAAGGCAGAAGACACTATTAGTGGTAGATAGAGAACCAAATACCTAAGTGAAAGTCACTTATAGAGGTCAATTTTAGAGTAGAAGCCCAGGTGGAAGTCACTGATAGTGATAAGACAAATAAAAAATCAGATGAAATAAGTGGAAGCCACTATTAATGGGTTAGAAATAATAGAGATTAGTAAAAGAGAAAAGTATTAGGAAATACATAGGAGATTAAAGAAAAGGTTTAAAAGAATTGTATATATTAAAAAGGAAAGGAATTAAAAGAAAATATTGAAGAGTAGAAGAGCTTAATAGAGAGAGCTTGAGGAGAAAATATTTAAGAGGAAATAGAGAATTGTTGAAAGGCGCCCAAAATATTTGTCTGAAGTGTTTTTCCAAGGCAGAAGCAAGATGTTACCATAAGATATTTTGCTATAATTTTGCTGCAACAGTGGAATCAAAGAGAAGAATTAAATAGGGGCAAAAAATTAGATATTATTATTATATTTAAATTGCTTAAGTGTTGGAAATTGCACCATTAATGCTATTTTGATATGGACTTTTAATAGTGACATGTGCAAAGATTTGGTTGGTTTGCCTTTGAGTTTGGAAATTCCTTGCCTTCTGTAAATGAGTCTATTCTAAAGACCACCCATTCTGGATTACCATACCAGCATGTGACTGATCCTGGTATGATTTCAACCCAATGTGACCCCCTCTTCCACTCTTTCTACCTAATGAGTGATCACCAACTCTTGTCTACTATTTAAGTAGAATCAATTCTCCTAATAAAGACAAGTTTATTCACATTTTCACTGGCTTTAATATTCTTCAAGATTTTTCCTTTCCTTTTTGCCAAAAGGACTTTCACATCTCATATTCCAGGAAATTAAGGTATGAGCCCTTAATTTTACCTAAAGTCTAACCTAAGTCTAGCTTTGAACCTCAAATCTTTTGTTATAAAGATTTCCTGCTGTGTCCTCCTGGATGTTGTCCCCAGGAGCCAAACATGACAAAATGGTTCTCACTACAGGGGCTACAAGCCCCTTGGCTACTCTGTTCCTCCATGCATTCTCTGGTTCTTCCTCTTTTGTTTTTAAAGTACCTGAATAACCTAAAGTCTCTAGCCCTCCTCTGGAGGAAGATATTGCAGACTCTCCCTCTACTCCCATGATAAGGGTGTTGTCTCCCAGGCCTGCATGGGCTCCCCTTCTAGCTTTCTCACTCAATTATGAGCAAGCTTGCGCCGCTGCGCGCTCCCTCCTCCACACAGGCACTTTGGCAATGCACACTATCCCTGGTTTCTGTCCTGGGTATGCTTCCAAAGATCTGCATTCCTTCCTCTTGAACTTTGGTCTTTCCCCACATTGATAGTCTATGGAGACTTTTGGTGTGTTAGTCAACCAATTCATCCAACCCTCCTTGGTTTATTATCAATTAGCGCTAAGATCACAGAACTAGCTTTTGACTTCTGTAGCCACTGCTGTCTCCAATAACTATGCACAAAATATGGCCTATCAAGAATGGTCACATAGCCTCTTTGCTTGTATTTCAGATAACCAGCACAACTTGCTGGCTTCATATAAGCACTTAACCTTGTCCTTGAACTCTCTTGGATCCTTGCTCCCTGGGTATATCAAGGATCAACTGTACAAACTGGATGATCACCAAGCTACGTGGCGTGGGCAGATAGAAGCAACCCTTCTAAATTATTGTCAAGATTTTGAGACCTTAGTTAACAAGCTCAATCAATTTTGAGAGCATGTTAATTCACAAATTGAGTTGGTTGGGACCCACATCAATAATTGGGGCCAACATCTGCACCTACAGTATGGCTCATATAAGGCTGCGCTAGGAAACACTCTGTATCAGGTTCAAAACTACATTGCCAATAGAGTAGCTTCCACTGAAATGACTCCTCCCGCTCCTTTGGTTGAGGTTCTGTCTGCCTTTGAAGCTAAGGTGTGGGTAGCCATAGCTGACCTCAAAGCCACTACTTGATGACAAGCCTCTGTTCCAAACCCTCCTCCAGCAGAGCCTACACCCAACCCTCATGTTGCCTTGCTAACAGACCAATTAGCTACCTTGCAAGGTGAGATTGAGTATTTGAGACAATGCCTCTCTGACCCTGATTATTTGTCCTCTGACTCTGATGGCAAAGGGGAAGCTGAGGTCACTGGTACTCCTACCCATATCATTCATGTGTGTTGCCCTGGCTTGGAAGGCCAACCCTGTATCAACTGTGCTCTTGCCTTGGATTATTTAATGGAAGTAACAAATGATGTTGTGGATAGGCAGGATGCTCTAGAAATAGGGTGCAGAACCTCTCTTGCTTGACAGAAACAATAAATGGACAGGTTACCTCTTTGTCTCTCAAACAACTTCCTTGACCACTTGTATCAGTGAGATTGCTGGTACACTGTTAGTGCAACAGATCAAGATAGATGAATATAGAGCTTCTGCCACTACTGCCAGGTATATCAGTAAATAAAACAGCTCTATACTGGACACCCTGGAAGAGAGCCTTTGACTACTCTGGGCTAGACAACCTGCTGCAGAATCTGAGTTTGAGGGCAATTCCCATATTGATGTTCTCAACCCAGGTGATAACAGCTAGTCCACCTCATTGTCCATTGGCCCCAACTATAAGCCTTCCTTCAAGCAGATATTTGACCCTAAAACCTCTACTATTGCTGCCTTTATAAGAATCTAGAAAACTGCAATGCATAGGGCTACTGAAAAACTCAAAAAGGAACATAACCTCACCTGTCTTCATCCCACTTACCAAGAAGTAGTAGTCCCCAAGCTCCCCTCCATTGTCACTTGGGAGGACATGAAGCGCCTCCTTATTGAGGAGTTTGGAGGAGATCTCAGCTTGGAGGTCAAGAAGGATGCATTTATGAACATTGCCTTTAAGCCCAAGGAAACACTGGCTGAGTTTGTGGATTGCTTCTACATTGAAGGCCAGCAGTTAATAACTAGCCAACAGTTAACTCCCCAGGAAGCCTACACGGCTTGTTCAAATGCTTTGAAGGTGAATCAGCTTCTATGCCTACACTTTAAGGCACACAAGGCTTTGCTCACTTCCATGAAGATCATTAAAACGCTCTTGCAAGGCATGCATTTGACCCATGGAGGTAAGATGGTACCTGAAAATAAAGCCAGCAATGCTGGGACTACCTCTCGTATGCCGCACATTATGACCCTGGGTACTGGTGGACAGGCTAAGAGGCAAGGCTGCCATAACTGTGGCCAGATTGGGCACCACTTGCGCACTTGCACTAATCCTTGAGTGGAGGGTTGTCATAAAATATGCAGCCTGGGTGCTGATTTCTACAAATAGTTAGTCTACTACTTATTTATCTTAATACTATACCTGTTGTGGTATAGTGACAGCCTGGGTAAGGACAGAAGAATATAAGAAGATAATAAGACAAAACTGGTGTTTATTTAGATAGTATTGCACTTATATAGTGTGAGGCAAGGGAATTGCCACCAGGGGCAGGGAGGCACAGCCAGAAGGACTTCCCTAATGGAGGAGAGTGGATTGGCACAGCTAAAAGTCTACTGCAAGAGAACAACTGCTTCCACACAGCTTTCCTTAAGGAGGTAGATATAAATAACTTTGTTGTTCTATTTATAATTTTAGAATTAAGGCCTGTGCCTTATGCGCATTTGAAAGGCAAATCAAACACCTGTTTTAGAGGCGTTTTAAACGTCTTTATCCCTAGTAAAATCAGGATGCAATAGCGTGATTGTGCAACTGTTCTGTTGCTCAATTCCTAGATAGACAACTTTAATGTCTAATCCATTCAATCTGTGACATTTCCCTCCACTGGATTAGACAACAGGGTCAAGAATGGCTTGGCATCTCTAGGTAGCGGCTATGGTGTTGTGGTCAATCATATGTCTTGTTAGGTGGGGGTTTGTTGCCCAATCCTTGGTCATTGGCTTTGCAGATCTGTAGGTAACCAGTTGTGTTTCCTGGCTGTCATTCAGGTGGTAGAACAGTTGGTGTGGTACAGGAAGAGTCTTGTCAGTCTCCAATAAACACCTTGCTCTTTCTTTCTTATTCCTCATACTTTGGTGCAACACTATTGCAAACAGGACAACAACCCATGGAATTTTTAAATTAGGCTTTTGTTTTTTTGGGTTGTTGTCCTCATTGGGGCTTACTCTTGGTCACTAGGAGCAGCACGCATATACTGAGTGTGTACTATAGTGATCAATTGCCCAGAATGGGGCTCCTTAAGGGTGTAGGAGTTGGGGCCGGTCTTCTGGATAACTTGAACTGGGCCTTGCCAAAGGGAGGCAAGTTTGGATTCACGGCTGTACCCTCTATTGCTGAAGAAGTAGACTGAGTCTCTTACCAGGTAAGTGGGTAAGGTAGGGCACTTGAATGCAGCTTGTTCTAGGTCCTGCAACTTATGGTTTAAGTTTATGGTGGCCTCTGATTGCAAGCAAATAAGAGTTTGAACCAGCTTGTTGAGGTACGCCTCTGGGGACACAGCCAGGCTGGGCTTTACCAAGGAATATAGTAAAGGGGGAAGTCCTGGTTGCTGGCTGTAGAGAAGTTGGAAGGGCGGCTTGCCTGTGGTCCAATGGTACCCAATGTTGTATGCAAAGGTGGCCACAGGCAGGAAGGTATCCCATTCAGTCTCATGTTGGTGACTGAGCTTCTGGAGTATCTGGACCAGGCTCCCATTAGTGTGCTCTACCATGCCATTTGTCTGTGGGTGGTAAGGAGTAGATAGTGTCCCACAAATTCCCATCAGTTGGTTGAGGCAGGGGATGATATAACTGGTGAAGTTGGTACCATTGTCTGTCAGCAGAATCTGGGGTCAACCATGTTTGTATATGATATTCTCCAGGATGAATATTTCTTTCACCAGTGCAGATTGATTGGGAATTGCCTTGGCCTTTACCCATTTAGTCAGATGGTCAACTGCCACAATGATGAACTTGTTGCAACTGTTGGTAGCTGGCAGGGGGCCCACTATGTCAATGACTACAGTGTGGAAGGCAAACCCAGGGCGTACAAGTCTGTGTTAGAACTTGGCAACCTTAGGCCTCTCAATGTTGCAGTCATGACAGTTGACTAGTGTATCTACTACATCAGTGTGCATTCCTTCCCAGAAGCAGTGCTGCTGTAGAAGAGCTAACATATTCTGTATGCCACCATGGCCAGTAGTCTTGTGAGTGGCCACCCTGAGTCCATGCGTAGGGATGGGCATATGTAGGGTAGCCAAGAGTCTCCACAAAGCTTCAGGAGTTGTCCCTTAGAGACCTTGGTATAAACAGTTAGCTTCTTGAGAGCCCTCTTTATCTCTGCTGGCTCCTCCCTCCACAAAGAAGGATCCTCCATAAGCTTGTCATAGAGAATGTCAGCCATGGGGGATACTAAGGCATCAGTGGGAAGGCGGGAGAGATAGTCAGCATTCTGGTGGGCTGCCCTGGCTTGATGAATGATTTCATAGTCATAAGCCTGAAGTTTAATGGTCCAATGCGCCAGACACCCTTTGGGGTCCTTGAGGGTCTTCAGCCATTGCAAGGAGGCATGGTCTGTTACAACTGTGAAATGTATCTCATGGAGATAGACTCTGAATTGTTGGTAGGAGTATATCACAGCCAGACACTCTTGCTTGGTGATAGTGTAGTTCCTCTTGTGAACGTTAAGCGTACGCGAGCAGTATCAAACAGGGTGTTCAAGTCCTTTGGAGTCCAGTTGGGAGAGAACACCCCCAATTGCAGTCAGACTAGCATCTGTATGAATCACAAACGGCTTGACAAAGTCAGGGTAGGCCAGTAAAGGGGCTGCAGTCAGTGTTTCCTTGAGAGCATTGAAGGCAGATTGGCACGCTGGGCTCCAGAAGAATTCCTTATCAGCTCAGAGAAGCTGAAAAAGGGGGTTGCCCAGGGGTGCAAAGTTGAAGATGAAGCAGCGGTAGTACCCAATCATCCCCAGGAAGACCTGCACATCCAGCTTATTGGCCAGGATCTGTGTTTTCTCAATGGCTTATACCTACAGAGGTACAGGGCAGAGTCCATCTTGGCTAATGATGAACCCCAAGAACTCAAGGTGCTCCTTGAAAAAGTTGCACTTGCGTGGCTTGAGCTTGAGATTGGCTACAATTAACCTCTGGAAGACTTTCTATAAGTGTCGTAGGTGATCATTAAAGGTTTGGGAGAACACAGTAATGGCATCCAGGTAGACCAAGACACTGGTGAGTTTGAGGTCGCCCATCACTGCATCCATGGCCTTCTGGAAGGTAGCCAGGGCATTGGACAGACCTTGAGGCATCCTTGTGGGTTGGAATAGCCCTTGGTTAGTGATGATTGCACATTTTTCTTGATTGGCAGGGGGTAGGTTAATCTGCCAGTACCCACTGATAAGGTCCATGGCGCTGAAAAACTTGGCGCCACCCAGTTGGTCCAAGGTATTGTCAATTTAAGGGAGGGGATATGAATCCTTCTTGGTAACAGCATTCAGTTGACGGTAGTCAATCACCACACGGTTGTTGTCATCCTTCTTTTTGACAATCAAGAGAGGGGAAGCCCAAGGGCTTTTACTGGGGACCACTAAGCCAGATTTCAATAGCTTCTAAAGCTCCTTGTTAGCCACATCATGATTGGCTTGACTGCGCCGTATAGGTCTGGAGCAGATAGGTGAACTGCCTTAGGTGTCAATATGATGAGCAACATCTGCAGCCTTGCCCAGGTCATAATCATCCTTGGCAAACACATCTTTATACTGGGCAAAGAGATCCATAGCTTGATCCTTCTTCTCTTTAGAGAGGCCGGATAGAGATTTGCGGCTTATGACCAATAGCACCAGTGATTGCTCACAGGGTAGACCTAACTCAGAGAAATCAGCAAAGGGGGCAGTCTCCTGCAGGTTGTCATGCTCTTCCAGTTGTATATAAGCCAGAAGTTGGTGTTTGGAGACAACCATAGCTTCACAACTCATGTTGGCCAAGAGTATGAGTACATCCTTCTCACTTGGCATGAGGATGCCTGGTGCAATCCATGGTTCTAGTCTGGACGCATTAGGGATGCCAAAGATTTCTCCATGAATGCCAGCCAGTAGAGCCAGCAAGAGTCCTGTATTGTGGATCACCTGAGAGCCAGGTGGGATAGTCACATTACAGGAGGCGTAGACTGGGATACCCTTGGCTTCCCCAATTGAGAGAGGTAGCACCTTGACCTTCTTACTACACAGTGTGTAAGCAACTGGAAGCTCTCCATCAGTATACTCCAGATTAATGTAGTGCAGACGTTTGAACACTTCTTCCAGGGGTTCCAGGTGATTGTTATAGATGCAAGAGAAGATGTTAATGTCATCCAGATAGACCAGGGCACATGAGGGCTTGAGGTTCCCCATCACAGCGTCCATAGCTTGTTGGAAGGTGGCTGGGGCATTAGAGAGACCCTGAGACATCATGTTAGGTTGGAACAGCCTTTGGTTGGCAAGGATGGCACACTTCTCTGGGTCATCTGGAGGGAGATCAATCTGCCAGTAGCCAGGTATCATATCCATGACCAAGAAGAACCTTGATGTGGGGGCCCAGTAGACAAGATCTTCTTGCATTCTCACAGTGCAAGAATCCAACGTTTCTGATTGAGAGGCAAAGTCAACCAGCGGAGGGGCATTAGAAGGCTCTGTTGTAAAGGAACAACAAGTGACAGGGTCAGGCACAGGCTTGTCAGGGGGGAGAGGAATGGGGGGAGAGGGGGAGGTGAAACCACAAATGCAGTCAAGGATTTCTCCTTGTCCTGGCTGCTTAGTAGTTTTTTGAGTGATCCTCATTGTACTCCTCAATGCCAGAATCATCAGTAAATTCTTCCTTGCTCTGACTAGCCTAAGGTTTAGTTGCTTCATAATCATCAGGAGTGATAAAGGGATTGCTATCAGGTTCCCAGGGAGACCCCAGGGTGCTTGCTGAAGGTGCAATGAAGGAGACATCCTCTTCATTGCTTCTGTGACAGTGATGGTAGTCAGGAAGGGGCAATGTAGTATGGATCTTCTGAGAGGGGGAACTATCAGCTTTAGCATTACCATGCAATCCCATTTGAGTATCAGGGGTACTAATTGCTGAGGCATCTTCAAGGTGCTTGCTTAGTTGGTTCTGAAGGGATTCAAGGAGAGCACATTGAGCATCCAACTCATCTAGCCACTCTTTTTTTCCTGAAAGGCCAGAAGTAATTCCTCTTCATGAAATCCCATCTGTCTCTCTTGAGCCTTTATAGTATCCTGAAGAGCAGAGAATCCCATGGCGCAGCTATTATGGCTGTCTTCCGGCTTAGGAGTTTTCTGTTGATGATCATAGAACTCCAGGGCAATATGCTGATTCATCTGGGTGGGTACCAAGGAAGAAAGTACATGTTCTATCTTGCTCATCCATAGAGCCATTCCAGAGTGGGAGTGAACAGCTTCTGATATATTTTGAGCAAGGTTTGGGGGGCCAGAGCAGGGGCCAGAGCAGCTAACAGTTTAGAGGGTGCCAGAATTAAGGGATATTCTATTAGGAGAACAACCAGAAGAAGGAGGAGAATATTGACAGCATACTTCCTTCACCAAGGCAGGCTCCAAGGAGCAGGAGACACAGTTCATGCCAGCTGCTTCAGCCATGGGGTCAGGCTGGATTGGTATCAAGGAGGTAAGGGCCTTTTCAATAGAGTTCATCCAGGAGATCATACTTGACTGGTAGCTGGCAATTTCCGAAAGTTGTTGGCAGTTAGGCAACCACTGGCTTAGTCCTGATTGACCATAGGAAGAGCCTTGGAGTCTACCAGATAGAGAGCCAGAAGCAGTGAAGGTTGATCCTGGAGTGGGTTGGGCAGAAGGAGCCATAGGTATAGACAAGGACATCTCTCCCTCCACAAAAACAGGGCTGCAGGGGTAGGAAGAGAGGAAGCTGTGGTTTGAATAAGCCATGAGCGCCAATGTTGTAAAATATGCAGCCTGGGTGCTGATTTCTACAAATAGTTGGTCTACTACTTCTTTATCTTAATACTATACCTGTTGTGGTATAGTGACAGCCTGGGTAAGGACAGAAGAATATAAGAAGATAATAAGACAAAACTGGTGTTTATTTAGATAGTATCACACTTATATAGTGTGAGGCAGGGGAATTGCCACCGGGGGCAGGGAGGCACAGCCAGAAGGACTTCCCTAATGGAGGAGAGTGGATTGGCACAGCTAAAAGTCCACCGCAAGAGAATGACCACTTCCACGCGGCTTTCCTTAAGGAGGTAGATATAAATAACTTTGTTGTTCTATTTATAATTGCGGAAGTAAAGCCTGTGCCTTGTGCGCATTTGAAAGGTGAATTGAACACCCGTTTTAGAGGCGTTTTAAACGTCTTTATCCCTAGTAAAATCAGGATGCAATAGCACAATTGCGCAACCATTCTGTTGCTCAATTCCTAGATAGACAACTTTAATGTCTAATCCCTTCAATCTGCAACAAAGGTTTTGACCCAAAGGAACAGGCGGGAAAAGAGATGTCAGCTTAGAGACGGAGATGCTCTCTGCTGACCTATCCCCCCGTCTCCCCCTGATCCTCTGGCTGATGAGGAAGCTCCCTCTTCCTCTGGCCCAACTATCCTTCATCTGTTTCACAATCTCTCCAGTGATTCAGAGCCTGAAGATTCCGATAGTGAAGATTCTGATAGTTATGGCTATCCTGTCTTGGCTGTTCCAGAAACTATCTCTGTCCCCTACAAGCTTTGCTCTGGGAAGGCCACCACCACTTGCCAAGTACCTGCAAGTGAAGCTAAGTCCATGGTGGCTCGCCCTTACCTAGCTCATGCCCACCAACCTCATGTCTTGGTTGACTCTTCCAAGGAAGCTGCCAAGCTAGCCAAATCTCTCTTTTAAAATGTGACTGTATCTTTCCTGCTACAGACTGTATATAAGGAGATTCCTGTGTTACAGTGCATGCTAGCTAAATGGGAAAAGGAGCTAGAGGCTGCACAAGATGTGTTGGCAGTCTTGCCCCCTTTGGGAAAGATACAACCCGTGTGAAAGTATCAATCCAAAAGGTTAAGATTAAAGCCATCTTGGACACGGGTTCTCCAGTCAATGTGGTATCTTCAAAACTAATGAAGAAACTTAAGTTGGCCCCTGACCTCAACTACACGCAGTTGTATGGCACAGCTGGCATGGCACAAACACAGGCCATTGGTGCCTACTCCACTCTACCCATGAGGTTTGGGAAACTCCTTATTTCTTCCCCCGCTGTAGTCCTAGAGAACTAAAGCTATGATCTCCTGGTTGGTACAAAATTCCTCCTAGAATATAATGAATTTAAACCTTCAATATAGATATCTATTGCTCTTAGAATACAAGGTCCCTTTAATTTTTGAAGAACCTCTGCGTCTCCTGGGCAAACACCTTAAGACTTGTGTGCTCAAGTATCCCACAGGTATCTTCTTACTCAAGTACAGAACTCATTCCTCCAATATGTGTTCCCCTCCTCCTTCCTGTCCTGCAGAGGAAGGTGTGCCTCTTCTTGCCCCTGCAGCTGTCACCATTTCTCCAGGCTCCCAAGTTATTATAGGCTCTTATATATCTTACAAACTACCTGAAAAGTTATTCCTGGAGCTATACTCTCCTGAATCTCTAAGCCTCAAAGAGCCTCAGTTGTGCCTGGGAATTTTGGATCAAACTCATAAAGAGCCTGTACAGCTGTTGTTAGCTAACCTGACCGCTTTTTCTATGCAGGTATCTTGGAGCCAAGTTGTAGAACACGGTTGCATATTAGGAGCAAAAAAGTGGCGTCCCTCTACCCTTTTGGAACCTTCAGTGACTTTAATTTACCTGAAGAAGACCCTCAGGTTCTCTCCCTGTTCACCGCTGCCAACTTCCCACAACTGTCACCCATCCAACAAAAAAAATTACTGGAACTTCTTGACCAGCTTAACAATATCTTTACCTCTGGACCTACATACTATGGCCTAGCCAAGGGAGTCATCCATCAGATAGATACAGGTGATGTGCTGCACTTCTGTGCCAAGCCTTACTGCTGCAGTAGGGTAGAGGATGCCCAGGTTTCTAAGGAGCTTAAACAACTCTTGGATGATGGGCTCTTGGCTCCCTCTCAGATCCCTTGGGCCTCCCCTTATTGATCCTCAAGAAGAAGCACAGAGGCCATCACATTGTGATGGATTACTGCCATCTAAATTTTCTCACAAAAAAGGATTCATACCTGTTGCCTAGGATTGACGATGCTCTCAGACAATTGGGAGGCTCAAAAATTTTCTCTGCCATGGATCTAGCTTTGGGATACTGGCAGGTCAAATTATCACCCAAAGATTGAGAAAAGGCTGCTCTCATCACCTCCAAAGGGCTCTATGAACCTAATCAAATGCCCCAAGTACTCTGCAATGCCCTGGCTATGTTTCAAAGGGCTATGGACTCCATCCTCTGAGACCTAAATCTCTCTTGTGTCCTTGTATATCTTGATTATATCACCATATTCAGCTTCACTTTTACCAATCACTTAGAACACCTCAAGGATGTCTTCATCAAGATTCAAGAAGCTGGCTTGAAGCTCAAGCCCTCTAAGTGATCCTCCTTTAAAGAACAACTCAAATTCTTGGGCCATGAGGTCACCCAGACTGGAATATGCCCCATGAATAATAAGGTGGAAGCCATTGACAAGATGCTGCCTCCCACAAACCTAGGGAGTTCAAAGTATTTCTTGTTATGATGGGGTACTATCAACAGTTTATCCCTGACTTTGCTGAATTGAGCAAACCCCTTGTCCAACTCCTTTGCAATGTACCCTTTGAATGGACTGACAGCCAACAGCAATCCTTTGAGGCACTGAAGGCCAAGCTCAAAGAGGCTCCCATCCTATTCTACCCTGATTATGATAAGGAGTTCATCTTGTAAACTGACGCCAGTGGAGTATCTGTTGGTGCTATCTTAGCCCAGCTTGACAATAAGGGCGTGAATCAACCTGTGGTCTTTTCTTTGCAAGTCCTCAACAAGCATGAGAAGAACTATAGTATCACTGAAAAGGAATGCCTAGCAGTTTTACATGCAGTGAAACAGTTCTGGCACTACATTTACAAGACTCACTTTACTGTAGTCATAGACCATTCATCCCTTAAGTGGATGCAGAAATTAAAGAAACCTGAAGGTCAATTAGCATGTTGGGCTCTGCGCTTGCAAGGATACAATTTAACTGTGGTACACTGTCCTGGTGCGCAACATCAGAACACTGATGGATTGTCAAGGATTTATATACTAGCTATCCATCCTGAAGATGATGATTGTCTATACAAATTAATAGGGTACCCTGACTCCTGGATCACTGAACCAGAAGACATCTATTTGGCGCTACAGACCCTATAAAAGAATACTGTAATTTTAGATAGACAACTCTTAAAGAAAGTCAACAACACCTATCTGCCCTATGTTTGCCCTAGTATGAGAATAGACATTATCATCCAAGCTCACATTGATACTGGACATGATGGTATAGCAAAAACTCATGACTGGTTGTGCAAGAACTTCTATTGGGAAAACATGTGCCTCTTAATCCCTGATGTCCTCGCCTCCTGTCATTATTGTCATCTCCAACAACCCTGACCTTCCCAACATCAATTCAAGCTCACCCCCCCCTAAGCATGCCTTCCACACTGTGAGTATTGATGCTGTTGGGCCTCTCCCTTGTTCTAGTTCTAAATGTTAATTTATCTTGGTAGCTGTAGACCATTTTAGCAAATGGTTTGAAGCCAGAGCTACCAAAGACATCACTTCCAAGACTACTGAAAATTTCTTGTTGCAAGATATCTTCTACTGTCATGGCTGCCCTCAAGTCTTGCTATCTATTATGCACCAACTTCAATGCTCACCTCATCATGTCTATTATAGAAGCTATGAGCACCCACTAATCTTTTTCTGCACTTTATAACCCTTCAACCAATGTAACATTGAACAAGAAAATTCCTCTCTGGTGTCCATAATGATGAAAATCACCCTCTCTGATGCTGCCAATTGGGATATGTTCCTCCCTGCTGCTCTCTTTGTGTATTGACTCAGTAGACATCAAGTGACTGGCCAGTCTCCCTTTGCCATGCTGTATGGGCGTAAAGCCACAACTCCCTCAATCTTGGGACCCCCTTTGATCAAAGTTGATGAGTCTGCCAATCCTGAATCTCATGTCAAAGACTTGACTAATTGTATCATTGACATTCAGGCAACAGCATATTCAACTGCTTACAAAGTCAAGGCCTTAGAGCTCTCACCTTCCAATGCTTCCAGAGCCCCCCTCTCTAAGTACCAAGTAGGTGACCTAGTCCTCTACTATCAGAACTTTACTGGAGGTAGAGCCCATAATCTAGACTCCCTCTGTATTGGAACTTGTGAAGTCACCTTCAAGAAGGGCGCCAAGTATACTGTGAAGCTGCTGTCATCTGGCTGTCATTTTGCCCGAGCTCGTTCCAAATTCCTCCGCAAATATCAACTCCCTGTGTCCAATCTTGAGGGGGGAGATGTTGTAAATTGCGCCATTAATGCTATTTAATATGGCCTTCAAATAGTGATATGTGCAAAGATTTGGTTGGGTTTGCTTTTGAGTTTGGGAATTCCTTGCCTTCTGTAAATGGGTCTATTCCAATGTCCACCCATTCCAGATTGCCATACCAGCTTGCAACTGATCCTGGTATGATTTCAACCCAATGTGACCTCCTCTTCCACTCTGCCTACCTAATGAGTGATCATCAACCCTTGTCTACTATTTAAGTAGAATTGATTCTCCTAATAAAGACAAGTTTATCCACATTTGTGATGGTTTTAATATTCTTCAGGCTTTTTTCTTTCCTTTTTACCAAAATAAATTCCTCATCCTGTATTCCAGGAAATTAAGGTATGTGTCCTTAATTTTTCCCTGAATGCTAACCCAAGGCTAGCTTCAAACCTCAAATCTTTTGTTATAAAGATTTCCCACTGTGTCCTCCTGGATGTTGTTCCCAGGAGCCAAATACAACATTAAGGTTGAAAACAGGGAAGATTGGTGCTATAATTGGGAACTAGATAACACTTTATTGTGAAAAGTGTTGACACTTCAAGTGGTTTGAGTGGTGTTCAAGCAGCTTCATATTCTGAGAAATTGTGAAACTGCAGAAATTGTGCAGTTTTTAATATTGCAATCAATGGTTGATTTGGAAGCTGGTTTGCTGATTAATATCATTGGTTAGAAGCCAAAATCTTACATCATTATTGACAAAACAATGAATTAATGCTTTAAGATTTTTAGAAAGTGTTGAGGAGCAGGATGTACAGGTATTCTGGCTACCGCTGACACACTTAACATCCAGTCATTGCCTGGTTTGATGCTAATTCAATATAAAGTTCAACACACTAATAAAGGCATCAAACCAATTTCACATGACTTGTCCAAGTATCCAGTGACTTGAATCCATTCTGCACATCACCATTCTTATCTTTGATCTGAATTAGATTCCCATCACAGCGCAAGCTATATCAGTCTAAAGTATTACCCAATAAAAGATACTTATCTTCTTCTTAATTACATATTTGAAGCTTCCCCAAAAGTTGCTCCTCATCACCGGTAGCAGCTACAGTTTTTCAACCACACCCATGAAAGAAATAATGACTGAAAAGAATCCGCCCACCTTTGCCTGTGTACTCAACCAGGCCACATTCCAGGATACCTGGAAGACGTACTTTCCCACCCACAATATTGAAAAAGATATACCTAGTGGATGCACTGTATTCAAAGGACTGGTCATGCCCAAAGCATGCACTAAGATAATTCAATACAGTTGCTCTCTCCAACCATAAACAAACACACAACCACCTATCACAGGCAAAGTTACCAACACCAAGTACATTGGCATTGACAAGGTCTTTGGTAAAAACAAAGAAAACGTCATCAACTGGATAGACCACTCAGCTGCCAAGTTCTGTGCCAGCCGCATCCCCAACAAAAAATGGGTCCAGGAAGCCAGCAAGCGCCTGTAAAAGACCTCAGCTAACTGGTTTGCTACTTGAGCTGGCTCTTAAACTGACAAACAGCTTGATAACTGGAAAGAGTTCAAAGCTGATATTACTCACAATTTTTGCATCACTAAATCCCTCCAAGACATTGCAATACAGCTCAGCAATCTTTCTCAGAAGACCACTGTCACAGCTTACTCTAATGAATTTGAAGATATACATCACAAAATTCAAAAACCAGCACAAGATGACAACATTCACACAAGAGACCAATTCATTAACAGAATGAAACCCTCAGTTGCTGCCCTCATCTGTCCAGAGGCCAACACCTCCATGTCTGTGCTCATTGCAGAAGCCAAATGCACAGAAAAAATGCGCAAATATGGAATATGCTGCATGCACCGGCAACCACTCCTCCAACGGCAATGACAGAGACAACTCTAATGGCAACAAGCGCCAAAACACCAACCATAGCAAAATCAACTCCAATCAAGAAAATATCAATTGCAACTGGAGCGCAAATTGCTCTTGTCCCACGAAGGAAGACACTGCCAAAGTAAACAATGCAAAAATGGCAACCCACAATGAGTCTGACCCCACATTATCTGAACTCAAAGGTCTCAAAACAGAGGAACAGGGAAAAGAGGAGGGGGAACAGGCTTAAGTGCCCCTGTCTCCCCCCAAACTGACAAGAAATTGCACCAAGGCACAAACTTTGCTGCTTGCATCCCACGTGTCCCACAATTCTCCATTTTTATGAACATAAAAATTAAAGATCACTCACAACTTCTTGTCTACCCATGCCCTTATAAATCACATACACATAAAATTTTGTTTGACTCTGGTGCTCAAAACATCATGGTAAGCAAACCATTTGTAACCAAATACAAAATACTGGTTGTCAAATCCAACTTCAAATACGCCAGAATGACAGACAAATCAAAGGTTCTACTTGAAGGCAAAACAACTCCCTTCAGAATTGACCTCCAAGGCATTCAAACGTCCATCAAAGGACTTGTCATGAACAACATAAACTACTTTATTATAGAAGGCATGGACTGGTTCTCCTGAGTGAACCCCAGTGTATGTTGGAAAACAAAGACCATGACCATCAAACGCAACATAGTCAATTTCAACATTCTCAAAGAACCTAACAATCTCATTCTAAGAGACACAGTATTTGTCCAGGTCATAAATCAGGACAACTCAGAACGTCTAACCAAAGACAGTATCCTCCACATAATGAAGTACACCAAATTGAATAACATACAAACAACCAAGATTCAATGCCCAGAACTTGCAGAACTCCTAAACAAATAGGCTCATGTATTTAAGGAAGAGCTCACAGAGTTACCCCTGAACGGGAGGCCAAACACAGCATTGACCTATGCAAGGCCATGCCCAAACCTGCAGCCCTCTACAGACTCTCTCTCATGGAGAACCAAACCCTCAAGACCCATATCAAGGATAACCTAGCCAAAGGATTCATTTGCCTGTCTGAATCCCCGTGGGGGCAGCAGTATTCTTTGTAAAGAAAAAGGAAGGCTCTCTTTGCCTAGTAACTGACTACAGAGTGCTAAACACAAGTACAGTAAAAAAATAATTACCCCCTTCCACCATAGAGGATCTATTTGCAATGCTTTCTGGAGCCAAATTTTTCTCCAAAATTGACCTCACATCAGGTTATAACTAAGTTGAAAGAAAGGAAAAAGACATACCAAAAACTGTGTTCTGTACACAATTTGGATCTTTTGAATGTAGGATAATGAGCTTTGGGAAGACCAATGCCCCTGCAAAATTTGTTGCCATGATGAACCAAGCACTAAATGGTCTCTCAAATACATTATGCTACCTTGAAAATATCATCATATTCTCAAAAACCAAAGAGAAACACCTCATGCATGTCTGCAAGACACTTGATCAACTTGCAAAGCACAAACTCTATGCAAAGCCTAGCAAGTGCAAATTTATGAAAAAGGAACTCTTGTTCTTGGGCCACATTGTCTCTGACAGTGATATCAAAGCAGACCCAGATAAAATAAAAGCCATAAATAACATTCAACACCCCACCTCTGTTAAACAAGTTAGATGCTTTCTCGGAATGATAGCTTACCTAAGGAAATACATCAAAGACTGCGGAAAGCTCACCACACCAATCAATGAGTTAACCAAAGGTAATGCCAAAAAGAAATTCATCTGGACACTAGAATGCAATAAGAATTTCCAACTATTGAAACAAGCTCTTATTGAAGCGCCAACCCTGCAATTAATATATATAAAAGTGAGTCTGTCTGTCTGTAATGTCGCCTCGAGTGGGCTCAAGCCATAAGGGATTTGACTGAATTGATTTTTACTTAAATTTTATTTTAAAAGTTGATTGTTAAGCCACAAGCTCAATTTGGCTCATCTTTACAAACAAACCCTTACATGCATCTTTGAGAGTATGCAGATTGAATTCAGTGGAGTGTGGTCTAAATCATGTTGAACTGAATTATAAGCCACTCGAACTTTAATAAATTTGTATTTGATTACTTGCATTTTAAATTAGTGGCTAACCCTATTCAACCATATCAAAGTGGCTTATCTTTCTAGATTACTCGACTCTAGAATGGGTGGATTAAAACTGGAAGAGAAGCAGCAATTGTTTTAGATTGTTTTACACGATTGGATGGTTATGCTCTGTGCTGAGGATTGAATTGATGACGAAAAGAGAGCTTGGTCAATTTAAAGTGATACGGTTTAAATTATAAATGTAAATATTAGTTTAAACAAGTAGATGGTTGGCTTGGACATTTCGAAATTCTTATCATTCAAGTGAAATAATAGAATATTCCAATTGGATGCATCACCTGATCCAAGTGGCTGCATATTGTTCAGAGTAAACCTTGCTTGACACAGCTTCATCCCAAAAGAACATCAGTGGAGTAAACTAACTATGATAAAATTATGTTTCCATATGATGATTTTCATGAAATTTAGAGGACGTAGATCAATTTTTTAGATGATTCCGATCAAAATGGTACCAAACATGATAGCTCTAGCTGCTCTAGATGCTGAGATATATAGTTAAGCGCTGGAATCGGGTTCGCGTCATAATCAAAGGCTCGGACTCGATTTGCTATTATCTAAATTTACTTTTAATACACACTACAAAAACTAAAATCAATGCATCTCAGTGAATACTAAGCCGATTTTGATGTCCAATAGCTTATTTAAAAGCTGCAGATCAGCTCTACATTTTTACAGACATTAAAAATCAATTACTAAATTTCAAAATAATTAGTTTAGCCTTACTAAATTTAATAGTGATACTATACTTATTTAGGTTTAGTTTTTATTTATACTTGGAGTATACAATTTTAATTTTAAATTTAAATAAATATAATTGAAATTACTTTTTAATAAAGCAATTAAATAATATTTTAATTAAGCATGCAATAAGTAATACAAGCCTAAAAAGACAATAAAATAAATTTAATTGATTTATTAAATTCAACTTTAATTCTGTCCTTGGACGGGGCAACCACCTAGTACCCTAATAACAACAGGTGCTACAAGCTTGAGTCAGATTCCAGCAATACCGCCATTGGCGCAGTCCTACGCATCTGCCAGCCAAGGCAGCAAGACTTCCTGCCAGTATGCTACAAAAGTAGAAAACTAACCAAAGCTGAGTAGAGATACCCAATACACAATAAGGAATTGCTAGCAATATATCACAAATGCAAAACATGGAGATATTACCTAGAAGGACATTTAAATGTCCAAGTATTAACTGACCATAAATCCTTAATCTATTTCAAAACTCAGAACACACTCACACAGCAACAAGCCAAATGGATGTTGTTGCAACCGAGTTTCCAGACTCGCCTGCTAACATATCTTACGATACACAGGGGGTGCTTGATGAGTTGCCTCTTGACGTATCTAACAACATGGATTAATCTGATGGCAATATCAAATGGCGGGCACTTCATCCTAATTAGGAGCGTTACCAATTTGACTTGCTGATCCCTGCACAAGTTATTCCTTGGCTTCAAACCTTACATGGAACTTCCTACTATGCCACCCCCTTGTGGCCTTGTGGCTTTCCTCATATGGCATATTAATCATAATATTCTACAATAAACAACACCTTATTCTTATTATTCTGTCCTTTCCATTGGACTGTTGTCTTCCCCAATTCCAAATACTGAATTCTCATTGGTTCAGTTGCAACAGTGGTAGTAGCGGTAGGCTTACAGCCTACCTAAAACAAAATTCCCCCTAATAAAGGACAGAGTACAGGCTGTATGGCTACTCCCCAACAAGAAACTTTCCTGCCAATCCCCAAGGGGGACATCCCTGACGGGTATGTCATCTATCAAGACCAGCTAGTCCTCACAAGCGTGTACAATTGGCTCCACCTCGGGCAGTGTGACGCCAGCGTCATCTTGCCCCAGTCAGACCTGTCCCAACGCACGCCCAACCTTCAGCTAGAATCCTTTGCAGGGGGCGTCAAGGGGGCAACATTATCAGTTGGCTCTAATCTACCAAAACCTGCCTCTGTATCTATCAGGTTCCTGAGCCCATGTGAGTTACCACTGTGTCTGGCTGCCTCATGGGCTGCCGCCGTGTGGTTCACCAACTGGGCCAGTCAGGAACTTGACGTTACCTGAGCAGCATTCCAAGACGCCGCAAACTCCCGCTACAGCAAAACCTTCTCCCCCATTGTTATGGGGACTCCTCTTCTAGCAATCAAACAAACTGGGTCTGTTCCTGAGTACCTTGCCGCCTGGCAACAAGCTCTTGCAGCCGCCCCCAAAGCTGTGACTGACAGAAATGCAATGCTACTCACTCTCATTGTCAATGGGTTAAAACCCCATATCTGCAAGTGGGTCCCCGTAGGTTGCTGCACCTCCATCAATGACTGCTACAAGGCCATTGTGGAGGCTAACAACCAGGCTTCAATGGGCTTCTGCTGTACCAGTGACACTCCACCCCAACCTTGTACAACACCTGGCAATGGTCATAATCAAGTGGGTTGCCGCCAGCTCCGTCAGCAGGATAATGGGACTAAACATCCCTGCAAGGGGGAGCTCCATCTAGCGCAGATCAAGGATCAGGGAAAAGCCTGGGGGTTGTAGCAACAAGAGGCCTTGCAACCCCACCTGATCCATCCTCTCAATCCTTGCTTTCAAAAAACCCCTGCAACTACAACATCCATGAAGTCAAAACCCTGGACGTCTTCCAAGTCCACAGTGACAACCCCGTAATACAAGCAAGTCACTCCTCAAATAAAGTAACCCGCTTATATTATCTCTTCTGTTTCTGTGAGAACACCCACAAATTACTGGTAGATACTGGGGCCAACCACACTATGGTGGACCAGGCGTTTGCTAACTCTCAATAACTGGACCAAGTGCCAAGAAGGTTCAAGGCAGTACAAGTAGCTGACTCCCATAGAGTTGCAATTACCCATGAGACAGTACCCTTCTCTGTGAGGATGGGGAACATCCAGGTTAAGCTCTCTGGGCCAATCATGGCAGGGCTCAGCCACAACATAATTGCTGGCCTTGACTGGCTTCAGCACAACCGTCCCTACATCAACTGGGATACCTCTGTCATCACCCTTAATGGAAATGGGGTGGGATTCCAGATCTATTCTGTGGAAATGAGCAAGTTACTCCACAATACTGTGTTTGTTAGGATAACAGAGACAGGATTGTACGACTTCAAGGGGGGAACTAGACTTCAACCAATGTTCAGTTGAAGTTATCTGTGCTGAACCATCTGCAGTCCCTCCCTTGACCTCTTCATCACCACCAGCGCTTGCTGCACTCCTCAAGGAGTACAAGGACATGTTCAGTGAGACACTTGAACAACTACCTCCTCCCCGGGAGATCCAGCATGCTGTGCAACTCCAAGAATTGCTACCTAAAGCACAACCATTATATTGCCTTACACCAAAGAAAGATGAGACCCTCTGCCAGCACCTTGTGGACACACTTGATAAGGGCTTCATTCCCCCCTTGCTCTCTCCATACAGGGTGGCTGTCTTCTTTGTAGCCAAGAAGAACAGGTCCCTTTTCCTGGTCACAGACTACCACTCCCTAAATGAGGTGACGGTTAATAATAAGTACCCCCTGCCGCTGATTGACAACCTGTTTGATACACTCGCAGGTGCAAAGGTCTTTAGCAAGATTGATCTCACTGTGGGGTACAACCAGGTCTGCATTGCACCAGGGGATGAGGCAAAGACTGCCTTCTGCATGTGCTACGGGTTGTTTGAGTGTCAGGCCATGAACTTTGGAATGGCCAACGCTCCTTCCACCTTTGCCATGTTGATGAACAAAGCATTTTAGGAACTGATTAGAGAATGTGTGATTGTGTACCTTGACAACACTGTTGTCTTCAGTCAAGATCAAACCACACACCTCCAACACCTCTGTGCTATCCTCAACACCCTTTGGAAAAACCAGCTAAAATCTAAACTCTCCAAATGCGAGTTCCTCAAGTCGGAGCTGCTATTCTTTGGGCACACTATCTCAGCCTAAGGGATAAAGCCCAACCCTGCCAAAATTAAGGCAATCACCAGCATGCCACCCCCCACTGATGTGGGCCAGGTGTGGACATTCTTAGGCATGGTTTCCTGCGTGCACAAGTTCATTCCCAATTGCAGGGAACTAATTGCACCTCTCACTGAGCTCCTCAACACCAAACAGCGCTTCCATTAGACCCCTGTCAGAGATTGAGCCTTTGAGATGTTGAAGCAAAGGCTCACAACAGCACCAGTACTGCAGTTTCCTAATTGCAACTGTCAGTACAAACTTGAGACCAATGCCTCTGACAGGGCCATAAGGAGCGTGCTAAGGATAGAGACTGATGATGGTGTTTTCCTCCCCGTGGCATATGAGTCCAGGAAACTTACCAACTCAGAACAACACTATCTCATTCACAATAAATAATTAGCAGCAATTGTGCACTGTGTTGAGAAGTGGTGCTGTTACCTCAAAGGTGCTACCTTCCCACCCCGCGTTCTGACAGACCACAAGTCACTTTAGTACTTCAACACGCTGTCTCACTTGACACGCCGCCAAGCAGGTTGGATTGAGTGTCTATCCCCTTACCAGTTGTGCATTGAGTACAAGACTGGGAAGGAACTTGTCACAGCTGATGCCTTTTTTCAACTCTATGTAGTGTCCATCACTGGGGACAATGATTTGGACCCAGATTGGCCCATGCTCTACCTCTGCCCTGAGACAACTTACTATGAGGGCCTTAACTTGGTAACCATCTCCAAGTTGAAGGACAACAAAATTCAGTTCACCACTGATGCTGGTAATGTCTGCCGTTGGGCAGAGACAGGTGAGAAGACACCTTACATTCCCACAATGCAACAAGGTGACACAATATTGCACCACCACCAAACCCTGGGTCACATCAGAGGGCGCAATCTCTTTGAGATCATGAAACAGAAGGTTTGGTGGCTGTGTATGCGTCAAGCATCTTGGATCTCCTTGAAATGTGTGTGCTGTGCAAGAAGAATACGTCTAAACCTGCACCCCCAAGTCTGTCCTGCCCATAAAGGCCATGGAACCCTTCAGGCAGTGGGCCCTTGACATTGTGGGGCCACTCCCCAAAGACAGACTGGGAAAAAAGTACATTATCACTGCCATCAACTACTTCACTTGCTGGCCAGTGGCCTGGGCAACAAGTAACCACACTGCCACCACCATCACCTTCTTCATTAGCAAGGAAATTGTGGCCCGCTTTGGGCAACCCAAACGTCTCATCACAGATGGCAGCCCCAAACTTGTTGGACATGTCATGAAGGCATACTGCGCCAAGAACACATTCCATGTATAGTTACGACCCCCTAACATCCTCAAGCCAATGGACACGTAGAGCGGTTAAATGACTCACTGGTTCAACTGATTGCCAAGCTCTCACAAGAGCACCCTAACACCGCATGGACTGAACACCTGCCCACCGCTCTACTTATCCTGTGAGCAAGAATCAACAGGGGCACAGGGTTCAGCCCCAGCACCCTAGCCTTTGGGACACCCGACAGTCTGACAGGAGTTGAACAGAGAAAGCTATGGTCCAGAGTTCCCAAAAAGCCTCCCCTAGTAACAACCCCATCCCTAGACCAATGGCGTGCCAGAGCCTGGGAAATTGAACACAAGCAAATTGAAGGAGGGACAAAGCACCTCAAAGCCAGGTACGCCGTAGGTGACCCTGTCTACACCCTCAACCCCAATTCTTCCAAGTTGGAGCCCAACCACCTAGGGCCCTTCAAGATAGCTGCTGTCTATGACAATCATACCTATCAACTCAAAGATGCCCAAGGGAACACCAAGAAGCTTCACCATGATTGCTTGCGCCCCTGCTACGCCATTCTCACACAAAGGCTGTTTGTGCGGACCTTCCCAGACCTTTCACAGACTTTGGTCTTGATGTCTGACGACAAGCAGGGGGCAAGGGGGGTGTTGCAACCAAGTTTCCAGACTTGCCTGCTAACATATCTTACAATACACAGGGGGCGCTCAATGAGTTGCCCCTTGACGTATCTAATGACATGGATTAATCTGATGGCAATATCAAATGGCAGGTACTTCATCCTAATTAGGAGTGTTACCAATTTGACTTGCTGATCCTTGCACAAGTTATTCCTTGGCTTCAAACCTTACATGGAACTTCCCACTATGCCACCCCCTTGTGGCCTTGTGGCTTTCCTCATATGGCATATTAATCATAATATCCTACAATAAACAACACCTTATTCTTATTATTCTGTCCTTTCCATTGGACTGTTGTCTTCCCCAATTCCAAATACTGAATCCTCATTGGTTCAGTTGCAACAATGTGCCTGCTGGAAAAGCTCAATTTAGACATCCAGTATAAAAGGGGGAAGAGCTGGTCACAGCTGATGCTCTCTCTAGGCTATGTCAGCCAAGAGAGGATCATCTTGACCACCTGGACCCTGACTGGCCCAACCTATATAACACTGAGTAAAAGACAAAAAGAAAAGACCCCTCCTCACACCAACTAACCCTTGATACATTAGTAAGGAATGAAAAACATTTCCACGTATCAAATGACACAGTTTACTGTATAATTAAAGATAAATATGTCTTCTACATCCCAATTGCACAAAGAGTTGACACACTACTAAGAAACCAATGCCTCCTAGGACATACAGAGTCTAACAACCTATATCTCACTCTAAAATAGATAGTATGGTGGCCCAATCTTAAACAAAAACATAGTTGACATCCTGAAAAAGTGCACAGTGTGTGTGAAATATGCCAGCACCAAGGCTCCACAGCCAACAGTTAATCCAGTCCCAGAACCTGAATCATTCAAGGTTTGGGGGCTGGAAATGATGAGACCCTTCCCAGAAGCAAAAACTAAACAACACTTTCTAATTGTAGCCATTGACTTTGCTACACACTGGCCCATCTGCTGGGCAACACAGAACCACAAAGCAGAAACAATAAATTTCTTCAACAACAAGGCAATAATAGCCAACTAGAGAACTCCTGACTACATCATAACAGATAGAGCTATCAGGTCATGTAGTAAACAATAATTTAAAATAAAAAACATTAAAAATTACTCTATAACCTCTCCATACAGGCCACAGGCCAACGGCAGAGTTGAATGCCTAGACAGCAGCCTCATCAGAACCCTTGAGAAAATAATGGATGGTAAAGCCAAAGACACATGGCCACTATATGTGAAACATGTATTACTAGTATCTTGGGTACATATCAACCAAGGGACAGGCTACTCACTGTTTGAACTAACATATGGATACAAACCAGAGATAGTCACCACAATAACCAACCATATGTAAAGATCCTCCGGGAAACCCTCCCACAGTAGAACAAGCACCAGCTCTACAACACATACACACCAAAGCTAAAATAGCAGAAACCAAAAGACTCAAAGCACAAAAAGTGGCCTCTGCAGAGGAACCACTTCCAATCAACTCCCCCATCTGGTTCCTAGCAGGGAACAGGAAGAAGTTAGACTCAGTACACAGAGGACCAGGAATAGTCATCAGATACCAATAAGACAGAAACACCTATCTAGTTAAGTTCCAAGGCGCCAAAGATCCCGTCATCAAGAAATACCACAGATCCTGCCTTTGCCTCAGCAAAGGGGAACACTCAATGTGGCTAGTACCCACTAGCAAACAACTCCAGGAACATCAGGTGGCAGATGTCAAGACAAAGTCCCCTCCTGATGTACCAGAGTAACCCCTTAAGGGGGTGTCAAGGAGCTGGATGTACAGGTATTCTGGCTACCACCAACACACTTAACATCCAGTCATTGCCTGGTTTGGTGCCAATTAAATATACCGTTCTACATACCAAGAAAGGCAACAAACCAATTTCACATGACTTGTCCAAGTATCCAGTGACTTGAATCCATTCTGCATATGACCATCCTTATCTTTGATCTGACTTAGATCCTCACCACAGCGCAAGCTATATAAGTCTAAAGTATTACCCAATAAAAGATACTTCTCTTCTTCTTAATTCCATATTTGAAGCTTCCCCAAAAGTTTCTCCTCATCAAAAGTAAGTGTTTAAGCTTATTTTATTATATAAATAGCAAGCACCAACAGTTTAATCTTTATAGAAAGCCATTTTGAAGGCATAAAAGTTGGGAAAAGGCGCTATAAATAGAAGAACAACTGAAAAGTTGAAGGTGACATTTGAAAACTCTTTTGGTTGTGAGTTAGAGCTTTGTTAAGCACTTAATCTGTAACTTGATGGTTACACACCTGGTTAGTTTGGAAGAACTATATGTCTTCTTAGTTGTTTAAAATTCCTTTCTGAAGGATTACCCAGTGAAGAGGACTACAGAGCAACAAAGAATCAGAAGGTTTCCAAGGGATTTTTCCTTCTGTTTTAATAAAGACTATCTCAACTCCTATTCTCTCTTTTTGTGAAATGGAACTTCCCTAGTGACAGTGATATTGCAGCTGATCAAGAGAATCAGATGTTACAAAAATTTAGTCTTTACATTCATTAAAGACTCTTGGTTAAGAAAGATATAAGTGGTAAAATAACCCTGGAGATCAGAGACATTGTTGGACTTGAGATTATCATACAAATGGCCCCCTTTTCAGGGAAAGTTTCATCACAATCAGGATTTCCTGCCCTCAGAAAATAAGCAGCAACATCTATTAGCAAAGAAAACCTTAAAAATCTGGCTAATTTACATCATGTCATTGAAGACAAGTGGGTTATGGCAAAGCACACAAAAAGTCTGTTTTAATCATTAATCAAGCCCAAAAAGCAACAAAAATGCAAAAATAAGTAATTCAATGCTTTACAGCTCCAAAAACTGTTTATGATGTCACTCAATTTTTGATCAATTCTTGAGGTTTGGTGACAAAAATTAAACCCTGCCACATAACCATCATTCACAAGCTTAATATTTCCTGAAAATTCACCAGAACTACTATAGTAGTTCAATAAAATTATGTTTAAAAACTCATATCCAGCTTCAATTTTTGCTGATTATTTAACATTATTTTAAATCTTTCCCATGCACATACCTATATAGTATCTTGTGGTCTGTAGCTTTGATTTTGTAGTTTCTGTGGCCTCCCAGCTGCTCTGTAGGACTCCCAATTTTGAAACCAAAGAAATTTTAGAGCCAATTTGTCTTGCCTTGACCGGTTTCCAGTTTTCCAACCTCCAGCCATATCTTCTTCAAGTAGTACCAACAATGTCTGGGTATTACAGTTGTCCTGGTTTATGACTTGGACAAAGACTGTGTCCCTGTCGTATTTGTAGTAGCAAGGGGAGCTAATTTCTACAAACAGTTAGTCAGGAACCTATTTCTTAATACTATACCTGTAGATGGTATAGTGGCAGCCTTTAGATAGGACAGAAGAATATAAGGTATTATGACAAAACTAGTGCTTTATTTGATAGTGAGGTGCTTATATAGGATAAGGTGGGGGAATTTACACCAGGGGAAAGGAGGCACAGACAGAAGGACTTTCCTAATGGAGGAGAGTGGACAGGCACATTAGAAAGTCCCATGCAATGGAACAACTGGTTTCACATGGCTTTCCTTATGGAGGCATGTGGCTCTATTTATGTGGCTTCAATAATTAACCTTGGAAGTAAAGCCCATATCTGAAGCACATTTGATAGACCATTTGAACACCCGTTTTATGGGTGTTTTAAATGTAGTTAACCTTATTAAAACTGTCTTGAGAGGAAGCAATCACACAGTTGTTTTGTTGCTCAATCCCTAAGTGGACAACTTAATATCTAATTCATTCAGGATCTGTGACAGTCCCTCAGAATGAGGTGTTTAGGTTCTTTGAGGATGTTAAAATTGACTACATTGTGTTTTATGGTCATGGTCTTTGTTTTCCAACATATACTGGGATTCACTTGGGAGAACCAGTCCATGCCTTCTATAATGTTGTAGTTTATGTTGTTCATGACAAGTCCTTTGATAGACGTTTGAATGCCTTGTAGGTCAATTCTGAAGGGAGTTGTTTTGCCTTCAAGTAAAATTTTTATTTGTCTGCCATTCTAGCATATTTGAAGTTGGATTTGACAACTGGTATTTTGTACTTGGTTACAAAGGGTTTGCTAACCATAGTGTGTTGTGCACCAGAGTCAAACAAAATTTTATGTGTATGTGATTTATAAGGGCATGGGTAGACAAGAAGTTGTGAGTGATCTTTAATTTTTATGTTCATAAAAATGGAGGACTGCGGGACACGTGGGATGCAAGCAGCAAAGTTTGTGCCTTGGTGCAATTTCTTGTCAGTTTGGGGGGAGACCGGGGCACTTAAGACTTTTCCCCCTCCTCTTTTCCCTGTTCCTCTGTTTCAAGACCTTCAAGGTCAGAGAATATGGGGTCAGATTCATAGTAGGTTGCTGTTTCAGCATTTTTTACTTCAGTGGTGTCCTCTTTCTTGGGCTGGGAGCAATTTGTGCTCTGGCTGTGATTGCCATTGTTACAATTGGAGTTGCCGTTGCTATGATTGGTGTTTTGGCGTTTGTTGCCATTGGAGTTTTCTCTGCCATTGCTGTTTGAGGAGCATTTGTCATTGCATCAGCATATTCCATATTTGCACATTTCTCTGTGTGCTTGGCTTCTGCAATGAGCATAGGCATAGAGGTGTTGGCCTCTGGGCAGATGAGGACAGTAACATAGGGTTTCATTCTGTTGATGAACAAGCCTCTTGTATTCATGTTGCCAGCTTGTGCTGGATTTTAGATCTTTCATTTTATTTCTTCAAATTCATTGACGTAGGCTGTGACAGTGGTCTTCTGGGGAAGATTGCTGAGCTGTATTGTAATGTCTTGGAGGGATTTGTGACGCAGAAGTTGTGGGTGATGTCAGCTTTGAACTCTTCCCAGTTTTCAAGCTGGTCATTGGTTCTTGAGCCAACCCAAGTAGCAAACCAGTTAGCTGCAGCCTTGTACAGGCGTTTTCTGGCTTCTTGGACTCATGTTTTGTGAGGGATGTGACTGGTGCAAAGTTTTGCAGCTGAGTGGTCTAGCCAGTTGATGACGTTTTCTTTGTTTTTACCAAAGACCTTGTCAATGCCAATGTACTTGGTGTTGGTGATTTTGCCTGTGATAGATGGTGTTTTATTTGTTTGTGATTGTAGAGAGCAACTGTATTGAATTATCTTGGTGTATGCTTTGGGCATGACCAGTCCTTATAATACAGTGCATCCACTTGGTATATTTTTGTTGATGTTGTGGGCATGGAAGTACATCTTCCAGATGTCTTGGGATGTAGCTAGGTTCAGTACATGGGCAAAGGTGAGTGGGTTCTGTTCAGTCATTTTCCCTTTCATGGGTGTGATCAAGAAAAACTGTAGCTGCTACCAATGATGAGGAGCAACTTCTGGGGAAGCTTAGAAGAAAGGCTTAGAGAATAAGAGTGATTTTATTGGATAATACTTCAGGCTTATATATTTTGTGGGCTTGTGGCAGGGATTCAAGTTGGATAAAATATTGAAGGTCATGTGTGAGCTGGATTAGGATAGCTGGATATCTGGACAAGTCATGGGATATTGGTTTGCTGCTATTTCAGGAATGTCAAACCTTTTATTAGATTGGCATCAAAACAGGCAATGTCTGGATGTTACTTGTGTTGGTGACAGCCAGAATACTTGTACATAAAGCTCCTTGACAATAGTGCTAGGACCTTTCTTGGTTTTTTCTGGTAAATCTTTGGATAAATATACAGGCTTAATTTGGCAGAGATCCCCAAGCATTTGGTGAGGTTTGAAGTAGAGGTCCAAGGGGGGCGTAACTTTACAGTAATCATAGATGTTATATCATTATTTAAAATATAAGCACATATTCCGAGTATAAATATAAAATATCAATATAAATAAGTGTCAGTACTGCAAATTTAAGTATCAACTGATATTTCCTATTTTTTTTACATTTATGCCAAGGTTTATGTTTTGATTATTTGTTTTTCCTTTACCATCTTTGGTCACCTATATTTCCGCTAATACTAAAACATTTCAGCCCAACATAGTGTCAGCCAAAAGCCTTCAATTCCAGCTGTCAGAATCTTACTCCTGAAAATAAATACCTTCTTTGAAATTATGAGTTAATCCCACTTAAACATAATTTCCCTACCATCTCATTTTTATAGAATTGGGTGTAAAGGCCTCAGTTCTATTATTTCAAGCAATTAAATCTCCTCCTGTTTAGGCTCATCAACAAACTATTGTCTTTATCATACCTTCATCTTTCTTATCCTTGGAAAATATTAATTTATTGGTGATAGTTAAGCACAGGCTTTGATACAACTACAGCTGTTGTTAAAAAAGTCTGAAGTCTTACAATAAGTGGAGTATCACTATTAAGTTTAGCAAAGGTAAATAGATATTTAAAATTTTAATATTTGAGTTTCATTGTTTTATTAAAATATAGAGCTGATCTGTAGCTTTAAAATAAGCTATTGATCATTAATATTGACTTAGTATTCACAGGTATGATGGCTTTAGTTTTTTAGTGTGTATTAAGACTGAATTTATATGTATCATGTTGAATCCAGACCTTTGATTGTGACACGAGCCCATTCCAACACTTCAATCTATATGCCAGCATCTAGAGCTATGAGCTTAGTATCATTTTGATAGGAATCAAATGAAGAATTCATCTAGGTACTCTAAATTTTATTAAAAACAATGAATTATTTGTAATATAATTGCTACCAGTTTACTCCACTGACATCCTATTTGGGATGGTGTAATAGTAAGTAAGGTTTACTCTGAAACAATATACAGCCACTTGGATCAGCTGATGCATCCAAGTGGAATATTATATTATTTCACTTCAAAACAAATTAAATCGAAAAGTGCAAGCCAGCATCTATTACTTAAAATAATATTTATATTTGTAATTTGAATCATATCGCTTTAAATTGACCAATTTTTTTTTAAAAAACCAAGTCTTTTCTATTGGATCGCTTTAAATTGACCAAGCTCTCTTTTGTGCGGTCAAATCAATCCTCACCAGAGTTTAAACACCCAATCATATAAAAGCATCTCAAACAATTGCTGCTTCTCTTCGAATTTTAATTCACACATTCTGGAGTCGGGTTATCTTCAAAGATAAGCTAATTGATATGGTTGCATGGGTAAAATCATAATTTAAACTCAATCAATTAATTAAATATTTATTAAAGTACAAGTAGCTTATATTCTTATTTTACATAACTTAGGTTACACTCACCCGAATTCAACCTTCATACTTTCAGAGATGCATGTAAGGTATTGTATGTAAGGATGAACCAAATCAAGGTTTTGGCTTGGCCATCAACTTTTTAATTTAACTATTATAGAAAAATTAATTCAGTTAAATCCCTTACGGCTTGAGTGCACTTGGGCTGACATTACAGCCAGATAGACTCGCTTTTATTTATATTAATTAATTATTTAAAAAGGTTGCAGTGGACCATTCCAGATCGGATTCTAACTTTTGTCTTTTAAAAGGCAAAACAGAGTCGGAAAAATTGGATTCCTTAGAAGTAGGGAATCTGGTTTTTTATAAAAAAATATGCTAGTAGGGGTGGTACCATATCTCTCCAGAATTCAGCTTCACCCACTTGCCATCTGGCAGGTAATCAAGTCTGAAATCAAGGGAGTGTGGCTTCGACAAAAGAAAACGATAAATAAGCCATATATTTAACAACAATCAAATAATTATTTTATATGCTCTTTAACTTCAAATTTCATTTTAGTTTCAATATTTATAATAATAAATTTTAAGCTAATCTGATCCTACCCATGAATAGATATGATCAGGTTTGAAATGGATCCTCCACGTGGCTCAAAAAAGGGCCCAGTTCCAACAGAATTGGATACCGCCGACTCTAGCGGAATTGGGGCCAGATTCAATTGACACATGAATGACCCCGTGTCCAATGGAATATCATGGGGTCTGGTTGTAGGGAAAGAACATTGTAGAGGTGAACTGTAAAAAATCCAAAAACAAAGTTGAGGGTTAAAGAACGGTTTATTTGATGTGAAGTGGATTCACTTTTATAATCAGAACCATTAGCCGACATATTAAATTCATTGAATCGAATTCGACGTTAACGACTCACAATATGCCTTTTCATTTTTTTTAAAGTTAACGTCGTTTCTAAAAATAGGTTATTTTACGTCTTTATGGGATGGTCCTTCTGATCGTCAAACTTGATGGACCTAATCTGGCTTGCTGGTGCGGGGTAATTCAAGAATTAATCAACAATAAATCATATCATTGGCAGCTCCGTTTTGCGGCGAAACACAGGTCCACAAATGTATGAAAGAAAAAAGAAAGGGTTGCAAGCAGTTGATTCTCGCTTGTGTAATTCTAGGGCTGTTCTGGGCCAAGCATGCTTAGTAATAACTATACGCCACGTAGCCATTACTTCAAGCCATCTCAGCTGATTTTGATTAAAATGATGTCACTTTGTTAAGGCGCCTTTTTTAATTGGGTTCAGATTCTTATTAAATAGCTCAAAAATGCTAAACTAAAATACAATTGTAAGGAGTGATTTAGTGACAAATTTGGGGTGCTATTTTTTATGATCCTCTTCTACAACCAAACAAGTTAAGTATGGCTTGTGAAATGCCTCTCTTATTGAAAAAAGAATCATTTTATCATTGATAGGTTTAACAAGAAATGATATATTTTATTTTTCATTGGATATTTAAAATAGCTCAATAAAAATTGTATGGCCTGATAAATAAAAGAAATTCAAGTTCGCTATATATAAATATACTGGTCATTATTGGCAAGATGACAAATCATGTTATTGATAAAGAATGAGATCTAATTTGAGAACAACGGCAAAGAATGGATCTAAAATCGAATGTATATACTTAAACTAACTGCTTGCTGGATATGACAGTCAAAGCATCTTTAATCAACCAAGAAAATAAACTGGCTGACCCACCATCATATCCTTGTTCAAGAGGAGCCATTGCTAGTGATCAGACGAGGTGTAAAGACATGAAGCGAAGCAAGTGTGATTCGGGTTGTAAGTCTGAGCCGTTTAAGAGGCGCGTCATTGTATGGGATGCGACTGTACCATCTACTTGGACAAGCCAGGAGCCACATAAAGACAGTTCACCCAACCATACCTTCACACTGCTGAACTCATCTTCTGATGAGTATTCCAAGAAAGAAGCCTACACCTTTCACTATGCCCTTAAAGCTAACCCTAAGCTAAAAACCATCCAGTCCGATCTAGCATTTATAGTCTCCTCCGTTGATAGCTTTGCCTTGCAATTCCTTGTCAAAGCTGTGATTGCCAGACATCTTTTCTCCGACATCCTAAAAGCTAAGAAGTTTACTGGCATATTGTCTCAGGAAATGATTGAAGCTATCGACTATTACTCCAAAGCCATTTCAGCTTTTGCCCTTGCTTCTTATATCCCTCCCCACCTTCTCCAAAATGTCAAATCATTATTGGATGATCTACTGGATATCACCAATAAATTCATTAGTTAATAGGTATCATATAGAAGTTATTAACAATAATCCATTGGTTTTTAAAATTAAGCTTTTTATTAATGGTAGCTCCTGTATTGTTTAAAGCTGTATTTTGCACCTTTGATAACGATTTATATTTTTACAATGTATTGCATCAAGATTTCAATTTTTATAAGCACTGTAGTCTTTAGAGCTGTTGAGATAGAAAAACTAACCCAAGTTCAGAAAGCACAGATTTGTGCACTTGAAAAGTAAAATAATCAATAATTTATATTAATTAATTAATTATAGAAGTGTGGTGCTCCTGGGAGGTCACCCAGATCTGTCCTGGATCAAAGCCAGGGACCAACTGGGTTGAGGTGAGATCTTCAGAGATACTAGTTCTAAGGAAAGGACAAAAGTGAATTATCTGACAACTCTAAAAGTGACTCACCATGCCCCCAATCATCATTGGCAATTAATAACTAGGGGAAATGTATTTCAAAGCAATGTATGGTCCACAAAAGCTGTTACAGAAGTAATAGTTTCAAAGCCCCAGAAGGGATTGAACCCGCACCATGCTGCCAGGCGGGGCAAGCGGGTGGTGGGAATCATTCCCACCCTGGCAACAGCTGTGGGGCCCATTCTGCCCCCAAAATCTACACCCAAGCCTTGGTGGGTTTGAATGGGCCTGGGTAGGCTAATTTTAGCTGCCCAGTGCTTCCAGTTCAAGCCCACCCTTTATTTAGTAATTTGGGGTTCCCAATTGGGAACCCCTTTTTTAATCAAGTTCTTTCACCTCAAGAATGCCTTTCAAGCCAGTCCCAGAATGGTGATCAAATTGATAAAACCCCCATAACTCCTGCATCCAAACCTGTCAGAACCAATGACCAGCCAGACAAAGATGGGCCACCAACAAGCCAAGCAACTGTTCCTAAAGACCCCAAAAATGACCATGAAGCAGCCAACCAACCAGCAGAACCCAAGATCTCAAACCTTGCCACACAGATAGCACCAGAAGAATGCCCCAAGGCACTTTTATGTGAGTAAGTATATAAGTCAGAAGCACCTGAAAAAATTCTGTATCATCATCCTTACCAAATAAAGTTGTTATGAACCTTTGGTTCACCAATCTGATTTATTACATATTTTTGATACTCTTCCCTCTGCAATCACCAAAGCACCAGTACCCATCCTCAGGGATTGATAGCCAAGCATCAGTTGACAAAACTGAAGCCTTTGATTACTATCATCCTCCTGATGCTCCATTTGGCCCCGTGTACTTCACTGAGTATCCCCACATTCCTGATCACAAACCCTAGACCTTGGGAGACTTGCAGTGGTACACCCACCCAGACGCTCCCAAAGAATCATACCAAATTTTCTGTGACGGCAGAGAAATCATGATATACCCTTTGATATTTAACAGGAAATACAACAACCCTGCTGCCTACTTGATCCCAATGGAACCACCCCCAACGCCCAAACTGACCATCTCAACCCCACCCGCTTCTGATGCCGCTGGTCAGAGTAGTCAATTAAGGGAGTGCTATACCTGGCGCTCACAGGATTGATTAATTCTGCCTTGCCAGCAGCTGTACCCTGGGCTGTGGCTGGGAAGGCCCTTTACTACCTGGTAAAGTTAGGTCCCATCATCTGATGGGCCATGCTGGTACTGGACTCAACTCCTTAATCACCTTCAGGAGCATTGTGGTACTCCTGGTATCCTGAAAAATAAGTCTCTTCATCTAGGGGGCTGTTTACATGATAATATTCAGTATAACAATATCTCATATCTCAAGGTTATTTTTACCCCTTTAATCATTCCTTAACCAGGAGTTTTCTATGAGTGAACATACTAAAGTTCTGCCTCTTCTTATCCTCTTGACCAGCTTTAAAATCACTATCACTAGGAAAGTTCTCTTTCACAAAAAGCAAGAATAGGGATCAAGATAGTCTTTATTAACAGAAGGAGATCCCCTTAGAAATCTTCTGATTTTCCACTGTTTTTGAGTCCTTTTGACCAGCTACTTCTTCAGTAAGACTTCTGATCCCTTCAGAAGACATCTGGTTGACCTAAACTAACCATTTATGTAACCATCAAGATGCAGATCAAGCACTCAACAAAGATCCCACTAGTAACCAAAAGATTTCCAAAAGACACTCTCAATGTTTCCAGCCAGTCTCCTACCTATAGAGCCTTGTTCCCAACATTTATGCCTTCATAATGGCTTTCTTAAAAATCTTAAACTATTGGATCTTACTTTTTCTAATAATAAAATAAGGTTACAGCCTTACTTTCTTAAAAGCTTAAAGGATTGATTCACTGTTTTCTTGCTTATAATTTAAGCTTTTGGCTTCCAACCAATTATATTCATCAGTAAACAAGTCTCTAACTCAACCAAATGTTAAAAAGTTAAAAACTTCACCATTTATGAAGTTCTAATTCAATCCAAATTGGAAATCAATTGTCCACTTCCCAAACTGCTGGAAGTATTAACACTTTGCGCATCAAAGCGTTAATTGCTTCCCTGTTTTAACAAACAAGTTACCTAAATTCAAACCCAACCCATTCATATAATAAATGACTATATAAATTGTTTTTATTGGATTTCATTCAAATTTTTACCCATATATTTGCTCTCATAGTAAAATCAATGGAAACTGTACCATCAAAACTTTCTGGATCCTGCACTTGTAGCAAACTATTTCAGAGAAATGCTTCATATATCTTCAAAAATTCTGTTAACTGCTACAAACACACACTAAAAACATAATACTATATCTACCTATTAAACACAGCTTCCAACCACAAATATTGCCTTTGCACAAAGATACCTCTACTATCACTTCTAGAAGCAAACATCTTGCTGCTATACTCCTCTGGTTAGCTTTTAATGTGAAAAGTATATTACTGCTACTTCTTCTAATGGAACAATTACCAAAGGAAATCACCTTACTACCATCCTTCTTTGACCACAATTCCTATACCTGCCCAACATCAGTGACTTGCACCTAGGCCTTCAGAGGTAAACAACCCTTGATTCTACACATCCTATTTGTTCACCAAGTGGTTAGCTTTGGCATTTTCAGAGTAACTAACTCCATTCACTAGACATCACTCTATTCATTAAGTTCAGCAGCTGCTCCTCTAGACAGCCACCCCAATGAAGGCTCTAGGCACCCTATGCTTACATGATAACAATAAGGCCTCCTTAAAGCTGCCCATAAATCATAGGAAGATAAACTTACATCCCCTTTTGGGAAAAAGCAACCCAACTGTATTTCAGCCCTAGTTGATACAATAAGTTCAATGCTGCATAATTCCATTGTTCCAGGGAAGCCCAGCTGTATTTTCACCCCAGCTGGTCTAAGAAAGCCTATACTGCTTAGTATAAACCTCCCAGGGCACTCATCTCTACCTTTACAAGGTACTATTTAGGGAGCCACCCTATTAATATTCCAAGGCATAAAGATCAAGCCCCAGCCACCAGGACTGGGCAACAAACAAAACAGCCAACCTTTACCTCTCTTAGGCTACCAAAATTTTACTTGGACAACATCAGCCCATGCCTGTAAACCACTTCAAATATGAATAACCACTAGAAGTTGACCCATTAAATATTCTTTAGTGCACAGCTTCAGTGTAATTGAAACTTAATTTTGTTAATTCATATCCTTATCTCTTAAAGTACAGTATTATAAATGATTTCAGAATCCTTGAATGTTTTACTCTTTCTTGAAGTTTTTTTGATGATTATTTTATTTTGCTTAGAATCAAGGCTAAGTAAAAGATGATTTTTAGGGGCAGGAAGATAATATGTCAAATAATGTTTCTATAAATCATTTTCAGTGAATTTTTGTACAACTACCATTTTATTCATAGATAAAAGATTAACCTTACAACAATAAAAAATAATAAAAATAAATAAACATATTCTGTTATAAAATAACTTGTTTGGTATCTTTATTTTTCTTGTTAGTAAATCTTAATTAAAGTAGCCCAAAAATGCAAATTTGAAAGATAAGTCTGCTTAATGTAAAAATATTATTGTAATGTTGCAAATGAACTAATTATAGTCCAGTATTGATATTGAGAATTAGAACAGTCAGGAAATTGACTGTGATGTACTGTAAATTCAGAACCTAAACATAAAAATGCATGATTGTCAAATCCCTGGTCCAAATTTCAAATCACACTTGTGGGATACCTTTTTTTAATTAAATTGAATTCTTTGTATTTTTATTTGAACTTTTAAAAATGCGGGAACTCATAGACACTTTGCAAATTTCAAGTTGAGCTGCATATTTCCAATGGAAAAAATGAATTAACTGGAATCAGATTTGAAATGTTCAAATTCATCAACCATTTTCATTAAGTTTACTATGTTTTTTTGGAATTGAAGGATTTTCAAATCCATGAACCAAATTTCAAATCACTTTTGAATGCCACTGGTAAACTCAAATAATAATTGCAGGAACTGGAATACAAATTTAATGTACAGTAAGTATACTAGGAAACACCAACCCAAATCAATAAGCTCCACCACAACTAAAATCAAATGAAAAATTCAATCTTGATAACCATGTTTAGACATAAAAATTGATTAAAATTTAAAATTATTCAAACCTGAAAAAGATACAATATTATACGCTTCAAATAACAGATACAGTAGTTTTAAAACCTGCTGAGATAAACAAAAAATCTCAGTCTAAAAACAAATACAACTCAGTCTAAAAGCAAAATCAAGTTGTATCCAAATCTATTGTAATTTAATATAAATTCTTTAATTTTTGATTTTGTTTTCAGACTGACTTGTATTTATTTTTGGACTGAGATTTTTTTGTTTATCTCAACAGGTTTGAAAACTACTGTATATAAATTCTGTTACTATTCAAGGCTAAATCAAGAGAAAACAACTACCCAAATCCAAACCTAAAATCTAAATAAATACATATTTAATCTAAAATATATTTTTATTTTATTTTTATGGACAGACTATCATATTCCCAATCAGCTCCTGTACCAGCCTGCAGGGCAGCCTGTCCACAAGGGTGTCCAAGAGGGTCCAAGAATAGACCTAGAACACAACTTGAGGGGAGTAATGCTGACACACAAGCCTTCCAAGGTATCAGCGCCAGTCAACCACCTCCTGTGTCACAAGACAGAACTACCATCTTGAATCCAAGACAGAAGCCACTCTCAAGGCCTGCCACCAAAATCTCTCATACCAAGGTCATTGGGAATAATGAGGTTATATACACCTCAATTGTTTACCCAGTTATCACCTGGCCCCATACTCTGGATCCAAGGGTTGCCACTTCCTGCCCCTGTGTTTTTGATCCATCATATGAGCCATTGGCCACAACCAAGGAGCCATCTGCGCCTGTGATGTATTCCACCATTGACTTTGCCACTGCAAGCAAGAGTGATCCCACCTTCTACACAAAGGTCCCTGTTCCCTGTATTGAGCCCAGTAGCTTGGATGCCGCAGTATCTGTCAAGGACCAGCGTCAGTTGTCAGATAGTGAGTGTGAAGCTCTCCTCAACTGCCTGAATGGCAGAATGGCAGTTTGGGACAATGAGTCCCAATTTGGTGCCACAACAAGATATATCAGCAACCTCAACAACAAATACACAACACTGGGCAAATATCCAAATCTGTCAAGGCTAAGCGGCAGCCAAAACTCTTACAGCCTGTGCATATTGACGCAATAAAAAAATGGGTAGCCAAGGATTTCCACCTGGACACACTTGTTGTCTAATCAATGCTGACTGCAGAGCTTGAGCTTTCTGTTTCTAAAACACTTTTTTATAAAAACATGGTCAATCTTGGCTTCTCTTGGAAAGCATTGGGGATTTCACCGTACAATAGGAACAGCAAGAAGACCATTGAATATTGACGCAATTATGACAAGACCTATCTGGCTCTAAAGCAGACTGGCAACATACAGTTCTTCTATATAGATGAATCATTTTTTTCTTCCTCACTCAGGTCTAGGCATGGGTGGGCTGAGAAGGGGTCCAAGGATGGTATAGTACATTGTTCAGCTGTCCGTTCCCAAACATATTCAATGGTAGCGCTTCTTGGTCCCTGCGGGTTGGACTGATATCAGATGATCAAGGGTTCTCATAATAGAAAGAAGTTTTTCAATTTTCTCTGAACTGTCAAGGAGTACTTTTGGATTAATTATTGCAGTACAATCAACATTGCTGTGCTTGATAATGTCGGGCTCCACAAAGTGGATCTGGTTGTTTCCTAGTTCCTGCCCATCAATGAAAATAGCCATTCTGCCAGCCATGGCCTTGCTGATTGTCCAATGAGACTCCTTTTCATCCTGCCATATTTGCCATTTCTGAATCCAATTGAGGAGGTGTTTGATTAGATCAAGAATAAGGTAAAGAAGGGGCTCTCACAGGACACCAAAGATCTCTTCAACATTCTTGAGGCCAGTCAATTTGAGATGACACCCAATGTGGTGGCAGCTTTTTATAAGCACTCTGAATCCTTCCTCCTCAAAGCCCTTGCCTCTGAGCCAATCAGATAAATTTGGCGCTCCAGGGTTTATTTATTTTTATTTATTTTGTTTTTATTAGAACTTGAAAATTATTATTTATATATAATTACTTGACGTTAAATTATATTATAGACATATAAGAATTTGTACATTAGTTAAATAAAACTTTTTTATTGGATACAGAGACACGTATTTTTAGTATAATGCACCAAATATTGTATTGACTGTAGAGCTACAAAATAATAAATTTAAAAAGATAGAAATATATTTATTTTATTTGAATAAAATGTGAGCCCTTTTTAGTACAGTGGCTTTTTTAAAGCCACAGATTGGACCTTGTGAGTCATTGTTGTAAATTAGATGGCATGTGTATAATGGTCAAGGCTATGAGTGGAATTAATCCTGATAGTTAAGACTAAACTGGTTGACACTCAAATCCTTTGTATCCAACAGATTTGTATTTCTAATTGTATCTTAGATGTTACAATAGGACAGCCGTACTGTTACATCCAGATTGGATTGGGTTTGGGAACTACAAATAGCTTCTGTAATGGGCAGCTGCAATCTGCAGCCACTCTGGGGTGATATGCATCCACTCTTCTCTGTCAGATTGTCCGGATCATCCCAATATGGAAAGAACACAGATGCAAGAGCCTGGTGGACACCAGAAGATCCTGTAATGTTCCTGACAATGGTGCAGGTGTTAATAACACTTCTGCATCCATTGTGCAGCCAGTATAGTATATAAACTTCCCTTCTTTCTAAATAAAAGATATACTTTCACATATTAAATCTTGCCTTTTTACTCAACTTAGTTGTTACCTAGTATTAAAAGGTAAAGACTACAGAGTCAGTAGACCTGTATTAATTTGTGTTTTTGGCCTGCTACTGTACTCTACCACAAGCAACACTACAGACGTTAAACCATAAGACGTCAACCAAGGCCCAATTCACAACAGTTATCAATTGATCTTATTGATTTAGTACCACTATAGCCACACAACACAAAAACCAATGCTTTTCGTGTATATCTTACTAATCATTATATATGGCATCAATTTAATCATTGCAAATCTATTTATAAAATCATATTAAAAGTAAAAAGTAATTCAAGTTCTAAAAATCACTTGTTTAAAACATAAGTGGAGTGGTCAGTTTTATTTGGATAAATAGAGCTCTTGTTGTTTAACTATGCAATATACAAACCCGTACTTGGCAATCAACTAAATAAACAAATTATAAATCATATTTTACTATTGAACAAGTTTGCTTTATTATAGCTACTGTATTATAATATACTAAATATATATTACTATTATAATAAAAATAGAAATAAAAAATTAAAATAGAATAAATTTTTATTATGCAAATGCAAAAATGCAAGGGATGGGTTATTCAGGGGATTTGTACCCCAAAATGCTGTCTTCTGCAAAGCCACTAATTGAGACCACATACTCTTCTGTACGTGGTAGATGATGCAAGAGCCAATTGCAATTAAGATGGCACTCATCACCCCAATTGTGGCCAAGCGCTTTATAAAAGGTAGGGTTACAAGGTAGTTGGTTAGTGTGACCGTACAACAGTCACTGTTAAGTATTTAGCCAAATAAATACTCCAAGATATAAAGTTGCTCTGTTTTTGCTGTTTGTTTTATGTAGATAGGTTTGGCTGGAATTCTTCAGATAAAGGTTCCTGGAAACTTAGTATCTATATTCAATAAAAGAATAGAAAGCAAGATTGGCCAAATCAATCTTGGAGACTAGGCGTCCCAAAAACAATTTAATTAACCAGGAAAATTAATTAATAGATACATGGGAATATAATTAATGAGGATTTAATTATATTTTTAAATTGCCTTGACTGTGTCAAGAAGTTTGGTTAAGGTTAATCAAAAGTAAACCCCCAAATTTTGGGTTAAAAGCGCTGTTTTGGCAAATTCATTAGGTTAGAAGCGCTGTCGCGCCACCTAATTGATTTGAGAAGCACCGAGACGCCGCCCAGTGAATTTTTCAGGCGTTGGGGCACCAAGGCGCTGCCTGGGAAAATTGCTGGGTGCTGCAGTGGCTCCTGGTTTGAGTTTCAAAGTGTTTTAATGGGTTTTAAGGCAAAAAACCATTAAATGCAAAGATAACTAAATAAAGGTAGTGATGCCTAAGAATTCATGTTTGATCACATGGTTCCCAGTTGGAACATTGATAGCTGAGTTTTGGGATGTGTAATCCACAGGGTTTTGGCGCCAGGAGCTGGGGAAGCTCCATGCCAAATTGGTACATTGGGATGAATATAGTCAGGTGACTTCTTCCCATTGTAGGTTGGTTCTCATAGGTTGAGAATTATTGGTGATCTTTTAGGTAAAGATCTAGGTTTGGATGACTCAAATGTCATAGACCATGTGATATGAATCATAGGTTGATTCAGGAACTGGGGGTTTTCAGCCAAATGTGCCTGGAATGGTATATAAGCAAAAACAGCTAATTTTAAATATATATATTGTCAATTTTGACGCTTTCCCCTCAAACTTCTTTTTAATTATCATGTCTTCTTTACTATCATTTGTAAGAGAAAAATTTGGGGTTCTTTGTGTAGAAATTGCTGCTACTAGGAATGAAGTTCCTATTAGCTCACTCAAGGAGGCGTGGGAAAGTCTGGAGGTCTCTAAAATAGCACCTGAGGAATCTTTGGTAGAAGTGAAAGCGGCTTTTGAAGAACTATACTCTGGCTATTTTTCCAGAGAGGAACCCTGGCACAAGGAAATCAAGTTTATGCATGGGACTCCTGTAACTTGCTGTTAGGGTTTGATGAAATTTTGCAACAAGTAAAGGACAGAGAAAATTGTGAAGTTGAGGCGCTAAGAGATAGAGAGGAAAATAGTATCAAAATTATGGCTTGTTGGAGAGATGACAGTAAAGCGTTGTCTCACAAAATTGCCTCCCTGGAGGCAAAGCTCCTCAAAGCTTTGTCACAGGAAGGTACTAGTAACAAGAGTCAAGGGCAAGATAAAAGTAAGTTTGACTGGTTAGACCTGGATCCATCACAGTTAGCAATTGTTTTTCTGGAGGAAGGTAATAACCAAACATTAAGGCTAATGCAAAACTATTGTAGAGGACAAGCTTCACAGTATTATAGCCCTGTGGAGTCTTTTGTTTTTCTAGGGCTAGGCAGAAAATTTCAAGTTGTTGAGGGACGTCTTTTTCTTTCTTGATGTTTATTTTCAATATGAAATTTGTTAAAACAGCAGGCTCAACCCACCAGCAAGGTCCCAACCAAGCGGATCTGTGACCCACAATCCAATTTTCCAGTGACTTGTAGCCAAGCTAGGAAGTCAACTTGAATTACCAAATCCATCAACATGAACAAATGATGATCCTCTACGGTGGACACCTTGTTTTGGAGCTTGACTCATTACCAGGATTAAGCCACCCCCTTCACCATCCAACTGTGATCAACACAATCATGTTCCTGTTATCCACTGATTCACAAAGACTATATAGTTACTATTTCTTAATAAAGAATACTATCTTGTTTCCAAAATACTTTTCCCCTTGTAACTCTGCTAAAACAGCACAGTTACAACATTGGTAGCAGAAGTAGTTTTCCATCCTACTTTATTCCCCAAAATTCTGCTTGTTGCCTGTACTTGCCGTGGCCAACAAATCCTCAATAGAATCATGTCTGGCCTCCCACTAGACTGGATGCCGTACACTCCAGGTGCCAAGATACCTGATGGTTTTGTACTGTACCAGAACATGGTGATCCTGCTCCCTGACTTCAATGCCCTGTCAGCGCAAGGATTCTTCCAGGCACCTGCTGCCATGCCTGAGCAACCAAAAAAAGCACCATGCCAGCCTACGTAGCACAGAGACTTTGAAGCGCTGCATTGGAGCCTTTTGCTGGAGCCAACAACAATAACGCTGCAGCATGGATCCAATCTGCTCAAAGCAAGCTGGCCCAAACAAAATTCCCGCAAATTTTTTGGATTGCAGAAGTCTCCATCCAATTGACTCATGACACCAGCACCTAGTGCAACAAGTGGCATGAAGAACACACCAAGAAGGATTGGGACACTTTCAAACAAGACTTATTGGCAAGATTTGTGCTGAAAGGCACTACACTCATGATCATACACCAAGTGAAGAATTTAACCCAAACTGGCACAGTGAAGGGGCTCACCTGTGCTTACAAGGAACTCCAACTACGCGTCCCCTCAGATATGGCTTTTGATACTCCAGCTACCCACCTCATGTACTACAACGCTCTCAAGTTGCACGTAATGAGACATGTAAACCTGGACCAAGTAACCAACCTGCAAAGTTTGTACCACAAGAAAAAGAAAGCTGAACAAACTTCCAATGCTCTCCTCAAGGCGCAAACTGGAAGGCAAGAGTGGGCTAAAGATCCTCACCCAGCTTAGTGCTTCAACCAACCGCCTCCTGGAAACAACAGCAACAGTTTAAACCACAAACCTGTAGGTTTAAATGGGCATGGAAATGGGAACAACAGCCAGTCAAACCGCACCCATTTCTGTATCACTGCCACAAAAGACAACCAAGAAAAGGGAAAAGCCTGGGGAGAGCACTAAGCAAGCTGAGCTCTCCCCACACAACTCCTGACTTGCTCAATGATGAGTACCAACCCAAGGACGTGGACCAATGCCCAATGATACAAGTGTCTTCAGAAGACCTGGTACTTTACACCATTGCCAGACATCCCAATAAGCTGATGTCTTACCCTTTCTGCTTTTGAAGTTACACAGGCTCTGCACTCCTGGACTCTGGCGCAGATTGAACCCTAGTCAACAGCAGCTTTGTAGATAAGTTCAAGCTAGCCACTAATCCTTTACAGATTAAAAGTGTGGTTTTAGCTGATGAACATCACATTGTTGTAACAAGGGAAACTGCCCAATTCTCTGTCATACTAGAGAACCTGCATTCCAATATCAAGGGTCCTGTCATTGATTTTCCCAAGTTTAATATCTTGCTGGGACTGGATAGTTACAGAGGAACAACCCCCATGTAGACTGGGCAACCTTGGTACTGACCATCAAACGTGAAGGTGTTAATCACCAGATCTACCCTGAATCAGTGGACCAGCTACTATGCAACCACATCTTTATGCGCATCACAGAGACTCTGGACAAAAAGGAGAACCTCAAGGTAATTGACTGGGACTCCTACCAGTACAAAATCATACATTATAAAGACCACCAAGATACCACCACACCTCAGGACCGCAAAATTGTAGCCCGCCATCCAGAGATCTTCAAAAAGGCTCTACCCAGGTTAACACCAGAGAAACACATCCAACACTCCATTCATCTCAAGGGAGCTGTACTTAAGGTGTGACCCATCTACCTCCTGACCCCAAACAAAGACAAAATCCTGTGTGCTTACCTCAAGGAAGCGTTAGAGAAAGGACTTATCCACCCCTCACAGTCTCCTTTTGGTGCTGCTGTATTTTTTGTAGCAAAGAAAGATGGTATCCTACACTTAGTCACAGACCACTGAGCCCTAAACAAAGTGAGTATCAATAATTGTTACCCACTACCACTCATTGACAACCTCTTAGATGCCTTAGGCAACACCACAGTCTTCTCCAAGATTGACCTAACCGCCAGCTACAACCAGATCTGCATCAAGGAAGAAGATATTCCTAAAACAACCTTTTGTACTAAATACAGATCATGTAAAAGTGTGGTACTTAACTTTGGAATGACAAACACCCTGTCAACCTATGTGACCTTCAGGAACAAGGTGTTCCCCCCACATTGGTAAACACGCCTTGGTATACCTGGACAACGTTATTGTCTATAGCCCCTCAGTAGAAAAACATCACAAAGATCTGGAGGCAGTCTTTGCTACCCTGGCACAACACAAGCTGTTAGCCAAGCCCTCTAAATGCCAGTTCTTCTGCAAGAAGTTACCCTTCTTGGGACATGTAGTCTCAAGGGATGGCATTAAACCCAATAAGCAGTGATGAGAAGCACCTTTTGAGGAAGCTCCAAATATGGAAATGAGGGAGAAGAGAAGTATCTTTTATTGAATAATACTTTAGGCTTATATAGCTTTAGCTGTGGCAGAGATTTAGTTGGATTAAACCCAGGGGTTGGTCATGTGCAGGATGGGTTTGAGTCACTGGATACTTGGACAGTCAGGTGATATTACTTGGTTGACATTTCTGGTATGTCAAACTGTATATTGAATTGGCACCAAACCAGGCAATGACTGGATGTTAAGTGGGTTGGCAGTAGCCAGAATACTTGTACATCCAGATATTCAACACCCCCCCCTTAAGGGATTACTCTGGTACATCAGGAGGGGGCTTTGTCTTGAAAGCTGCCGCCTGATGTTCCTGGAGTTGTTTGCTAGTTGGTAACAGTCATTTCAAATGTTCTCCTTTGCTAAGGCAGAGACAAGTTCTGTGGTATTTCTTGATGACAGGGTCTTTGGCACCTTGGAATTTCACTAGATAGGTGTTCCTGTCTGGCCTGTACTTGATGGTTATTCCTGGTCCCCTGTGTACTGAGTCTATCTTCTTTCTGTTTCCAGCCAAGACCCAGACTGGGGAGTTGATGGAGAGTGGTTCCTCTGTAGAGGTTATCTTTTATGTTTTGAGCCTTTTTATTTCTGCTATTTTAGCTTTGAGGCGTATGTGTTGTAGATTTGGTACTTGTTCTACTGTGGGGGGGTTTCCCTGGGGGGATCTTTATGTATGGCTGATTATTGCAGGTAACTATCTCTGGGTTGTATCCGTATGTTAGTTCAAACAGTGATTAGCCTGTCCCTTGATTGGTGCAGACCCAGGATACAAATAATGTATGTTTCCCATATAGTGGCCATGTGTCTTTGGCTTTGCCATCTATTATTTTCTTGGGGGTTCTGATAAGGCTGCTGTTTAGGCGTTCAACTCTGCCATTGGCCTGTGGCCTGTAGGGCAAGGTTGTGTAATGTTTAATGTTTTTGGATTTTAAGTTGTTGTTTAATACATGGCCTGATAACTCTGTTGCTCCATCTGTTATGATTTAGTCTGAAGTGCCGTAGTCAGCTATGATTGCTTTGTTAATGAATTGGTTTATTGTTTCTGCTTTATGGTCCTTTGTTGCCCAGCAGATGGGCCATAATGTAGCAAATTCAATGGCTACAATTAAGAAACATCAATTTGTTTTAGTTTCTGGGAAGGGACCCATTAAATCCAGTCCCCAAACCTTGAATGGTTCAGGGTCTAGTAATGGTCAACCATTGGTTGGGGAGCCTTGGTGCTGGCGTATTCCTAACACACTGTGCACTTTTTCAGAAAATCAACTATGTCCTGTTTGAGGTTAAGCCACCATACTATCTCTTTTAATGTGAGGTATAGGTTGTTAGCCTTTGTGTGTCCTAGTATTTGGTGATATCTTAATATGGTGTCAACTCTTTGTGCAAGTGAATGTAGGGAACATGTTTGTTGTTGATGATTTGGTATACAGTGCCATTTGATACATGGGCTAATTTTTTTGTTTCTTACTAATGTATTGTGGGTTAGCTGGTGTGTTGAGGGGTCTTTCCCTTTGGTTTTATACTCAGTGTTGTACAGGTTTGGCCAGTCAGGGTCCAGGTGGTCAGGGTGATCCTCTCTAGGCTGACATAGTCTAGAGAAGGCATCAGCTGTGACCAGCTCTGCCCCTTTTTATATTGGATGTCCAAATTAAGCTGCTCCAGCAGGGACATCCATTTAGCTTGTTGCCGTGCAATTGCGTTCTGAGTTTTGAAATATATTAAGGATTTATGGTCAGTTAGTACTTGGACGTTTAAATGTCCTTCTAGGTAATATCTCCATTTTTTGCATTTGTGATATATTGCTAGCAATTCATTATTGTGTATTGGGTATCTCTACTAAGCTTTGGTTAGTTTTCTACTTTTGTAGCATACTGGCAGGAAGTCTTGCTGCCTTGGCTGGCAGATGCGTAGGACTGCGCCAATGGCGGTATCACTGGCATCTGACTCAAGCTTGTAGCACCTGTTATTATTAGAGTATTGTAAGATTGGTGCTTCAATCAAAGCTTTTTTTAATAATTGGAAATTCTTGCCACATTCTGGTGTCCATATGAATTTTTTTTTGGAATTACCCTTGGTTAGGTCATTGATTGATGAGGTTAGTTTTCCATAGTCTTTGATGCATTTCCTTAGGTAAGCTACCATTCTGAGAAAGCATCTAACTTATTTAATGGAGGTGGGGCGTTGTATGTTGTTTATGGCTTTTATTTTGTCTGGATCTGCTTTGATTACACTTTCAGAGACAATGTAGCCCAAGAAAAAGAGTTCCTTTTCCATAAATTGGCACTTACTTGGTTTTGCATAAAGTTTGTGCTTTGCGAGTCAATTGAGTGTCTTGCAGACATGCATGAGGTGTTTCTCTTTTTTTTTGAGAATATGATGATGTTGTCAAGGTAGTATAATGTATTTGAGAGACCATTTAGCGCTTGGTTCATCAAGGTGACAAACGTTGCGGGAGCGTTGGTGATCCCAAAGTTTGTTACTCTAATTCAAAGGATCCAAATTGTGTACAGAACACAGTTTTTGGTATGTTCTTATCCTTTACTTTGACTTGGTTACAACCTGAGGTGAAGTCAATTTTAGAGAAAAATTTGGCTCCAGAGAGTCCTGCAAACAGATCCTCTATGAGTGGAAGGGGATACTTATTATTTACTGTGCTTGCATTGAGAGCTCTATAGTCTGTTGCTAGACGGAGTGAACCTTCTTTTTTCTTTACAAAGAACACTGCCGCCCCCACAGGGATTCAGATGGGTGGATGAATTCTTTGGCTAGGTTGTCTTTAATGTGAGTTTTGAGAATTTGGGTCTCCACAGGGGAGAGTCTGTAGAGAGGTGCAGGTTTAGGCATGGCTTTACACAGGTTGATGCCATGTTTTACCTCCCGTTCAGGGGTAACTCTGTGAGCTCTTCCTTGAATACATGGGCGTATTCATTTAGGAGTGCCGCAAGTTCTGGGCATTGGATTTTGGTTGTTTATATATTATTGAATTTGGTGTACCTCATTATGTGGAGGGTACTATTTTTTGGTTAGATGTTCTGAGTTGTCCTGATTTATGACCTGGACAAATACTGTGTCTCTTAGAATGAGATTGTTAGGTTCTTTGAGAATGTTGAAATTGACTATGTTGCGTTTGATGGTCATGGTCTTTGTTTTCCAACATACACTGGGGTTCACTCAGGAGAACCAGTCCATGCCTGCTACAATGTTGCAGTTTATGTTGTTCATGACAAGTCCTTTGATGGACGTTTGTATGCCTTGGAGGTCAATTCTGAAGGGGTTGTTTTGCCTTCAAGTAGAACTTTTGATTTATCTGCCATTCTGATATATTTGAAGTTGGATTTGACAACTGGCATTTTGTACTTGGTTACAAATGGTTTGCCTACCATAGTGTGTTGAGCTCCAGAGCCAAATAGAATTTTATGTTTATGTGATTTGTAAGTGCACGGGTAGACAAGAAGTTGTGAGCAATATTTAATTTTTACGTTCATAAAGATAGAAATTTGCAGGACATGTGGGATGCATGCAGCAAAGTTTGTGCCTAGGTACAATTTTTTGTCATTTTGGGGGGAGACTGGGGCAATTAAGGGGTTTATTCCTCCTCTTTGCCCTGTTCCTCTTTTTTGAGACCTTCAAGGTCAGAGAATGTGGGGTCAGATTCATAGCAGGTTGCTATTTCAGCATTGTTTACTTTGGCAGTGTCCTCTTTCTTGGGATGGGAGCGGTTTGTAATTTGGCTCCAATTGCCATTGTTGTGATTGGAGTTGCTGTTGCTATGATTGGTGCTTTGGCGTTTGTTGTCATTGGAGTTTTCTCTGCCATTGCCTTTACGTGCAACATATACCATGTTTGCGCATTTTTCCACGCGCTTGGCTTCTGCAATGAGCGTGGGCATGGAGATGTTGGCCTCTGGACAAATGAGGGCAGCAACAGAGGGTTTCATTGTATTGATGAACAAGGCTATGGTGTGTAAGTTGTCAGCTTGCGCTGGAGTTTGGATTTTGCAGCGTATTTTCTCAAATTTATTGGCATAAGCTGTGATAGTGGTCTTCTGAGGAAGATCTCTGAGCTGTATCACAATGTCTTGAAGGGATTTGGCAACAAAGAAATTGTGGGTGATATTGGCTTTGAACTCTTCCCAGTTATCAAGCTGGTCATCAGTTTGTGAACCAACCCAGGTGAAAAACCAGTTAGCTGCAGCCTTGTACAGGCGCTTGCTGGCTTCCTGGACCCATTTTTTGTGGGGGATGCGGCTGGCGCAGAGTTTAGCAGCTGAGTGGTCTAGCCAGTTCATGACATTTCTTTGTTTTTATCAAAGAACTTGTTGATACCAATGTATTTGGTGTTGGTAACTTCACCTGTGATAGGTGGTATTGTGTTTGTTTGTGATTGAAGAGAGCAACTGTATTGAATAATCTTGGCGCATGCTTTGGGCATGACCAGACCTTTGAATATGATGCATGCACTAGGTTATCCTTGTCAATGTTGTGGGCGCGGAAGTACCTCTTCCAGGTCTCCTGGGATGTGGCCTGGTTAGTACATGATCAAAGGTGGGCAGGTTTTGGTCAGTCATTTTCTCTTTCATGGGCGTGGTCAAAAAACTGTAGCTGCTACCAGTGATGAGGAGAGCCTTTTGGGAAAGCTTCAAATATGGAAATAAGAGAGAAGATAAGTATCTTTTATTGAATAATACTTTAGGCTTATATAGCTTTAGCTGTGGCAGAGATTTAGTTGGATCAAACCCAGGGGTTGGTCATGTGCGGGATGGGTTTGAGTCACTGGATACTTGGACAGTCAGGTGATATTGCTTGATTGAAATTTCTGGTATGTCAAACTGAATATTGGGAGGGCACCAAATTGGGCAATGACTGGATTTTAAGAGGATTGGCAGTAGCCAGAATACTTGTACATCCAGATCCTTGACACCAGAATTTTCAAGCCATATGTAAAATACCACCTCCCAAAGACAAGTCAGAACTCTGCACATTCTTATGAATTGTTGTCTATGTACAACAGTTCATACCCAACTTTGGCATCCTGACTGCACCCCTATCTTCCATAACTAGCACCAAATCTAAGTTTGTACAGACCCCCCAATGTGACCTTTGTTTCAGACATCTTAAGGAGAAGCTCACAACAGCACCCATTCTCTAATACCCCAAACATGATGGGGAATATCAGATGGAGACATACGCCTCAGATGCATCTAGTGGGGGAGTACTGTAAATTAAAAACAATGATGGTGACTTCCTGCCCATGGCCTAAAAATCACACAAACTGACAGATGGCAAGTGTCAATACCCTATACACAACAAAGAGTTTTTGGCAATTGTACACTGCCTGGTCAAAAGATGTTGCTATCTAGAACAACAGGAGGAGTTCATGGCATTGACTGACCACAAGTTGCTTATATACTTCAAACCATAATCAAACCTATTCCACCGTCAAGCTCACTGGATGAAACTCCTGGAGAGGTTTAATATGCTCATACAATATAAGCCTGGTCCAGAACTCACCATGGCGGACACACTCTTGCGCCTGTACGCCAGAGCCACAAGAAGCAAGAGCAGGTTTGAACCAGACTGGCCTCTATTGGTGCTCTGAAAAAAGGACAAAGGTTTCCCCCTGGCACCACAGACATAACAAAATAAACTGTCATTAAGAACAAGCACTTTTTTTGCGGACGTATATGGAACCTTACATCAGAAAATGACTAACAGGACCACCATCTCTTATATTCTCACACATCAGCAAGTTGACACAATACTACGTTACCACAGAGACCTAAAGCACAAAAAAGAGCCACAACCTCTGTGAATCCTTCAAATACAAAGCATGGTGGCCAACTCTGTACTGGGATATCCAGGGAGTCTTAGAACAATGCAAAGTATGCAAGAAATTTGCAAAGAGCAATACCCCACCTAAATCAATAATGCCTATTTTTACACAACTACCCTTCAAGGTGTGGGACCTAGACATTGTGGGCCTCATGTCAAGGATACATAACAAAAAGAAGTACATTGTTACCACAATAGACTTTGCCACGCAATGGTCAGTGGCGCAAGCAGTTAAAACATATACAGGCAATGACATGCAATAATTCATAGGGAAATAAATCATCAGCAAGTTTGGAAATCCAGAACTCCTGATAACCAACAGAGGCAAGGAATTGACCTCCAAAAATACCAATGTATACCTCACCAAGAATGGGGTCCAGCACACGGTGACAACACCTTATCATCCTTAGGCCAATGGACGCGTGGAGCGGCCAAATGGCAGCCACATGCAAGCCTTGGCCAAGCTCACCGCTGGGAGACCTGAGGACTGGCACAAGCAGCTACCAGCTTCATTAATTGTATGCTGGACCTGTGTGAACAGATCCACCGGGAAAAGCCTCTTCAAGTTAGTCTATGGCACAACGCCCAACATCATCCAAGCACTATCAGGACCTAAGCTGGAAATGCCAAGCAAGGTTCCACCTTGCTCAGATCCCCAGGTCATACTGGCCAATAGAAATCAATCAGAAAGAAAAGACAAGCATCTAAAAAATACCTTCATCCCCATCCAAAACAGAAATGAGGTTGGCAATAAAGTCTGGGTCATGAATACCAACAAAAGTAAACTACAGCCAGAAAAAGTGGGCCCTGTTGTTATCTTTGAAAGTATACAAAAACAACACTTACCTTTTTCAAGGACTCAAAAAGCGTAAACAAGACAAGGTTCTCCATCATGATTTTCTGAGGCCCTGCAAGGCAAGACAGAAGCAACACAAAACCGTTTTACCCATCATCAAACAGCAGCTAGTACAGTATGACGCCCAGGCCCCTGACAACCTCCCTGATGACCTACCCCCAGAGGAGGCCAACCTTCAGTCAGGGGGGGTGTCAAAACAGCAGGCTCAACCTGCCAGCAAGGTTCCAACCAAGCAGATTTGTGACACGCAATCCAATTTTTCAGTGACTCATAGCCAAGCTAGTAAGTCAACTTAAATTACCAAATCCATCAACATGAACAAATGATGATCCTCTACAGTGGATACCTTGTTTTGGCGCTTGCCTCATTACCAGGATCAAGCCACCCCCTTCATCATCAAACTGTGTGATCAACACAATCATGTTCCTGTTATCCACTGATTCACAATGACTATATAGTTACTATTGCTCAATAAAGAATACTATCTAGTTTCCAAAATACTTTTCCCCTTATAACTCTGCTAAAACAGCACAGTTAAAACAAATGGAGGAAGATGCCAAGGTATACTGCAATATGCAACCTCTGAAATATGTAAAGTTTGGAAAATAAACAGAATTTTTTATATGTAGTTGCTAATTGGTTTATTTATGAAATATTTGAGTATTTAAAAATTATTTCCTGGGTGCCGTATTTGTAGCAGTATAGAGTGCCTTTTCTAAAATTAGTTAGTCAGGATACTAACTCTTAATACTATACTTGTAGTTGGTATATTGACAGCCTTGGGTAGGACAGAAGAATATAAGGATATAATTACAAAACTGGTATTTATTAAGATAGTGATGCAGTTATATAGCAGAAGGCATGGAATTTACACCAGGGGAAAGGAGGCACAGACAGAAGGACTTTCCTAATGGAGGAGAATGGACAGGCACATTAGAAAGTCCTGCGTGATGAAACAACCTATTTCACATGGCTTTCCTTATGGAGGCATGTGACTTTATTTGCATTGTTTCTATAATTAACCTCAGAAGTAAAGCCTGTGTCTGAAGCGCATTTGGAAGATCATTCAAACACCCATTTTATGGGAGTTTTAAACGTAGTTAACCTTATTAAACCCGTCTTGAGAAGAAGCAATTACACAATTGTTTTGTTGCTCAATTCCTAAGTGGACAACTTAATGTCTAATCCATTCAGTATCTGCAACATTTCCCTCCACTGGATTAGACTACAGGTTTAAAATGGCAGGCATATCAAGATGACGGCTATGGTGAACAGCAGCTCTAGAGGAGTTCCAAGAAGAGTCTTGAAGAAGGTGCAAGTGTTAATCCCAAGGAGGCACAAGCCTAACAGGCCAGTAGAGGTGGTGAGGTCAACAGTAAAGCAGGGAGTCCTGCATGATGTGGACAGCAGCTATCTGGATTTGGGGGTTCAGCTAGATCAGCTACTGGTGCCTCAGCTGGTCTTAGTGGGGACATACCCATTATTTGCTACATTGTTCCTAGCCTTGAGTGAGCCCAGGGAGATAACAGGGACTGGTTTGCAAAAGGGTAACAGAATCCATTGGCGGTTATCCATGCAAGCAGCAGAAGAATACTTGGAGGCTCAGTTGCAGGATTTCCAATTCAATGGCCAAGTGCTCTCATTCTTGCAACAGGGGACGGTATACAACATTATGATGTTAGTTCTTTGCGCTTGAGCAACAACTGGGGTTACAGAGGCCCAAACAGTTGCTTGGAAAGTCTCTGATAACTTTGAACAGCATCTTTGGTGCGACTTCCAGGAAGTGTTGAAGTCATACACAGTAGAGGATACTGCTCATCTGGTGCCAATGGTGATGGCTGGAAACCTTTTCCTTCAGGGGCTCAACCTTTGTGACTCCAAGCAGGAGGATAACATTAAAGTCTTTCTTGAGTGGGCCTTGTCTATGTTCTACAGGATGGGTGGTCAGGTCTAGTAGAGTATTCCCTTTGCGAGAGTCTCCTGTGGGGCTGTATAATCTTGGGGGTTGCCTTTACTGTAGGCATTAGGGTCAATTGAGTCTCTTGTGTGGTGGGGGTTTGTTGCCCAATCCTTGTTCATTGGCTTTTCAGATCTGTAGGTAACCAGTTGTGTTTACTGGCTGCCATTCAGGTGGTAGAACAGTTGGTGCGGTACTGGAAGAGTCTTGTCAGTCTCTAATAAACACCTTATTCTTTCATTCTCATTCCTCATACTTTGATGTATCACTATTTTAAACAGGACAACAACCCATGGAACTTTTAATTAGGCTTTTGTTTTTTGGGTTGTTGTCCTCATTAGGGCTTACTCTTGATCACTAGGAGCAGCACACATATACTGAGCTTGTACTCTAGTAATCAATTGCCCAAAATGGGGCTCCTTAAGGATGTAGGAGTTGGGGACAGTCTTATGGATAGCTTTAACTGGGCCTTGCCAAAGGGAGACAAGTTTGGATTTGCAACTGTACCTTCTATTGCAGAAGAAGTAGACTGAGTCTCCTACCAGGTAAGTGGGTAGGGCAGGGCATTTGGATGCAGCTTGCTTTAGGTCCTGCAACTTATGTTTTAATTTTACAGTGTAGTCTTCCAATTGCAAGAAAATAAGGGTTCAAACAGGCTTGTTAAGGTATGCCTCTGGGAACACAGCCAGACTGGGCTTTAACAAGGAATATATTAAATGGGGAAGTCCTGGTTGCCAACCATAGAGCAGTTGGAAGAGCGGCTTGCCAGTGGTACAATGGTACCCAATATTATATGCAAAGGTGGCTGCAGGCAGAAAGGTATCTCATTCAGTATCATGTTGGTGCCTGAGCTTTTGGAGTATATGGACCAGGCTTTTATTAGTGCGCTCTATCATGTCATTTTTCTGTGGGTGATAAGGGGTGGATAGTATCCCACAGATTCCCATCAGTTGGTTGAGACAGGGGTGATGTGACAGGTGAAATTGGTACCATTGTCCATCAGCAGAATCTGGGGGAAGCCATGTTTGTATATGATGTTCTCCAGGATGAACTTAGATATAATCAGTGAAGATTGGTTGGGAATTGCCTTGGCCTCTACCCATTTAGCCAGATGATCAACAGCACAACAATGAACTTGTTGCAACTGTTGGTAACTGGCAAGGGGCCCACTACATCAATGGCTACTATTTTGGAAGTCAAACCCAGAGTGTACAAGTCTGTGTTAGAACTTGGGGTCCTTAGGTCTCTCAATGTTGCAGTCATGACAGGTGGCTAGAGTATCTACTAAATCAGTGTACATTCCTTCCCAGAAGCAGTGCTGTTGTAGCAGGGCTAACATCTTCCATATACACCATTACCAGTAGACTTGTAAGCGGCCACCACCAAGTCCATGTGTAGGGATAGGAAAATGTAAGGTAGACAAGAGTCTCTAAAAAGCTTCAGGAGTTGTCCCTTAGAGACCTTGATGCCAACAGCTAACTTCTTGAGAGCTCTCTATATCTCTACCGGCTCTTTCCCCCACAAAGAAGGATCCTCCATAAGCTTGTCATAGATAATGTTGGCCATGGGGGATACTAAGGCATCAGTAGGAAGGCAGGAGAGACAGTCAGCATTCTGGTGGACAGCTCCAGCTTGATGAATGATTTTGTAGTTGTAGACCTGGAGTTTAATGATCCAATGCACCAGACGCCCTTCAGGATCCTTGAAGGTCTTCAGCCATTACAGGGAGGCATGGTCTGTTACCACCATGAAGTGTACTCCATGGAGATACACTATGAACTTCTGGTAGGAGTATATTACAGCCAGACAATCCCAATTGGTGACAGTGTAGTTCCTCTTGTGAACATTGAGCGTGCACAAGCAGTATCCAACAGGGTGTTTGAGTTCTTCAGAGTCCATTTGGGAGAGGACACCCCCAATTGCAGTCAGGATAGCATCTATATGAACCACAAATGGCTTGGATAAGTCAGGGTAGGCTAGTACAGGGCTGAAGTCAGTGTTCCTTTGATAGCATTGGAAGCAGATTGGCAAGCTGGACTCCAGAAGAATTCCTTATCATCCCAGAGAAGATGAAAGAGGGGATTGCCCAGGGATGCAAAATTAGGGATGAATCAAGGGTAGTACCCAATTATCTCCAAGAAGACCTGGACGTCCTGCTTATTGGCTGGGCTCTTCATTTTCTCAATGGCTCTCACCTTCAGAAGTAAAGGCCAGAGTCCATCTTGACTAATGATGAACATCAAGAACTCAAGATGCTCCTTGAAGAAGTTGTACTTGCGTGGCTTGAGCTTGAGATTAGCTGCAAGTAACCTCTAGAAGACTTCTTCCAAGTGTTGCAAGTGATCATTAAAGTTTTGGGAAAATACATTAATGTCATCTAGATAGACCAGGACACTGGTGAGTTTGAGTTCACTAATCACTGCATCCATAGCCTGTTGGAAGGTAGCCAGGGCATTGGACAGACCTTGGGGCATCCTTGTGGGTTAGAATAGTCCTTGATCAGTGATAATTGCACATTTCTTTTGGTCAGTAGAGGGTAGATCAATCTTACATTACCCACTGATATGATCCATTGCACTGAAGAACTTGGCGCCACCAAGATGGTCCAACATATTATCAATGCAAGTGAGGGGATTATAATCCTTCTTGGTAACAGCATTCAGACAGCGGTAGTTGATCACCACTTGGTTGCTGCCATCCTTCTTTTTGACAATCAGAAGAGGGGAAGCCCAAGGACTTTTACTGGGGACCATTAAGCCAGATCCCAATAGTTTCTGGAGCTCCTTGTTAGCTACAACATAATTGTCTTGGCTATGGGTATAAGTCTGGAGCAGATAGGTGGACTGCCTTGGGTGTCAATATGGTGAGCAACGTTGACAGCCTTGCCCAGATCATAATCATCCTTGGAAAACACATCCTTATAATGAGTGAAGAGATCCATGGCTTGATCCTTTTGCTCTTCAGAGCAGCCAGATAGGGAGTTGAAACTTATGAATGATAGCACCAGTGGGTGTTCACAGGGTAGGCCCAGCTCAGAGAAGTCCACAAAGGGGGCAGTTTCCTGCAGGTTGTCATGCTCTTCTAGTTGTATATGAGCCAGAAGTTGGTGTTTAGAGACAAGCATTGCTTTATGACTCATGTTGCCAAGAGTATAATCACTCCCTATTTTCTTGACATGAGGATTCCCAGTACAACCCATGGTTCTAGTCTGGAGGCATTGGGGATGTAAAAGATTTCTCTATGAGTGCCAGCTGGTAGAGCCAGCAATAGGCCTGTATTGTGAATAACCTGAGAGCCAGGTGGGATAGTCATTGACAGGAGGCATAGACTGGGATTCCCTTGGCTTTCCTAACCAAGAGAGGGATCACCTTGACCTTCTTACGCCGTAGTGTATAGGCAACTAGCAGTTCTCTATCTGTGTATTCCAGGTTGATGTAGTGCAGACAGCATAAGGGGAGGTCAGAAGGGCAGTTGCCATGATAGAACATGGGGATGGAGTGGCCTATGATCCCAAATGTATGGTCTCCATGGTTATTAATAGTGCCATACTAGACCATGAAACTAGTCCCAATAAGAATGCCATAGCTGTTGTTTTCTAGAACTATGTCAGGGGCAGTGACCATTAGTTTCCCAAAGCAAAGAAGGAGAGAAGAGTAGTCTCCCTTTGCTCTAGTGGTCTGTGGCCCAGCTGTATCAAACTCTTTGTGATAGGCTAAGTCCAGTGCCAGCTTTAGCTATTTGACCAGCTGCAAGGATATAATGTTCCCTGGTGCACCAGTATTAAGTATGGCTCAGACATGAGTTTTGTTCACTACCAGGTTGATATAGGTACAATCCTGGCAGTCCTCTTTGATCTCTACAATCTTGGAGACCTGGTGTACACTCAGTCCTTTGAACTTCTCCAGGAAGGTAGCCATGGCAGCCCCTACAGCTGGGCTTGCTTCCTTGAGGGATTCTAGAGGTGCCAAAATGTTTATGTACACAGCAGCTTGGCCAGTTGTTCAGCGCTGTCCTCTTCATGGGTGTCTTCAACACCTGGTTGAGCCAGTTGTTCAGCATAAGGTAAGAATACTGTTCTCTGAGCTATTTGTGGAATAAACACCTTGAGGTAATGTGTAATTCAATGGGTTTGAGTGTTAACAGTGAGGACTCAATGTAGGAGGTCCTCTTGAACTCCTTCAGATTCAGCATCCTTGTGAAATGGTTGGGAGTTGAAGTCAATCAGAGAGGGTTCATCCTTAGGTTTTAAATCAGAGAATGGTAAAGCAGTAGGCCTCTGAGCAGGTTTTTTGGGGAGCAGCGGTATGGGGGGAGATGAGGGCGTCAAAATTACAAAGGAAGCCAAGGATTTCTCCTTGTCCTGGCTGCTTAGTAGTTTTTTGAATGATCCAAATTGTCCTCCTCAATACCAGCGTCCTTGGCGTAGTAATCCTTGGCGTTCTTCATGCCTACATGATGGACTTTTTGATAGGGGCTCTTACATTCCTGAGAGAAGTGGCCAGCCATGACGCATTTGAAGCAAGTACAGGGAGTGTTGTTGGATGGAGCAGCTATAACCTTGTCAGAAGGCTTGGGCATCTCAAAAGCCACTTGGGGTCTATACTCATCTTGCTGGAGGGGCAGCTTTTAGGGAGAGGGACTCTAAACTCCTCCTTGTAGGTGTGTAGGAGGCAAATCAGATCTGAAACAGTGCAGCTGTTGTATATACCCAACTTAAGATCCAGAGATAGTTCCCAGTTGGCATGTACCACATTAAGGAGTGCTTACTGCACATCAATAAACTGCACAGCACTCATAGATAACAGGGTTTGAGCCTCAAGGTAGAACCTAGAAGTGAAGTCTTCTAGGGTTTCCCCCACCTTTAGCTTGGTGTCATCAAAGTCCATCTTGGAACCAAGAAGGGCTTCTTGGCTGCCAAATTCTTCTGTCAGGGCTCTGAAAACGTTGGAAAAAGTCCAGCCATTCTCAGGAAGACACAGCAAGATTATAGTTTGAGTCTCAGCATTCAGGAAGTTAAGGATTGTTGAGTCCCTCATGGCATTATCAGCGCCATACATAGAGTTCTGGTATAGGTTTAAAAACATGGCCACATTACTCTTGCAGTCAAACTTGGGTAGGTTGACAGGCTTGAATTTTTTGAGCCTTGTTGGAGGGGGCAGGTGTGATCCTCACTACAGAGCAGGTGAGACGGGAACAGCTGAGGGTAGAGGCAGCAAACCTAGCCTCAGAGGCGCATTGGCAATTTTCCTCATATTGTGCTTCATGTTCACCTTCTCTGCCATGGGCAGCCCCAGAAGTTTCAGGAGTGGCCAAGACAATATCCTCAGATTCCAACACAGGCTCTAAAACTTGTACAGTGTTGGGGGCCAACTGAGTGTGACCATCATTGCTTTTGTAGCTATGATAGAGCTTGGGGATGGAGGACCTTCTTGGAATGTGGTGGCTCCTGGCGTTGAGGAAAACAGCCTGTAAGTTGACAGCCATAATCTTACTGTTAATTCTATCTAATTGACTCTGGAAAGCGTCCAGGAGAAGTTGCTGCTTGTCCAGCTCATCTTGGTAGCCTTGTTCTCTTGACAGGTGATATCCAAGTTGTCCTCCAGGAAGGTAATATGCTTCTCCTGAGTAACAAGCTCATCTTGGAGAAAAGCTATCACCTCCTTGTCCTTCCTGGTTTGGGTCTGGCAATTATATCTATCATAGGATTGCCAAAGTTTGAGGCAATCCTGAAGCTCTGACATAGTGTGGTAGCCATCAAACAGAAAGGCAAGGTCTACGCTTTGTTGAATCAGTTCCGCCTGCTCTTCTTATAGTGATCAAAGAGCTCAAGGATGTCACAACCAAGAAGGTGACTGGAAGAGGAGTTGTCCATAGCAGCAGGCGTGGGGTTGAATGAGGGAACGGTGGCAAGGCAAGGGCTTAAAAATTCCACCTCATGAACCAGGCTTTGAACCATGGGGCCAGTCTCAAGCACATAGTTTGTAACCACACTAATCCAATTGATATCTACACCCTGATGGGTGAGAATCTGGACCATATGCACTGAAAAAATCTTGGCTATTCCTTTCTTGATGGCATCTACCCAGTAAAGCATGTTATTCTGGGCGTTGGTAACTTCAGCAAGGTACTGATTAACGGTGGTTAAGGTATTGCCCAACTCAGAGTAGAGGACCTGAAGAAACGTTTGCTGGTTAGACACCAGTATCCCTTGGTTGTATACCAGGCTTTGAATGTAACCCAAATGCATTCTGTTATGGCATACAGCAGGATGGGTAAATTTTTGTAAGTAATCCTTGATATGCTCAACAGTGCACAGATTTTGGCAAAGTTGGTCAAGGTTGGCTTAGGAGATATTCTGGAAGCAAACCAAGGAGTTTTCAGCATAAGATTGCTGAATAGCAAGATGCTCAGAGAAAGCATCATTGTCAGCAGCACCAGAGTCCATGGCGTAGATGGCACTACAGATTGTGTCCTTAGAGGAAAAAAGAATTGGTGACCATTTCCAAGGGAGCAGGTGCTTGTAAGAGCAGTGGTTAGTCAAACAAAATTGCTTGAGGGTGTTGGTGTTCAGGCATGAAGTGACTGAGGGTGGGCAGGCCATAGGGAGCACCTGCTCTTTCCCCAGAATAGACATTGATAGCAGTGAAGGCCAGTTCATGGTGATAGGGGGAAGTAGTGGCAGAAGGCTCCGCCAAGGGCATTCCTCCCTCTTCATAGACAGAACTGCAGGGGTGGGGGCTGTTGGTAGTGAAAGTCATGAGCACCAATGTTGTATTTGTAGCAGTATAGGGTGCTATTTTCTACAATTAGTTAGTCAGGATCCTAACTCTTAATACTCACCTGTAGTTGGTATAGTGACAGCCTTGGATAGGACAGAAAAATATAAGGATATAATGACAAAACTGGTATTTATTAAAATAATTATGTAGCTATAAAGCAGAAGGCAGGGGAATTGTCACCAGGGGTTTAGAGGCGCAGAAAGAAGGACTTGCCAAAAGGAGGAGAGTGGAAATTCACAGCAGAAAGAAGTGCTTAAGAAAACAATCAGTTTCACATGCCTTGCATAATAGAGGCAAGTAGCAATTATTTTGTCATCCTATTAATAACTTTGGAAGTAAGTCCTGCACTCAATGTGCAACCCAGATATGCTTCAAACACCTGTTTTTAGATGTTTTAAATGTATTTAACTCTTGTAAACCTATGTTACAATAGGGCAGTTTTGCAATTGTGCAATCATTTCATTGCTTAATTCCTAAGTGGACGTCTCATTGTCTAATCCATTCAGAATCTGCAAAAATAATACAATGGATCAATCAATCACTGTTTATGGCCATTAATTGACTGATTTTCTTTGCTGTGGTGATTGTGCATTTTTTATAATTACACACTGGTATCCCATTGGTTGATTTCACATCCCCTTTGCTCAGGCAATAGGATGTGAAACCAACCAATGGGATACCAGTGTGTAATTATCAGAAAATGTACAGTTGTCACACCAAAGAAAATCAGCCAATTAATAGTCATAAACAGTGATTGATTGATCCATTGTATTATTACTAACTCATAAAATCCAAATTAAATTTTGCAAAATCATTATCAATAGGTAAATATGCAGGCTGTAAAATGCACTCTGTATCAATATTTGTAATAAGTGTTAATGGCTACCTAATATAGACACAGTCCAATTTAAAATCACAATGAAAATACCAAGTTTACAATGAATTTTATTATGCAAAATACATTGAGTTATGCACATACTATCTAAATATCAAGAGTTAACTTCTAGCTGCAATATTCTAATGTAATATTTACATTTGTTTGTCCTTACTTTGTTATTGATTATGAAAAATATTCATGCAAATAGTTATATATTATCAAATCAACTGTACAACTCTTTTTAAATACAGGGATTGTCAATAATGTAAAAGAATATATTATTAATTATATATTGAAAGAAATAATATCATTTTTAATAAGTTTTAACCAAGAAAGGTTTTATTTTACTCATCAAAAGACAAGTAGGGGTGTAAATGGGCAGAATGTATGTTGCCATCATCTGCATCTCTAGAAGAGATGGCATCAGATATTAGCAGGAATGGAATGGGTGGTGGTTTGGGAGTCAGGGTTGGAAGGCAGGTGGCTTGATGGGGGGATTGGGGAGGCAGGGTTTGTTGACTGGGAAGAGGCGGCAAGAGCTGATTGCTTTAATTGCTTGAATTTTTCTTCTGTCACATATGTAGGCTTGACAAACCAAATGAATGAGCATGGGAGTGGGAGTCCTTTCTGAACTTATCACTATCACTTGCATAGAAGATGACAAGATCTGATAAGTCCTGGACAAATACAGATGAGAAAATCTCAAACCCCTTCTCAATTTGGGTGCACAGTTCATTGTAGATGGCAAGCTTTGCGCACCTGTGAGACAAATCAAATTGTAAAGACATACATCTGCAAGATGCATGCCAGCGTGGTTGGTGGGGTATGTCCAACAGGTATGCCTTGAAGCCATAATTTCATTGGTTGCCCATTCCCACTGCTTCATATCAGCACTCATTACAACTGTATATACAGCTTATTGGGTAGCCCACTCCTCTAGAATGTCCTTGAGCTCTGTCTGATAGGCATAACCATCTGTGGTGTTTGATATTGCTGAGTAATAATTAATACCCAATGTGGAAACTGCCAGTAACACCCCAACAAATTGATACAAAATTGGGCTGTGCTTGTAAATGTCAGATTGGATACACTTTTCTCTATAATCTTGGGTACTTGCAGAAATCTTGGCATACAACAAGATGACATCATTGAGCATCCTTATTGTCCTCCCTTTTATAAACTTAATGATGGTTGAATGTAGGGGTTGATATCCACCAAACTGGGACCACTGAGAACCTGATTGTACAAGATTCTTGCAGAAAACACAACTCTGTGCATCTACAAATTGTCTGTTCTTTTATTTGTGAAAATGCTGTGGAGTCCCAGTTGGAGACACACCTGGACCAGGGGCATTCACAGGTCATGTTCCACAATGGCCATTATAAGGGGATGGGCTTTTTCACCATCAGTTGATGTATGGGTACCAGTTGGGGTCTTCTTGAGAGAGGCCACAGTTGGCATGGGCTTGCAGGGTTTCAGCCACTGTGGACTTTGAAAAACCCATCATGTCCGCAATTTCCCCAAGAGATATAAGCATCCCTTGCTTTTTGAACATTTTGAGAAAAATTTCTGGGGTAATTAGCTTTCTTCTGCATCTTGCAGGCTGCTTGGCTGGAGGTGGGATGTGTCTGTCTTTGGAACTGGATAGTGCCATCTGATTGGCTGTTTCTGAATTCTGGCTACCCTGGGTGACCCCTTGGCTCAATTGGTTGATTCCAGAGATTAGTGTTGATTCATAATTTGGATTAGCAGCTGCCTGTGTGTGATGGGCAAACAGGGCCATGCTTGAGGACGCAGGAAAAAGAACACACTCCTGTGTAGTGCTTGGGGAGGGGCCTGTAGGTTGGGAATGACCATAGACAGGCTTCACTATTGGAAGACCCAGCGTAGCTCTGCATGATTCTGTCAAGGCCAGGAAACAGTAGTGTTTACTTTGCTATCTTTGAAAGAAAACATAATAAATTTTTATTAAAAAAATTAGTTTAAAAAGAGGAGTGTATATTTTAGTCAATTTTAACCTTAATTATGTTAAGATGGTGAATAGTAGGATCTAAATTTTAGCCATCCTAAACTGGAATAGAAAGATTTTCAAGAATGCCTACTGTAAATTCAGAACCTAAACGTAAAAATGTGGGATTGTCTAATCCTTGGTCCAAATTTTGAATCAAATTTGTGGGATGGCCTTTTTTTGATTAAATTGAATTATTTGTATTTTTATTTAAATATTTAAAAATGTAGGAACTCATAGACACTTTGTAAATTTCAAGTTAAGCTGCATGTTCCAAATGAAAAAAATGTGTCAAGATTTTGTTGTCTTGAAAAAAGATCTTTATTATTCATCATAGTAGGGATGTTGATAATAGATTGTAAAGAGACAATCTTTTACTACCAATCAGATCTAAGGTGTAGCTATGGCCTGGCGGTGTTCCAAGTCTGTAGGAGAAATTACACTGGTCTGCAAATAGATGACAGCACGCTCTATTTGGATTCTTCTGACTACTAAGCATTGGCTAGTAGTGATACAACAATAGAGATCTTCAATCTCTATCTTCAAAAGTGAGATATTCTGCTCAATCTCAAGTAAGGAGAGCACTTTATATAGGGTGGATAAGCCCTCTTGCCAGATTGTTATCTGATGCTTCTAACTCTTACTAGTCATTCTATCTGTTCCCCAGACTGCTAGTTTAAGCCCCCAGAATTAGGCAGCCATGCTGGTCTGGCATGGGACTTCAATTAATTGCCAGACCCCAATCTATCATAACAGGGTTCTGGCGGAATCTTGTCCACCATTTCATGCATATGTTGGTTTGGTTACCCTTTTAATGGATTTTCACACTCTGCATTGTTCTTTATAAACAACCTTCCATATTTGTTGTAAAGTCTGATTTGAGTCCTGGTACAAATGTCTGATAGAGGCACATCCTGCAATTATTTCAGGAATCAATCAACCTATTGGCAGAGGCGCCTTCTGCAATCACAATCAGGAATCATCAGGTTTAATGGTTTTGATTTGAGCCAATAGAAAGTCCAGCACTGAATTCTGATCAAGCTTTGAGGGTAATTATCAGCATTCTGATTACCCAAAGCTAAAATGAGATCACCTGGTACTTCTTTAAGCTCAACAGCTTTGTGGCAGGAGGCTGTCTGCAGCCAATCAGTCAGGGGAATGATGATCAAGTCTACCATATTATTCC
>QTSX02004271.1:782334-792698 GCA_014839935.2 Entomophthora muscae
AGTCCTGACATTTCTCCCGGCTAGACTGGATCATATATTTTCCCTGTCCAGAGACCTTGTGCATATGGATAATACTTTGAACTACTTAGGATACACCAAGATGGACACCTGTCAGTATATTGCAGAAATGCCTGATAGTGCTGTGGATCAAAATATTGTAAACAAAGACCACAGCAGACAGGAACAGGTACCATTCTGAGGTATGAGTATCTGCCAATCACCTAAGGATGAAGACTAATGTCCAATTCACTCTCTCCACCATACCATTTGACTCAGGGTGGTATGGAGTGGAGAGGACTCCCCTACGCCCATGAGCTTGTTCAGCTTGGGAATGACATTGGCAGTAAAATTAGTGCCATTGTCTGTGATGATGAACTGAGATCATGTCGGTGGATAATGTGTTCTAAAATGAAAGTGGCTGTTGACTTGGTGCTTACACGTTGCAGTGTCTTGGCTTTAATCCACTTAGTTAAGTGGTCAATAATCACTATGATATATCAGAGACAACCTACACACATTGGAAGTGGTCCAACAACGTCTATGCTCACAGTGTGCCAAGTAATCTTTGGTTCTACTTTCTTGTACTGGTGGTGGCTCACAAATTGTTTCTCATTATGGCATTCAGAACAACAAGTAAGAGTATTTTTGATGTCAAACAACAGAGACTCACAATAGTAGTGTAGCTGTATCTGAGCAACTGTCTTTTGTAATCCTGCATGTCCTACTGCCTTGTGGGCAACAAGTATAATTTTGGGCCTGCTGGATGTTTGAGGGAATAAATACTTTTTACCTTCATGATATCTGTAAAGCTTGTTGTTTTCTACCTGGTAGTCTTTTCTTTGTTCCCTTGGAATGGCCTGGATTTCTTCTGGCTTATCATTGTAGGTGACCTTTACCATATTATCATAATGTCATCTGCTTGGGACAAAACCAGCGCTACAGTGGGTAGGCGGGATAGGCAGTTGGCATTCTGATGACTAGCTCCAGGGCAGGGACTATCTTGTAGTCAAAGGCTTGGAGTTTCAATGCTCATCTGGAAAGACATCCTTCAGGCTGCAAAGATTCTGTAGCCAGCTGAGACTGACATGGTCAGTTACAACAGCAAAGTGTATGCCATGCAAGTATACCCTAAACTGCTTATAGGCGTATTTTACAGCAAGGCATTCTCTTTCTGTGACAGTGTAGTTTTCTCATGGACATTAAGGGACCTGCTGGCGTAGGCTACAGGATGCTCAACTCCTTCATTGGTGAGCTGGGATAGGCTGCTCCTAGCGCTGACAACAATGTGTCAGTATGGACAATAAAGGATTTGCTGAAGTCCAGATACATCAAAACCAGGCTGGATGAAAGACTGGTTATTAGAGAATTGAATTCAGTCTAGAATGTTGTTGCCCATTTGAAGGTAGTTCTGTTTTTCAGGAGAGTGAAAAGAGGCTTGCTAGTGCAGAAGAAGCTCAGGATAAAGCACCAGTAGTAGCCAACCATCCCTAGAAAGTGTCATGGCCCGCCATGACATAGTAGCTTTGGAAAATCAAGTTTTAAAAATTTGGATTGATAAAGCTACTTTTTGCCTTCAGAAAGCTACTTTGATGATCTCCCTAGGTACCATAGATCAAAAGTTATGGCGATTTAAAGAGCCGAGTTCAAAAACCCTGTCAGCATGTCCCGAAATGGCTGTGAGATTGGATTTCAAATCAAGACAAGCAACAATTAGTAAGCGGGCAAATCTAACCATATCTCAGCTTCCAGCGATCAGTTTTGGACGTTCTTATGCTCAAATGAAAGCCCCAGATAAGGAAAATACATCCCAAGTATTTTTAGATGACTAACTGAGGCAAACCGCAAAGTTTGAATCTGTCCAAAAGAATATGATTAGAATTAGTCAGCTGATGTTTCAAACTTTTAGCATGACCCTCCAGATAGAGATACAAAGACCTTCACAAGGATCTGGAAGAATTTCAAAGACCAATTTAAACGGTATAAAAAGAACCTAGTTCCCCTTTTCCCTATTGTGATTATTCTTGGTCTGAATAATAAATAAAGGACTTCTCTTAGACTATAGTTTAAATGGATCAGAGTTGGGAGCCCTTGGGCCCTGACAGAAAGACTTGTATGTCCCTCTAGCTCTCTGGTTGCTTCATATTTGTGATTGCTTCAACTTTTACTGATTGAGGGCTTAGACAAGTTGTATTCACAAAAAAGTCAAGGTATTCAATCTGATCTCTGAAGAACTGGCACTTTCAAGGTTTTATCTTCATATTAGCATCAGCCAGTCTTTTGAATACAGCCTCTAGGTGATCCAGATGTTCATTGAATGTTCTGGAGAATACGTTAATCTCATCTAAATATACCAGAACACAAGACAGTTTGAGGTCACCAAGAATTGAATCCATGGCTTTCTGGAATGTGGCTTGGGCGGTTCACAGACCCTGAGGCATGTGTGTTGGCTGGAATAACCCTTGGGAGGTTATTATTGCGCACTTCTCCTGTTCTTTGGGTGGCAACTCAATTTGCCAATAACCATAAATCAGATCCATAGAAGAGAAGTACTTGGCTCTGCCCAGACAATCAAGGGCATCATAAATTTGTGGAAGAGGGTACAAATCCTTCTTGGTTGTCAGGTAGAGCCAGCGGTAATCAATCACAACTCTATTGCTATTGTCTTTCTTCTTTACTATGAGCATAGGAGATGCCCAAGGGCTTTTAGATGGCACAAGCATGCCCCTATCTGAGAGCTCCTTAATCTCCTTGCTCACTACCTCCTTGCTGGCTTTGGATCTTCTAATGGGGCAGAGGCAAATAGGTTTTTGGTCACCTGTGTTAATGTGATGCGTATCAGTGGCACATCCTAGATCAAAATCATCCTCTTTAAAAATGCAGCGGTATTTTTTGAATAACGCACTTGCCTTCTTGCGTTCTTCATCTCTCAAGGAGGATAGGTTGGCCAACAGAGTGGTGGTGTATGAGGAAGCTTTGACCTGATCTGATAGTCTCATGTCAGAGAAGTCACCTATACAATGGAATTTCTCTATCTCCACAATGAGGAGGAGGTGGACAAAGATAACTATCTGATGCTTCTTGCTCTTTAGATCAAACTCCTGTAGATTAATAAATAGAACATAAATTCCTTTTACCCAGGAATGATGATTCTGGGGGCAATGTATGGCTAAAAACAGGAGCAGCTCCAATACTGATGGATTTTGCTGTAGAGTCCTTCAGGCATATCTAGAGTCAACCCAGAGTTTATGACTATCTGGGTGCTGCTTCTTAGTGTGAAGGTTGAGCTTGATTGAAGGGGAATGCCTTTGTGTTCCTTTATCTGTGTGGGCAGCCACTTGCTTTCCCCCTTGATTTGATAGGATACTGCTGCTACTCCATCCTTGTAAGCCAGGTGAATGCTCTTGGTTTCTGCTGGGGGAAATTTCTTCTAGGAGTAGTATAGTGGAATAGTCTGGCTTAGCAGTTTAAGGTGTCCACTTCCATGTCTAATTTCACCCCTGTATTTGCAAAGGAATGCTGTCCCAATCAATATGTTGTAGTTTTTACTGGGTAAGACCACAACAGGCAACAAAACTGCAATCAAACTAAATCTCATTGGTAATGAAATGTATGCTCTGACAGAAGTGGTAGTCTGAATTCCAGCAGTACCATAGACTTTAGACTGGGCAACATCAGGAGCCAGACCCAGTCTTTTTACTAGGCGGGTTGAGACTAAGTTGATTGGGGCCCCACTGTCTATAATGGTCCTCATCTTTACCTTATTTAGGGAAATATCAGCATAAGTACATTTGGTGTAAGATTTGGATTGGATATTTAATAAATATATACCCAGTGGCCCTGGGGTATTGAAGTACTGTCACAGACTTTGGCCAATTTCTGGGAAGTTTGCTTCTATGGTTTCCAGTGGCATGGAGAACTGTATGTTTTTCAGTGGTGGAAGGTTGCTGGACAAGTTTGGGTTAGAACCAGTACATACCTCCTGAACTTGAGCAGTGTAGGGCTTTGAGATGATCTCTATTGCATTGTTGTCAATTTTCCTAGAGCAGCCTCTTCCTTGGGTGGGGATTGCATACAGGTTGTCTGCTACTAGATTATGGATAGAGTCCTCATTGAAATCCTTCTCTGGTAGAAATAGATTAGAAAGGGGCTGGTCAATGACCTTAGTTGCGCCTAAGGGTGCTGCTAGGATAGATGTTGTTTCCTTGCTGGTAGGTGCAGGATCTATTTTGCTGGTCTATGGGGGCTTCCTGGCTGATTCTTGATTGGGATCCTTTGGAATGGGAAGGGGATTGTTGGGACCATTCAATTCCATTACTGGACTGCCTTCTCTTTTCCTTGATCTTCAGACTTGCTACTGAGACCATATTGACAGAGGGAGGACTGGGCTTCCCACATTGGCATTCCACCACAGAATGGCATTGCTTTCCACACTTTTTGTAGTTGCCAGAGTTTTGATAGGGCTTATTTTCTCCTTTTGCCTTATCTGAGTCAGGTGTGGAATTGGTAGGCTTAGGGGTTTGGGAGAAATCCTTATAGCTGTTAAACCTTTTACCTGACTGTCCTTTGTTTGGGGCCTCAAACTGTGAACCAAGTCTGCAGAGATAGCTCCTGATCTTTTTTGTCTCATTGGACTGATTGAGTACAGGGAAAATCACATTAGCAAGTTCACAATAGGGCTGTAATGCTCTGCTCATGGTGATGTGACAATCTGAGTCAGACAGTACCCCAGCTCCAAGAAAAATCTTTGCCTTGTGGTAGAATTGTTCAGCAAAGTCAGAAAAAGTTTTGTATTTCTTGAAGGAGATATTGCTAAACTCTGCCTTTCTGGCCTGGAGTTTAGTTTTGCTACCAAATTCATTGATGAATTCCTGCTTAGCATCCGCATAAGTCCACTCTCCTTGTGGTAGGTGTGGCATAATGACATCCAAGCTGGCAGTATCCAAGGCGTTGATAAGTGTTGTAGCCTTCATATGGTTGGAAGATCCTCTCATGGACATCTCAAATAGGCGTAAAAACATCTGAATGTTTCTATTGTGGTTGAACTTAGGCAAATTTAAAGGTTTGAACTTATGGTCAGGTACCAAGGTCTCCTCTATGGGAGTAGCCATAGGTCTTCAGGAGGGGACATGAGACAGTCTAGTAGACAACAGAGGTGTGAGGAGAGGCATTAAAGCAACACCCATGAGCAAATTTCTAGTGCCCTGAGAGCTGTTACTCTTGCGCTTGGACCAAATTTTGTGAAAAAAATCTGGGGAGGGGGTCTTCTGTTTTTCTGATGAAGAAGCAGGAAAGGGAGATAGATCTCTTCCTGAACTGCTGCTTCCTGTTCTGCTTGCCTGGGCCTCCAGCTTGCTGAGCTAGCAGCAAACTTAAGTTCTATATTTTTTCTGGCTGCACGCTCCTGTACTACCTGCTCCAATAGGTTGCTGTGATTTTCTTCCAACATCAGAACCGTAGAGATGAGCACATCATGGTGTTGTTTGTCCTTCTTGTGGCCTTCCTCCAGGTGGGCAACTTGCTTGCAAGCGGCTTCTAGATCCTCATAAAGAGGGCTGGACAGGTCATGTACGCTTTCAATTGTCTCCCAAAGATTGTTCTTGTTATCCACATAGGCGTTGTGGTACAGGCAGCAGTTATGAGAATCAGATACAAGATCCTGGCCAGTGATGCCCAGAGGGGCAGGGGACTTCCCTATTTTGATGCTGCTAATCTTACTTGCCAACTTGTTTACATAAGCCACTGGCTCATTATATTGGCCAGTGCTTATATTGTTGGCATCATCCAGCATACAGCGTAAGTCTTCTCTGTCTGAAGTACCTTCACTCTGGTTCCGTGTGTGAGCCAACTTGTAAACCCTACAAGTCAGGCTGATACAGTGAGTAGTCATGTCTGTGATCTACTGCAGGGTTATGCCAGTGCTCTCAAAACAATTAGCAACAATGTGTCCAACCTGATAATTGAACTGCTGCACAATCTTGTCCACTTTGAAGTGGGCATGATTGGTGGTGTCAAACAGATTCCTTAGGATACCCTGTAAGGAATCAAAGCTGGTGTTCAGCTTTTTCTTGTAGCCAAGTGAGCTTCCTGCCATTTGTTGCGGCTATCCCCCAGCTTGTCAAGTTCCAAGCTTTTTCTGGCAACAAGTTGTTGCAGGTGTTTAATGCTTGGATGAACAAAGTAAGAAAGGAAGTCTTTGACTCATCCTTTCTTATTGTTCAATAGCTGACTAATCTGCATGGTGTTTGCCTCCTGGTACTGGTGATATGCCGTCCAGAGGTCAGCAGTATTAAGATTGTAGCTGAACAGTGTAAACTCAGTCTCTTTCTGGGCTCCTTTGTGTTGTCTGCCATGGAGGAGTGCACCTAGCATGGCGCAAAACTTGTCTAAAGTATACTGTTGGGACTGATGTGGTCCTGGTATATTGGCAGGATTCAAATGAAGACAGTTGTCTTGGAGCTCAACAGCTTGGTAGAGCGTAATAGCCAGGAAGAGACTAGTGTTCTTTTGGTGTCACTAGTATCCATACAGCCCCTCCTACTTATAACAAAGCTGGATTGGGAAAGGGGCAAGGCAGCACCTTGACTTGACTCCAATGGCAGCTTGTTTTTGTAGTAAGCACTACTGTCAAGATTTTGTGGTCTTGAAGAAAGATCTTTATTACTCATCATAATAAGGATGTTGATAATAGATTGTATGAAGACAATCTTTTGCTACCAATTGGTTCTAAGGTGCGGCTATGGCCTGGCAGTGTTCCAAGTCTGTAGGAGAAATTACACTGGTCTGCAAATAGATGACAGCACGCTCTATTTGGATTCTTCTGACTACTAGGCATTGGCTGGTAGTGATACAACAATAGAGATCTTCAATCTCTATCTTCAAAAGTGAGATATTCTGCTCAATCTCAAGTAAGGAGAGCACTTCATATAGGGTGGATAAGCCCTCTTGCCAGATTGTTATCTGATGCTTCTAACTCTTACTAGTCATTCTATCTGTTCCCCAGACTGCTAGTTTAAGCCCCCAGAATTAGGCAGCCATGCTGGTCTGGCATGGGACCTCAATTAATTGCCAGACCCCAATCTATCATAACAGGGTTCTGGCAGCATCTTGCCCACCATTTCATGCATATGTTGGTTTGGTTACCCTGTTAATGGGTTTTCACACTCTGCATTGTTCTTTATAAACAACCTTCCATATTTGTTGTGAAGTCTGATTTAAGTCCTGGTATAAATGTCTGGCAGAGGCGCTCCCTACAATAATATTCAGGAATCAATCAGCCTATTGGCAGAGGCGCGTTCTGCAATCACAATCAGGAATCATCAGGTTTGATGGTTTTGGTTCAAGCCAATAGAAAGTCCAGCACTGAATTGTGATCAAGCTTTGGGATAATTATCAGCATTCTGATTACCTAAAGCTACAATTGAGATCAGCTGGTACTTCTTTAAGCTCAACAGCTCTGTGGCAGGAGGCTGTCTTCAGCCAATCAGTAAGGGGAATGATGGTCAAGTCTACCATATTATTCCAAAATCCTGACAAAATTAATTAACTGGAACCAGATTTAAAGTGTTCAAATCCATCAACTATTTCCATTAAGTTTACTATGTTTTTTTGGAATTGCGGGATTGTCAAATCCTCAAACCAAATTTAAAATCATAAATGGATGTCACTAGTAAAATCAAATAATAATTAAGGGATTTGGAATCCAAATTTAATGTACAGTATGAAACTAGGACAAATCAGTCCAAATCAAGAAGCTCCACTATGGATAAAATCAAATGAAAAATTCAATTTCAACAACCATGTTTAGACATGAAAGTAAGTGAAATGTAAAATTGTCTAAACTGGAAATGATGCAATATTCTGCACTCCAAATCACTAATATAGCAACCACAAAACCATATAATGATATATGAGTCACCCTCCTGATGACGCAGAAGCTTTTTAAAGTTTTTGGCCCCCAGCGTAGCCAGGGGCCAACAAATCTTCTTTTTGATGAAGGAAGAATAGGTGGGAAAGTAAAATTCATCAGTTTACTACACCATGTATTCATGTATTGATATTAAGGATACTTGATTAAAGTAGACTTTAGAAAACTCTAATAATAAAATAGACTTATATATTATAATCTATTTTTATAAAGTTGTCTTTTCCTTGATGTGTTGATAGTTCATTTGCTGTTGATAATGTACTTTCATTTAATTGGATAGTTTCACCTCCAAGGCAACTGGAGGTGAAACTATCCAATTAAATTTAAGCACATTAGCAACAGCAAATGAACTATCAACACACCAAAGAAAAGACAACATGATAAAAAATACTGTAATATATAATTCTATTTTATTATTAACATTTTCTAAAATCTACTGTGATCAAGCATCTAAATCTTAGCCGTCCTAAAATGGAATAGGGTGATTTTTGAGAATGCCTATGATTCCTAAAAGAATTAGCACAAATACACTCTAGATCCTTTGAATTCCTGTTTGAGACACTCATAAATTACATTTATTTCAAATTCACCTCATTTTTGATTTGAAATTAGGCTCTTATATTTGACAACACCTCAATTTCCTATTCATTAATTTTTACATGTTGTCTATGATTTATTAGATATACAAGAAATCTCAAATTGTACATTAGAATCCCGCATTTGTTTGCTGTTTTTTGTCTTTTTTATTTGAGTTATCTGCTCAAGAGATTCAAAATTTGCCAATTTAAATAAACCAAAAAATTCAAATCAAATAGTTTTTTATTTTTTATTTTAACTTTCACTTGGTTGAGTTTACTGCAAATGTGATTTGAAATTTGGACCAAGGATTTGTCAATCCCGCATTTTTACATTTAAGTTCTGAATTTACAGTATCAAAGTAGCTTATCTATGAAGATTGACTGACTCCAGCATGTTTGAATTAAAATCTGAAGAGAAGCAGCATATTGTTTAGGATACTTTAATATGATTGGACGTGTCAGGAATTTCTGGATATTGACTAATTAACAGTTTCAACAAAATAATGTGGGCCAGCAGTTAATTGCTCTTAGGAAGGGTTTCAACAAAATAATGTGGGCCACAGGTTATGGGATCAGTGATCAAATCATATCCTGGCATCAACATAATCATGCATTACAATTAATTAATGGTATATGCAATTACTGCTCATTAATTAATCCACCTCAACCACCACCTCAAACATGCTTCCCATAATAATTACTATTCTAAAACTTTAAATGAATCCTAGAACAAGAGGGCTGTCATATGAACTGTCATCAGCATTACATCTAGAAGAGTCCAACATGGACTGGGCTGTCAGGCCAACCACTCTAAGATAAAAGGCTTTGAGCTTATTGTATTAGAGTAGCTCTGATTAAGTGAAACAATCATCTCTGTGAACTAGTAGCCAACCACTGGCTAGCTAGCCCTGGAAGTGGCCCAGGTAGACAGAAAGGACACCAATCTCTGGAAGATGCCAATTTAGCCTTCCGTTAAAACCACCCCAAAAAGGCTGGGCCTCCTGCCGTGTCGCCCTAATGCTACTTCAGTCTCTTTTAGTGTTGTGAGCTAACTCAGATAAAAAGCAGGCAGGCAGGCCGCCTTAAAGCCAGTCCATTAGAATAAAAGACTGATGATCTCTTAGCAACTTGATGATTGATCCAAGTCTTATTTCCTCAATGTGATCCTCTCTTAGGCTTTATTAGTGGAGAACAAAATATCATACTGTTGCCATACAGTATTAAACCCTATAGTAAAATATAGAGACAACAACTTATGAACCTATATCCAGAAGTAGGAAGAACTGTCCCAAATCCTTTGGGCCTTGGGCCCTGTCAGACTTACTACTTCTGATAGCAACAAAATATTCTGGGCCAAAGGTTAAGCCAAAGTCACAGGCTCTCTGTACTTTCATAATGTTAGAAGACTTAGGATATCATCTGGCAGATGATAAAATACCATGGTCCGCAATTTTCTGACAGGATGTTTAAACTCTTTGATAAGGATTGAATTGATGAAAAAAGAGCTTGGTCACTTAAAACAATATTATTCAAATTATAAACATAAATGTTATTTTAAATAAGAGATGATTGGCTTTCACATTTCAAATCAACTAATTTTCAAGTAAAATAATAGAATATTCCACTTGGATGCATCACCTGATCCAAGTGGCTGCAGATTGTTTCAGAGTTAACCCTATTTGTCATTGTATCATCTTAATTGGGATGCCAGTGGAGTAAACCAGCTTTAATAATATTAAGATTAAATAAAATAATTTTAATGAAATTTAGAGGACATATATAGATTTTTCAGATAATTGCAATCAAAATGGTACTAATCATGATAGTTCTAGCTTCTCTAGATGATCAGATATATATGTAAA
>QTSX02004272.1:600000-758935 GCA_014839935.2 Entomophthora muscae
GTCAATAGTGGTCACTGTCAACTCAAAAATTCAAATCTACTATGTTTTTTTGCTAGTTGTGCTAGCTTAATTCTCATTTTTTAAAGCTCTCAGGGGTGTGGACACAGAAAAATAATGAAATTGTGGCCATTTTGATACAATTTAATATTAAGCTTGATTGAAATCTTGAATTAACCCAATTTCTCCTTTACTTTTACTAATTGTTGCAACATCTTTGATTACTCCCTCTTGGGAAAGTAATTCCCCAAGTGACTCTCCAAATGATTCCCTGACTAATCATTAAATTGGTGGCAAACTTATCATTCACCCATCTATTACGGGGATCAAACATTTCAATTCATAAGAAGAACACTACTTGGATAAGCCTTGTGACTCAAAAGGAACAATTAATTGGACAAGTCCCATGACTGCCATGACTTATATATACAACATGTGGCTTCTCATGATACTATATAATACTCTAAACTCATATCCAATAAATTATCATTTTTCTTCTTAATTTCCTCTTTATCTTGTTTATTATACTTCCCAGAAGTGTATACTTGACAGTGATAGCACAGGTAGGTTATCCACACCTACACAACTTGAAGGAAAAATTCCTCAAAATAACCAACATTTTATTTCAATGGCTACACTCAGCAGAAATTGGAATGTTCTCAGGACTACGTCAAGAGAATGTCAACCTCTGAATTCAAAGCAACCAAAACAAATTTGCACAAGTGGGCTACCCCACAAACTCTGGGCAAGTGAAATTGCTTTATGTGCTATCAGAGCCGCCTCACACTTTGTAAACAAATGGTTTGATCAACACCCTGGTCACAAAAAAGACTGGGACATGTTTAAGAACGCCTTCCTGGAGAAATTTGTCATAAAAGAGTCTAACATTGTGATCATGACAGAACTCAGAACCTTCAAAATTACAGGAACTATTGAGGAGTACATTGCAGCCTATGAAGACATATGTGATTGAGCCCCCAACATCATCAACTTTGATGAGGCTGGACCACAACTGGACTTCTACAATGGCCTCCCCACACACATCAGATGCCAGTTTGACATGAGCTGCTGTAAGAGCCTCCAAGACATGTTTCTGGAAGGAAAGCAAGCTACAAAAAAATCTGACGACCTACATGTATCCAACAAACAAAAGGAAAGTCACACAGCAAAGAAGGACCCTTGAACTAATAAGCAGAACAACAAGCCAATTACTCTCATCCCTGAGTCAGATATTGTACTGCTCAAGCAAATCAAATGAGCACTGATAACAGCATCAAGGAGGGAAAAGCTCAGGGGAGTGCTTAGGCAAGCTGCCCTCCCCCACTTTGCAAGACTCATACAGGGACTAAGGCGTGGAGTCAATTACCATGATCCAAGTACCCTCCAGCAACCCTATACTGCTTGACATCCAAACTGGAAATAAAATCCTCAATTATCCTTTCTTCTTTTGAAGATATCAGGACATAGCACTATTTGACACTGGAGCAGACCAATCCCTCATTGAGAAAAAATTGCCAACCTCATGAAACTACCCACGGCTCAAAGTAATTTCAAGAGAGTTTTCATGGCAGACAACAGGAGCACACCAGTCACCAGAGAGGTGAAACCTTTCCGGGCCCAAATAGGGGACATGCAGACTACTCTTAGTGGTCTAGTCATACTAATCCCCAAGTTCAATGATGTACTTGGTCTAGATTGGATGAGAAAGACCAAACCTCATATCAATTGGGATAGCACTACCCTCACCATACAACAGGGCAAGCTGCACTACCATGTCTACCCAACTCATCTTGACACGCTTATGAGAGATCACATATTTGTAAAAATCATGGAAATAGAAGAGGAAATACCCCAGCAAAATCAATTGGAACACCTGCAAGTATGAGGTTATCCACTTTAAAAATAAGGAAACCAGACGTGAGAGAGACTATATCCAAGCACAGCTAGTCATTGAATTCACCTCTGTCTTCCATGAAGCTCTCCTGGGTTTACCACCCAACTGCAGCATACAACATGAAATTGACCTCAAAGAAAGTGTGCAAAAAGCACACCATATCTACTGCCTAACACTACAAGAAGACAACACACTAAAGGCCTATCTGGACAAGGCCCTTGAAAAAGGACTCATGCAACCTTCCAAATCTCCTTTTGGTGTGGCTGCCTTTTTTGTAGCAAGGAAAAATGGAGGACTCCGCCTGGTCACAGTCTAAAGGGCGCTCAACAAGGTCACAGTTAAGAACAGGTATCACCTGCCCCTAATTGATTACCTTTTTGTTGCCCTGGGGGGTCCCAATTCTTCACAAAAATTGACTTGACAGTGGGTTATCACCAAATCCGCATTAAGCCAGAGGACATACCCAAAATAGCGTTCAGAACTAAGTATGGCTTATTTGAATGTGTTGTCCTCACCTTTGACATGACAAATGTCCCAAATACCTTAGTGACCTTTATTAATGGAGTTTCTAAAGATTACATTTGAAAAAGGGCTATTATCTACCTTGACAACATAATCATATACAGCCCAACTATAGAGCAACACTGGAAATACGTCTGCCTGGTCCACCACACCCTAAAAGATAACTAAATCATAGACAAGCCCTCAAAATGCCTCTTCTTTTCAACAGAACTCCCATTTTTAGGACACATTATCAGCAAGGACAGAGTGAAGTCAGACTCAGAAAAGATACAAGCCATAACTGACATGCCAGCACCATAAAATAAGAATGAGCTTTTTAAATTCCTAAGCATGATAGCCTATGATAGGAGATTCATCTGTAAATGGGGCGCCTTGACTGCCCCTTTATCTGTGATCACAAGCAAGACAACCAAATTTGTATGGACACCATTGAGATACCAACACTTTTGACAATTAAAAGAACATATGGTCACCACTCCTATTTTTCAATATACAAATTGTAAAGGAGTGTACAAGCTAGAAACTGACGCCTCCAATTACATAGTAGGAGGAGTACTTCAAATGCAAACTGCAGAAAAGTACTTCCTCCCTGTAGCATATGAATCAAGAAATCTGCCTGATGGTTAGAAAAGATATCCAATACATGACAAAGAAATGATAGCTATCATCTACTGTCTAATGAAGTAAACATGTTACCTGGAAGGTGCACAGATATTCAAAGTGCTAACCAACCACAAGTCATTGGTATTCTTTAAGACTCAACAACACCTATCTAGACAACAAGCTGAATTAATGAGACTCATAAAAAGGTACCCCATTATAATTGAATATAAACCAGGCAAGGAAATAATTACTGCAGATGTCCTGTCAAGGCTATACCCTAAACACCTCCTATGCACTGATGGAGACCCCAATCAACCCATGTTAATAATGGGAAATCTCCAAGAGGGGTTCCCACCTGGTACATCAATGAAAATCCAAGAGATAATTCTAAAGAACAAACATCTGGTTAAAAACGTATATGTTACCCTACACTGCATATTACCAAATGACAATATGGTACCATACATTCCATCAACACAAAATATTGACACCATACTTTAATACCACAGAGATATGGGACACACCTGTAAAAAAACTTGCATGAATATCTCAAGACACACTGCTGATGGACCAACATGCTGGATGACATCAAGGAAGTCCTATATCAATGCACAGTCTGTGAAAATTACACCTGCTCAAGCCACCCCCCAAATCATTAGTACCAGTGTCAATCATTCAACCTTTCAAAGTGTGGTCACTGAATATTGTGGGACCAATGCCTGGCAACAACAAAGACAAAAATTACATTACCACAGCTATTGAATATGTAACTAGATGGCCTATAGCAAAAGCTACAAAAGAAAATAAAGGAAATTATTTAAGACTATTTATTGGAAAAGAAATCATAGCTAAGTTTGGGAAGCCTTAACTCCTAATCACAGACAGAGGAACCAAACTCAAAGCTATTGGCGCCAATATCTACCTTATCAAAAATGGAATAAAACACACTGTGGCCAGCCCCTATCACCCACAAGCAAAAAGAAGCATTGAAAGACTAAATGGTTCTCTTTTAGAGGCCCTCAGTAAGCTGTCTGCCAACAATCTGAAAGCATGGGTTGACACTCTGCCAGCTGCCCTTATGATGTGCAGAACACAATTTAATTTCAATACAGGCAAAAGCCCATACAAACTTATCTATGGTCATAAACCTGCTATTGTTAGTACTACCTCAGAACCACAATTACCTTTGCCCAAGAAAGTGCCAGACAATAAGACCCTGATGTACAATGCATCAGGAAGAACCAAGAGGACAAGAAAAAATAAAGGGTTGAGAGAGAAGCAATCCCACTACTACAGGAACACTTATAAGTTGGGAAAAAGATCTGGGTTGTTAATCTGACACACACTAACTAGAACAGGATTACAAGGTCCATGGATTATCATGGAAGTCAAACCAAACAATACTTACATTGTCAAAGGTATTGGCACTTGAACAGAGCTCAAGCACATGCACTTTCAAAACAGCAGGCTCAATCTGCCAGCAAGGTTCTGAGTAAGCAGGTTTGTGACCCTCAATTCAATTATCTAGTAACTCAAAGCCAAACTAGGAATTCAACTCAAATTTCCAAATCAAAAAAATGAACAGATGATGATCCTTCACAGTGGATACCTTGTTTTGGTGCTTGACTCATTACCAGGATCAGGCCACCCCCTTCACCATCCTACCGTGTGTTCAACACAATTTTGTTCCTACTATCCTTGATTCACATGAACTATATAATCACTATCTTCCAATAAAGATTAGTATCTAACTTCTAAATATTTTCCCCATGTAACTCTGCTAAAACAACACAGTTACAACATTGGTAGCACAGGTAGGTTATCCATCCTATTGTATCTTGAAAAATTCTGCCTGTTGCCCGCACATGCTGCGGCCAACAAATCCTCAACATAATCATGTCTGGCCTCCCGCCCAACTGGACTCTGTATACTCCTGGTACCAAGATACCAGATGGTTTTGTCCTCTACCAAAACATGGTGATCCCGCTACCCGCCTTCAACACCATGTCTGCGCAAGGGTTCTTTCAGGCGCCCTCCTGGATGCCGCAACCAGCTGACAAAACCACCATGCCTGCCTATGTAGCCCAAAGACTGTGAAGTGCTGCCTTGGAACCTTTTTCTGGGGCCAACAACAACACTGTTTCATGGATCCAGTCCGCCCAGAGTAAGCTGGCCCATATGGAATACCTGCAGCAATTTTGGATTGCAGAAATCTCCATCCGCCTGACCCACAACACTGGCACCTAGTGTGACAAGTGGCACAAAGAACACGCCAACAAGAACTGGGATACCTTCAAGCAAGCCTTCTTGGCAAAGTTTGTGCTTAAGTACACAGCGCTCATGACCATACACCAAGTAAAGAACCTAACCCAAACAGGCACTGTGAAGGAACTCACCTGCACCTACAAGGAGCTCTGACTTTGAGCACCATTAGACATGGCTTTTGACACTCCAGCCACACACCTCATGTACTATGACGCCCTTAAGTTGCATGTAATGAGACACATGAACCTGGATCAAGTGACCAACCTACAAAGCCTGTACTGAAAAGTGGAGAAAGTGGAACAAACCTCCAACACCTTTCATAAAGCACAAATTAGAAAATGAGAGAGACCCAAGGGTTCCCACACAGGTGGGCGCTCCACTCAACCACTCCCTGGAGGCAACAGGAATAACGCCAACCACAAGCCCACAGGTTCAAATGGACATGGAAATGAAAACAATGGCCAGTCAAATTGTACTAATTTCTGTATCACTGCCATGCAAGGCAATCAAGATGAGGGAAAAGCCCAGGGAGAGCATTAAGCAAGCCAAGATCTTCCCATACAACTCCTGAATTGCCCAATGATGAGTACCAACCCAAGGACGTGGACCAATGTCCAATGATCCAATTACCATCATAGGACCCAGTATTTTAAATCATTGCCAGACATCCTAATAAACTGATGTCCTATCTTTTCTGCTTTTGCAGTTACACCAGCTCAGCGCTCCTGGACTTGAGTGCTGACCAAACTCTTGTCAATAGCAGCTTTGTAGACAAGTTCAAACTAGCCATCAATCTCTTGGGTTTAAGAACGTGGTTTTAGCTGATGAACACCACATCACAATGACACAGGAAACTGTACCCTTCTCTGTCATGCTAGAGAACCTACATTCCACCATCCAGAGTATAGTCATTGACTTTCCCAAGTTTGATATTGTACTATGATTAGACTGGTTGCAAAATAACAATCCCCATGTAGACTGGTTGACCTCTGTACTGACCATCAAACGTGAAGTTGTCAATTTCCAGATCTACCCTGACTCAGTAGACCATCTCCTACGTGACCACGTCTTTGTATGCATCACAGAAACCCTGGACAAAAAGGAGAACCTCAAGGCAATTGACTGGGACTCTTACCAGTAAAAGATCATACATTTTAAGGATCATCACAACCCTCAGGATTGTGAAATTGTAGCCTGTCACCCAGAAATCTTCAAAGAAGATCTACCCGGGTTGCCATCAGAGAAACACATCCAACACTCAATCCAACTCAAGGGGGCTGTACCCAAGGCACGTCCCATCTATTGACTGACTCCAAACAAGGACAAAACCCTATGCGCTTACCTCAAGGAGGCATTAGAGAATGGTCTTATCTGCCCCTAACTGTAAATTCACTGCCACCTCTGGCTTTGGATTGCTCAATTTTCCCTTGTTGTACCAAGAAAGGTTCCAAAACGCCTGCCAAACCCCTTAATTCTTTAAATGATTTAGCTCACACGGTAGATGAGAGGTTTGTGCTGGCCTACCCTGCGGAACCTCTGCCTTTGGTTGTTCCCTCCTGGGAAGAAACACTGGTTAATTTGGACTACTTATTAGCTTGGTATTGCCCACTTCTAAAAACCATTAGAGCTGGCCAATCAGAGGCTGCCACATTGGCACTGAGCAACACAAGTGAATTCCAAATGACCAGTGCCTCTTCCAGCCAATCAGATCTGACCGCGGAAATTGGAATGAAACCCTCCAGTCCCCCTGCCCCTGCCTAGCAATGTTTTGCCTCCAGCCAATTAGATTTGGTTCCACTGTCATATGACCCAACTTATTTGCAGCCCATCCCTTTTATGCAAACAAGGGGACTTCTAGTCCCCTGCTTGTCTATTTTCCAATAATATTAAAGTTTGGAGCTATTCTGCACTTTATTTTTATATTTGTGTTTATTTGGAACCCAGTTTTGAGTTCCTATAGCCTAAAGATTAGGGTGTTAGTTTCTGTTCCAAGATTACCTTCTGCCAGCCAGTTTCAAACCCGTCTTCTCTTCTGGTTCATTATACTAGTATTGGTTCATCTAGTAGTTGCCTTTCCCGTTCTTGCTTTCAAAACAGAGTTTTAAAACTCCAATTTTTAATTGATATTCCTTATAATACCTATTATTATTTTGAATTTTCTATTAAAATCATTGATTTCAAACCTGCTCTGCTTGCCGTTCTTCCCAAACCTCTTGCAATCATTGTAAAGCTCTCTGGACCTGTTCTGCTACAGTTTGGGTCTGTTTTGATAAGTATACCCTATCAGCCCTTATTCTGCCTTATTTTTATCTGAAAAATATACTTTCCTACTCCAAACTTTATGAGAAACATTCCTATGATACTCCCAGCTTTCAAATTTGTGGTATTTTCCTTGGCTCTGTTCTTGCTGCTTCTGTGGTCCACCTCCCCTGATTTATGGGGGAAAATCTCTTTGTCAGCCCGTCTGGTAGGTAGAGACCCTGCCAGTCGCTGGGACCTCCCCAGAAGTCTTCTCTTTTCTGGAGAGGCTGTGGTCAAGAGCCTGACGTGTGATGATTTGGACTTGGACACTGTGGACCTTACTTCACCTGTTTCTGAAGAAGTAGCGCCTCCCATGCCCCCCTCCCCAACGTGGTCCAGAGGCATGCAGTACCCCCGGGCCCTCCAAGGTGTCCTCTCCTGCTCCTACCTGCACTCCCTGGTTGCTCACTGGCCTGATACTGATGGGTTTGAATGCCTACTTCCCTCAGTTGTCCCTGGTGTCCTCCCTGTGGTCCCCCCTCCAAGCGGCCATCCCAGTTCTGCACTGGATGGCATCCTGGTGGTTTGTTACACCGGGATGGGAGCCAAACTTAGTTAGTTTAGCCCCCCTCTCTCACATAATAGACAAGCCCATTTATTCTGCCTTTGAAGCCTTTTGCTACTGGGTGTGGAGCTTACTTCTTGCCTCATCCAAGCCAGCTTGGGATCTCTCCTTGCTGGATTCCTCTTGGTGTGGGTTGTGTGATCACTTCTGTCCTCTTTCAAGTCGTGTCTCACTGAGAAGTCTGTCTCTCCCTCCACAGCTTCCTCGGCCACATCTGCGGTAAATATTACCCTGGTGTCACCCTGTACCCCCCCTCAGTGGCCGTTTGTGAGAAGGTTCTTGATGCTCTTGGGGAGCTGCAGCTCCGCCTCTCTGCGGACTCAGCCTCTGCAGACACCCCCATCTCTGACACGCAAAGATCAGTGGCCCTCTTGGATGCACTTGATGGAGACGCCCGCCTCTGGGTGTGTACCCTCCTCTGTCAAAGCCAGGAACTTGGGGACACCTCCTCCCTCCTCACACTGGTCTCCTCAGTGGTAGCCGCCCTGGGTTCCAAGGCTTCAGTAATATTTGAGACTCTTTGTTCTAAGGGGCTTGCCCCTGACCTTGCCGCCCATGTTGAGTGTTTTGCAGTGAAGGCTGCCTCCCTGGACCTCCCTACTGAGATGGTGGTGGCCATGTTCCGTAATTCCTTGGATGCTGCATTAGCTGACAAGAGTGTGTGGGATCCAGCCCCCACCTCCCTAGAGAAGGCATTTGCATTGGCTTGTAAGCTCGGCACTAAGCCAGCTTATCAGCCCAAGTCTGGTGTACTGGCCCACCTCCCGGTTTCTAAGCCTGCCCAGTCCAAGCCCCCCGCGGCTAAGCCTCCCAAGACGCCTGCCATCAATGTGATGTGCTGCCCTTGCCAGGTTCCTAACTGGCCCACTTCCACAGGTTCCCTCCCTGTCTTTGCGGCTTCAGCTGCCATTCCTGAGGTTTCTTCCTGCAACCCTGCCGCCTCCATTCTGACCCTGTAGAATAAAGAAGATCTCTCATATTTCCTTTTTACTGCAACCTTTTATACCAAATACCGCCAGGCTAAGGCTACAGTTTTGGTAGATGCAGGTGCTGCAGGCAACTTTATGGACCTGGCAATGGCTCAGTCCTTGGGTTTGTCCCTGCTCCCTCCTCAGAGCCTGATTGCTGCTAGCCAGGTACCGGTTCTCAGTTATCCCCTCACTAACCCACTTAGTTACTGTACAGGCTCCCACGTGTTTGTGAGTAAATTCTCTGCTGTGGAGGACCTCCTGTATCCTGTAATTGTGGGTGTGGGGTGGTGGGCGCCACTTGGTTCAGATTGACTGCCTCACCAAGAAGCTTCACTTCTTGCTGGACAGGTGCCCTGGGTCATTCCCCCTCCTTCCTTTGGGGTGGGAACCGCCTGAGTCATGCCTCTCTCTTGCGGCAACTCCAGTCTCCCCTCCCAAGCCCTTTGCCCTGCCGGCCATCCTGGCTCCTTTCAAGGACGCCTTTGACGCTACCCTTTCCTGTGCTCTCCCTCTGCACTCTTGCCATAACTTGACCTTTAAGACAACAGTTGACCTTGTGAAGATTGACGCCCCAATGTACCCTCTCAGCAAACTGGAGGACAAAGCTTTGGGAGCGTGGTTGGATGATATGCTGGCTAAAGGATGGATAGTCAAGAAAGCTTCCTTGGTGAGCTCCCCGGTGGTTTTTGCTAAGAAATTGGATGGTTCACTTTGGCTGTGCGTTGATTATACTCTCCTCAACAATGTCACTATTCCAGACTTCTATCCCCTCCCCTTGGAAGCCTCCATTGCTCAGTCCATTGCCAAGTCTTGTGTCTTTTCAAAGCTTGATCTTGTTAATGCTTTTAACCAGGTTTGGGTGGCAGAGGGGGACAAGTGGCTCACAGCCATCAAAACTTGGCGTGGCTGCTTCCAATTCAAGGTCATGCCTTTTGGCTTGAAGAACGCTCCCGCAATCTTCCAGCGAGTCATCAAGGATGCTCTGGGAGACCTCCGCTTTTCCTGCGCTGTGGCATACATTGATGACATCTTAATCCACTCTCCCACTCCTGAGCAGCACACTAAGGACCTGGTGGCTGTGGTGGCGGCCATCCACAAGACGCGGTTGTTTATCAAGCCCAGTAAGTGTGAGTTCTTCAAGTCCGAGGTCACCTTTCTGGGCAACTTGGTCCTGAAGAACGGCCACGCGGTCTCTCCTGACAAGGCCAAGGCTCTTTGGGAGTGGGCTACCCCTAGGAACCAGAAGGAGTTGCATTGCTTTCTGGGTACAGTGATCTTCCTCAAGAAGTTCTCCCCAGCCATCTCTGAGCTAGCTGCCCCCCTGCACCCCTTGGCTGGCAAGAACGCCTCCTTTGTGTGGACCCCAGCATGCCAGAACGCCTTTGAGGCCATTAAACAGGTTTTTGTCTCTACCCCAGTGTTAAGCCATGCAACACAAGTAAGAAGTTCATTGTGGCTTGTGATGCCTCCAACGTGGCTGCTGGGGCGGTCTTCCTTCAAGAACACAACGTTCAGGAGCTCCCGGTTGCTTACTTCTCCAGGAAGTTTGCCCCCAATGAGTGCTCCTGGGCGGTGTTTGACAAGGAGCTGCAGGCTGTGGTGGATGCCATCACTCATTGGCGCCATCATTTGCAGGGCGCTCAACACAAGTTTGTGGTTTGCACACATCACAAAGCACTCTGTTATTTTTGCAAGCCTCAGAAGCTACTCCCTTGCCAGGCACATGTCATGCAGACGCTCTCAGGTTACAAATTCAAATACAAGTTTGTGAAAGGGGAACTTAACATCCTCCCTGACCTGCTAAGTTGCAACCCAGCAATGTACTCAGTGAGGGGTGATGAGGATCCTCAAGTTACTGTCATCCCAGAGTCTTTGGTCCTCCTGCCGCCCAGGTCACCTCCCCCCCACACCCCAGCCACGGTGCCAGCTTCTACTCCCCAGCTTCTGGCCATTGCCCCTGCCCCCTCTTCTGAGTTAGACCCCCCACTGGCTCTCCCTGGAACGCTCTTGTATGCCGTCCTGACGGCCCAGCACTCTTTCCTGGACGGCCAGGCTATTTGCGCTAAGCTGTCCCCAGACTCTGCATCCAATGGTCCCTATACTCTCAAGGATAGGATAATTTACCAAAATGATAAGGTGTGGGTTCCAAAGGAATTGTGGCCACGTGTCATGACTGAACATCATGATCCCCCTCTGTTTGGTCATCCTGGTACCAAGAAGCTGCTTGAGCTCATCAGGCGTACCTATAGCTGGGTTGGGATAACTAAGGCAGTAGGTCCCTGGATCAAGAAGTGCATCACTTGTGCCCGCTCCAAACCAGATTGTTCAGGGAACAATGGCCTTCTCCACCCCCTACAGCAGGCTCAAGGTCCATGTTCATCCATCTCTGTGGACTTTGTGGTAGCTCAACCCTTGTTGGGAGGCTTTGATTCCATCATGGTGGTAGTGGATTGTTTCACCAAATATTCAGTTTTCATCCCATATCTGACCACCCTGGATTCAGTAGGGATGGCAAAACTGTTTGTGAAACACATCTTCTCCAACTTTGGTCTACCACAGGAAATCATCAGCAACTGAGGTCCCCAGTTCATGTCCATGTTCTGGGAGTCCCTGCTGGGGATTATAAACATTAAGCCTTGCAGGTCCATCTCCTTCCATCCCCAGTCAGACGGGCAAACAGAAAGAGTCAACCAAACCATGGAGCAGCACCTGCGCTGCTATGCAAATGCCTCAATGGACTCCTGGTCAGATGATCTCCCATTAGCCCAGTTTGCCTACAACAATACTATGCACACTTCAACAGGGGTGTCCCCATTCCAGGCTACCCTGGGGTTCTCCCCAGCCTTTGTGATAGGTCCTGTCCTCCAGGCAAGTGTACCGGCGGCTGTAGACATGGCGGTTCACCTCAAAGCCATTCATCTCAAAGTTCAAAGCACCCTGACTAAGTCCATTGAGGCGTACAAGAAAGCGGCAGACAAGAATAGACGGCCTGCTCCCTATTACCCAGTGGGCTTGCTTGTGATGTTGGATGCCACCAATATCCAAATGAAGGTCCCCTCAAGGAAGTTTTCTTCCAAGAGGCTGGGCCCCTTCAAGGTTCTAGAAGACAAGGGCAATGGCGTGTTTGTGTTAGACCTCCCCCCTCCTATCAGATCCACAGTACCTTCAACGCTTGTTGTCTGTCCCCTTTTGAGGAGGACCTCCCCAGCACCCCAGACCCCACCTTGGTGGATGGATCCCCCGAGTATGAGGTAGAAGCCATAGTAGCCTCCCGTAGGATTTGCAAGTCCCTCCAGTATTGTGTATCTTGGAAAGGATATCCCTCTTACAACAACAGCTGGATAAGCTCCTCCAATTGCGGAAATTGCTGGGATCTGGTACAGGAATTCCATAAGAACAACCCCACGGCACTCGGCCCCCCTAATTCCCTTCTGGCGCTCAAGATTCCCAAGGCGCACAAGAACTTCTCAGTGGCTACGCTTCCCCAGGGAGAAATCTGACCCCAGAAAAAAGGAAATGATAATATAAATTCACTGCCACCTCTGGCTTTGGATTGCTCAATTTTCCCTTGTTGTACCAAGAAAGGTTCCAAAACGCCTGCCAAACCCCTTAATTCTTTAAATGATTTAGCTCACACGGTAGATGAGAGGTTTGTGCTGGCCTACCCTGCGGAACCTCTGCCTTTGGTTGTTCCCTCCTGGGAAGAAACACTGGTTAATTTGGACTACTTATTAGCTTGGTATTGCCCACTTCTAAAAACCATTAGAGCTGGCCAATCAGAGGCTGCCACATTGGCACTGAGCAACACAAGTGAATTCCAAATGACCAAAGCCTCTTCCAGCCAATCAGATCTGACTGCGGAAATTGGAATGAAACCCTCCAGTCCCCCTGCCCCTGCCTAGCAAAATTTTGCCTCCAGCCAATTAGATTTGGTTCCACTGTCATGTGACCCAACTTATTTGCAGCCCATCCCTTTTATGCAAGCAAGGGGACTTCTAGTCCCCTGCTTGTCTATTTTCCAATAATATTAAAGTTTGGAGCTATTCTGCACTTTATTTTTATATTTGTGTTTATTTGGAACCCAGTTTTGAGTTCCTATAGCCTAAAGATTAGGGTGTTAGTTTCTGTTCCAAGATTACCTTCTGCCAGCCAGTTTCAAACCCGTCTTCTCTTCTGGTTCATTATACTAGTATTGGTTCATCTAGTAGTTGCCTTTCCTGTTCTTGCTTTCAAAACAGAGTTTTAAAACTCCAATTTTTAATTGATATTCCTTATAATACCTATTATTATTTTGAATTTTCTATTAAAATCATTTATTTCAAACCTGCTCTGCTTGCCGTTCTTCCCAAAGCTCTCGCAATCATTGTAAAGCCCTCTGGACCTGTTCTGCTACAGTTTGGGTCTGTTTTGATAAGTATACTCTATCAGTCCTTGTTCTGCCTTATTTTTATCTGAAAAATATACTGTCCTACTCCAAATTTTGTGAGGAACATTCCTATGATACTCCCAGCTCTCAAATTTGTGCTGTTTTCCTTGGCTCTGTTCTTGCTGCTTCTGTGGTCCACCTCCCCTGATTTATGGGGGAAAATCTCTTTGTCAGCCCGTCTGGTAGGTAGAGACCCTGCCAGTCTCTGGGACCTCCCCAGCAGTCCTCTCTTTTCTGGAGAGGCTGTGGTCAAGAGCCTGACGTGTGATGATTTGAACTTGGACACTGTGGACCTTACTTCACCTGTTTCTGAAGAAGTAGCGCCTCCCATGCCTCCCCTCCCCAACGTGGTCCAGAGGCATGCAGTACCCCCTGGGCCCTCCAAGGTGTCCTCTCCTGCTCCTACCTGCACTCCCTGGTTTCTCACTGGCCTGATACTGATGGGTTTGAATGCCTACTTCCCTCAGTTGTCCCTGGTGTTCTCTCTGTGGTCCCCCCTCCGAGCAGCCATCCCAGTTCTGCACTGGATGGCATCCTGGTGGTTTTTTACACCAGGATGGGAGCCAAACTTAGTTAGTTTAGCCCCCCTCTCTCACACTAACAGTCCTCTTTTGGCGCTGCAGTATTCTTTGTAGCAAAGAAAGATGATACCCTTCAACTAGTCACAGATTACCAAGCCCTAAACAAGATTACCATCAAAAATTGTTATCTGCTACCACTCATTGACAGCCTCTTTGATGCCCTGGGCGGTGCCCCAGTCTTCTCCAAGATTGACTTAACCACAGGCTACAACCAAATTGATATCAAAGAGGAAGATATACCCAAGACGGCCTTTCACACTAAGTACGGGTTGTACAAGTGTGTGGTGTTAACTTTGGAATGACTAACACACCATTGACCTTTGTGACTTTTATGAACAAAGTGTTTGCCCCCCCACATTGGCAGACACTCCCTGGTGTACCTGGAAGACATAATTGTCTACAGCCCTTTGGTAGAACAACACCATAAAGACCTAGAGGCAGTCTTTACTACCCTGGCACAACATAAACTGCTAGAAAAACCCTCCAAATGCCAATTCTTCTGCAAACAGTTGCCCTTCCTGGGACACATAGTTTCAAAGGATGGCATCAAACCTGACAGCCAGAAAATCCAGGCCATCTGCAAAAAGCCGCCCCCAAAGGACAAGTCTGAACTCTGCATATTCCTGGGAATGATCACCTACGTACAACAATTCATCCCTGACTGTGGCGTCCTAACTGCACCTCTGTCTGCCATAACAGGCGCCAAATCTAAATTTGTATGGACCCCCTAACAAGAAATTTGCTTCAGATGCCTTAAGGAGAAGCTCACAACCGCGCCCATCTTAAAATACCCCAAGTGTGATGGAGAATACCAAATGGAGACAGATGCCTTTGATACATCCATTGGGGGAGTACTACAAATCAAGAACAATGATGGTAATTTTCTACCTGTAGCCTACAAGTTGCGTAAACTGACAGAAAGTAAGTGTCACACCCCAAACATGACAAAGAGTTATTGGCAATTGTACACTGCCTGATCAAATGGCACTACTATTTGAAACAACAGGAAGAATTCACCGCATTAACCAACCACAAATCTCTCATACACTTTAAAACACAGGCAAACCTTTCACACCAACAAGCACATTGGATGGAGCTCCTAGAAAGGTTTGATATGATCATACAGTACAAACCTGGTCCAGAACTTGCCATTGCAGATGCACTATTGTGCCTTTATTTTAGAGCCACAAGGGGCAAGAATGGGTTCAACCCAGACTGGCCCCTCCTGGTGCTTCAAACAAAGGACAAAGGCTTCCCCCCTGATACCACTGACATCACAAAAGAAACAGTCATCAATCTTGAGCACCTATTCACAGACTTATACAGAACATTACACCGCAAAATGACCAACAGAAACACCATATCTTACATCCCTACATATCAACAAGTCAACACCATCCTATGTTACCACAGAGACCTAGGATATACCAAGAGCCGCAACCTTTATGAATTCCTCAAACATAAAGCATGGTGGCCAACTCTATATTGGGACGTCCAGGAAGTTATTGACCAATGTGAAGTATGTGGAAAATTTGCAAAGAGCAATACCCTGCCTAAGTCTGTATTGCTTATTTTTTCACAACTACCCTTCAAGGTATGGGCCCTCGACATTGTGGGACCCATGCCAGAAAACACAACAACAAGAAGTACATCATCACTGCTATCAACTTTGCCACTGGATAGCCAGTGGCGCAAGCAGTGAAAACCCACACAGGCAATGACATTTGACAATTCATAGGAAAGGAAATCATCAGCAAGTTTGGAAATCTAGAGCTCCTGATACCAGACGGAGGCAAGGAACTGACCTCTAAAAATACCAATGTATACCTCACCAAGAATGGGGTCCAGCACACCATGAAAACATCTTACCATCCTCAGGCCAATGGACGTGTGGAGCAGCTGAATGGCAGCTTAGTGCAGGCCCTGGCCAAGCTCACTGCCGGGAGACCTGAGGACTGGTATAAGCAGCTACCAACTGCACTCCTTGTATGCCGGACCCATGTGAACAGATCCATTGAGAAAAGCCCATTAAAGCTTGTTTATGGCACAAAGCCCAATATCATCCAATCACTTTCAGGACCCAAGCTGGAAATGCCCAGCAAGGTTCCACCCTGCTTGGATCCTCAAGTCATACAGACTAATAGCAACCAACCAGAAAAAGAAGAAGAAAGTCTACAAAAGACCTTTGTCCCCATCCATAACAGACATGAGGTTGGCAACAAAGTTTGGGTCATGAAAGTTGACAAGAGAAAACTACAACCAGAGAAAGTAGGCCCAGCAATCATCCTAAAGGTAAATGACAACAACACTTACCTTGTGAAAGGACTTGGAAAACTTAAACAAGATAAAGTCCTCCACCATGATTGCCTAAGACCCTGTAGAGAAAGACAAAGAAAACAGGGGACCGTCCTACCTGCCTCTGAACAAAAATTAGTACAATACGGCGCCTAGGCTCCCAAAAATCTCCCTGACAATCTGCCCCCAGAGGAGACTGCCCTTCAGCTGGGGGGTTTCAAAACAGCAGGCTCAACCCACCAGCAAGGTTCTAAGTAAGCAGGTTTGTGACCCGCAATCCAATTATCCAGTCACTTAAAGCCAAACTAGGAAGTCAACTCAAATTTCCAAATCCAACAACATGAACAGATGATGATCCCTCACAGTGGATACCTTGTTTTGACGCTTGAGTCATTACTAGGATCAGGCCACCCCCTTCACCATCCCACTGTGTGATCACCAACCATGTTCCTGTTATCCTTGATTCACATGAACTATATAATCACTATCTCACAATAAAGATTATTATCTAGTTTCCAAATATTTTTCCCCTTGTAACTCTGCTAAAACAGCACAGTTACAACAGAACCATGGCTGCCTCTGCCTGTGCAAGGCAAGACTAGCACAACATAACTCTTGACTGCTTTTACTCAATGCAAAACTGGATCATTATCAATACCAATCCCAAATCCTCAACACTCTTAAGAAAATTCCTAAGGTTCCACCTTTGTGAATCCTGCTATTCAAGCATTATCAATTTTGCCTTTGATGGGATTGCATTTTAGTACAAAATCCTACAGTTCCCTTTCTCCCTTCAAAATGGGTTTCACTCCAAATTGGGTGAAAGACTAATTTAAATTCCAACTGGAAAACTGAGTGATCCTTGACCCACTTATGAGAGTGGCCAGTGATCTAAAATTTCTTATACTGTTTTGTGGTAGAATATTACCCTATACAAATCTAAAGGATTCATTCAATAAAATATAGTTCTGTTTAAACTCTTTCTTTGTGTTTATCTTTGTATTTTGGCATCATCTCCCTAGTCCCATCTAGAGGAGATTTCTGATAATTATCATTCCCAGTGCCTTAAAGTAAATTCCTTATTCATTCCTGAAGACTAACCCTTGGCTTAGTACAAACCCAATGCTTCTGTTAGGATTTCCCGTTGTGTCCCTTGGCCACGCCCAAGTACACAGCAGGATATGCTTTCTTGATCTGGGAATCTTGCTGCTTCTTTGGCTTCTTGGCCAGCTTGGTACCACCTCTCTTCAAGAGGGCTCATAATTCATACCTAATCACTGCCTTGGTGAATTATTAGAGAGGTGGTAATTTTGCCAAAGTTTATGCCACTCTTTTTGAGGCTCACAATCTCCTCTATCATCTCATTAGTTACTAGGCATCATTTTTGAGGCCCACTGGGAACAATTGGACCTGGGTTGGACAGGGTTTGATTTTATTGGCCCAAATTTTCAAGCAATTTGTATTGGGTTGGAGGAGGTCACAGTTACCCAGTCTCCAAAATGTGGTACCGTCTTGGGTTGGGCCTGGTCTTGGGAGTCACCTTATTGGTTGTTGGGAATTTTGATCAAGCAATGATGCCAATTATGACAGAGCTTGCGGATTAGGATTTCAGCAACCAAATCCATAAATTAGCAGTATAAAAATTGGCAACAGCACACATGTCAACACTAAAAATGTTGACAGTGGCCATGTTGACACTTTTAATGTCAACACTATAGTAAAGTGACAACCGGTTTTACTAAATGTTGTTTTCTGGATGTCAACACTTTTTTAATTAACAAAACACTTTACCCTGCACATTTTTAATATTAATAAAATATTTTAAAATACATTATTATACTAAAATAATCCCAGAGAGTTCAAAAATGCAATAAAAAATTACCATAAGTAATAAGAATAAGGATATATAAGCAACTATTATTCAGGTTACTATGTAAATTACACTATTTATTATAAAATTATTCTTTATTCCCATAAAAATTAAAAGTCCAATGAACCAAAAATAAAGATATTTAATATATAATAATAAACACAAAATATAAAAAAACTCTAATTTAAATTTATTATACTTCATATAATTATAACTGAAAATATCTCATAGCTTAAAGATAAATTAACAAAATATAAGATATTTCTTACTAAACCACATTAAAACTGTGTCTTAAACTTACCATTTATACTTAAAAAGATTAGTACTATCCAAAAAAAATTAGAAATTAAAAGTTTAAAGTAAAAAATATATAGGCAAAGCAAAGCAAAGTTTATTTGGCTAATTAAAGCCACCAGCAAGAGCAGTGGCAATATCTTCAAGGTACTTCTTAATCTCTGTCACCTTGTACTTGATCACCTTCTGCACGTCCTCCTGGTAGTCTTGCTCCTTGGACTTCCTCTTATTGGGGGCCCCCTGGTTGGCCAGGTTGCGGAACTTGGAGACAGACCAGGCCTGCTCCTCCTGCAGCTTATAGAAGAACTTGTTATATTTGGGGTTGGTCCTGAACTTCACCTTCAGGTGCTTATGCCAAACCTCAATGTCAGGCACCCACCCACTAGGAAGTAACCCTCCTAGGTGATGAACAATTGCCAAAGGATTCAACCCTGTAACCAGGGATCCCACAGGTACAGAAACCATTACAAGATGGAATAGCTCTCTACAATGAGTTGGTACCAACCTAGGAGAGGGTTAAAGCGGCCCAGGAAAAAGTACGTGCCAAGATAACTTAACAAAAAGGCCAAGGCCAAAGCCAAAGGACAAAACACTTGAGGTTTGTTTGCCAAAGGAGGAGAACCATAAAACTTAGTCTCCTCACGCACAGGGGGATTTGCAGAGATAGGACTTGCTGTATACCAGACTCCCAGAATCACGCAACACCAAGATCTATCCAGGAATTGGGAGTCTGCAGTTGTACCAGAATCAGTGCAGGAACCAATTGAGACGCTAGCAAACACAATCAAAGACAAAACAAACCAGAGTAACCATTTATACCCAAGCCACTCCCCATGAGGAGTCTTGGGCAATTTCATGGCCTTGGAAATTTAGAGGTTGTATAGGAATAAAAATTAACAACAGTCACTTAGGTGAATGAAGACTTTATTGATTGAACAAATACTTAGATGGAGCTTACTAGCTTTTTATAGCATGGTAGCAAAATAATATGGGAAAAGGAGTTTGGAGATCAATTGGAGATAAGATGGAGATTTAGCAGTTAGAACCTTCAAACTGGGGATTGTAACTTATTCCCTAAGGTTTTCTTAATCTTCAATAAAAAGTAGTGTAATTTCTTAACCTAACACTTCAGTCCTTGACATGGCCTTGGCTAGTTTGGAGATCCTCCACAGAACCTGGGGCAACAGGAGGTAAAACTGACAGATCTACATAAGTAGAGGACACCAAGGAACCCAAAACCAGACACAAAAGGTTTACTGCTTCCAAACTACTGCCAACGTCACTGGACATAGATTTTAAACAATTTGCATCATTGTCAACAACCAATGATTGGCTGAAACCTGATATGATAGGTAAAGAACAATTTGAACTTAAATTAATGTTTTAATTAGATGAATTTGCATCCACCAAGTCAAAAACAGACCCGGGTTTGAATTTTGTTGCTGGATTAGTTGACTCAGGAGCTAATTCTGGCTTTAAATCAAAAGGTAAAAAGGGACAGATATTACAAACTAATTCATTTCTTTTAGACAACTCAAAAGACCCCAAAGGAGAAAACAATTCTGCCTTTTTAACCAAAGGTAAATTATTGTCAAGAATGTTTAAAAGAGCATTCCTGACACTCAAGGCTAGAGGTGGTCTTCATCTCCCCCTTGAGGCAGGCGCCTTGAGAGTTCCAAGGGGCAGTGGTCCCGCTCTTACCTCTCTGGGCAATCACCTTCTTGCCCACCCATTGCTTTTCAAAGTACTCAAGGTAACCCTTGAAAATGATTGAGTGCTTCTTCACGTAAGCATCCTCCAGGAGGGCCTCAAAGCCAAGCCCAGTATGCTCTGGGCGCACAAAAGCCAAGGCAGCAAACTGAGCCAGGGCAAAGCGGCACTTCCCCTTACCATTGTCAAGATACTTCTCAATAAGGTCCTTCTCACTCTTGAGATTCTTGACAAGGGCCTGCCTAAAATGAAAAAAGCAGCCCTGGACTTCTCCATTGAAGATGGCCTTGAAGGCTCTGAACTGAGCCTGCTCAAAGTCCATTATGATAACCTTTGGCCCAAGTGAGTGCGCATGAGCTAGCTGCTCAGCAGCTATGGTGGACTCATCCTTCTCAGCAGAGGAGGGATTTGCCCTTGTGGCGTGAGTGGGAGGGGGATCTGGTTGGTGGGAAGGGAGCTCAAAGCATCCCGGACAATCTTGAAGGCTCTGGTGTAGACTTCAGTCTTGGCACCAGGAAGGAGAAAGAACACAAGGGGGATGACCTGGTCATTAAACTGCCCATACAGGGCCCAAAGCTGCTTGAAGAGAGAGGGGCAAGTAGCAAATGTGCTGTCACATAGCTAGGTGGTAGCAGTGTTCAGCTGCTCCAGGTTTTGGGTTGTGGCATAGGCTACAATCCTATCCTCCACTTCCTGCCCATTGTCATGGAGCAGGAACATCTCACCATCCTCTGTCTTCTTGAGGGCATCTGTGAGGATAAGGTCCTTGATGCTGGTGGCACTCTTGGCCGGGAGATTGGAGGCTTGACGCCTATTACTTACAAACTTGACCAACTGATTGTGAGTTGGAACCATCTTCAAATTGGTTGGGGAGAGGTACTTGCAAGAAAGCACAGCCAGCTGGGTGGTAGAAAGATCTTTGGAGGTGGGCATCACCTGCACCAGATACCACTTGAGAAGCGGGTTATGATGGTGTTGGGCATGATGCAGGTATGCTCGCCCTTGATGGTTTGGACCAGGTCCCAGTGCTCAGTGTTGAGCTGCACTGGGCAGGAGCAGTCCTTGCAGATGTAATGGCAGCTCTTGAAGCCCCCAGTTGGCATTGTTGCAGCTGAAGATATACCCATTGGCCATCATGGCCGGCCCACTCTTTACACTCATGATTAGGAAGTATTTTGGCAAGGAAGAGGGAACCTTGAATTTGCTATCAACGTTGAGATGTTGTGGGCCAACAGAGGGTCCCAGGAGCCAGCAGGAGCATGGCGGAAGCCAGGGAAGTAATCAGGGCAGGGCTTTGAATCATCCCCAGATGAGCTTGAGGGGGGGGGGTTGGCAGGGGTGGGGAAGCAGAAGGGGGCTTATTGTGGTACTCCTCATGTGCAGGAGACTTATCTTTGGGTGGGGTCTTTTTGCCTTGCTGCTTCTTTTTGGTTGGCTACTTGTCAGAAGCCAAGTTGTAGAAACTGTGCTCTGTAAGAGAGCCATCAGTTTCCTCTCCCCCAGTGGAGTGAGCAGGGCTCTTCTCAGGAGAGGGCTCAGGGGAGGGCTTTGTGGGTGGCCTTCTTTGATGAGACAGGCTTCTTCTTGGTAGATTTAGTTGGCTTAGAGGGACGCTTGGTTCCTTTGGGCTTTTGGAAGTGTTCTTGTCCTAAAATAATAAGTAAATGCTTTAAAATAAAGCAATTTATGTAAAAAACAAACAAAACAACTTAAAAAGCATACTATATAAAAAGTAAATTTTAGATGGCTTTTCTTGGCATTTAAAAGTTAAAAAATACTTGTATAGTTTTTATTTTATTAGTTTTAAATAACAAGTTAAAAGTTAAGAGATTTATGTGAAAGTATCTTATTTAGATATAAATTTTATTTTAAAAATTAAAAAATATGAAAGAGAAAAGTTAAAAATAAAACATATCAAAAAAATGAGAAGTTTTTATAATGTAAAACATAAAGTTTTATATGTGAGAACTGAAAAGCGTTGACATTATGAGTGACAATTAGTAAAAAAGCTGAATTCTCCCTGTTGATTACAAAAATTGTAGACATTATTTTTGACAACATTGTCATTGTTGACATTTTTTTGAAAATTTACTATGTTTTTTCATAGTACGCTTAATTAAATTTAAGCGGGCTAGCAAAAATTAACCGTTTTCTGTGTGTTTTTGTTCACATAAAAATTAAAAAAAAACAAATGAAAATAAGTAAAAAAAGTATCAAGGTTCTTTATTTCTTTATTAAAAATGATATTTTGGGGGTGGTAATATGATATTTTACCATTGCTCTTAAATGAAGTTGTTAAGAAGTTGTATTCAAGTATTGAAAAGGGTAAAGTGTCGACAACGTCACTTACAACATTCTTTATATGAGGTGGCATATTAATCTAGGCTTAATTGCGCCACTCTAATTTGCTTAACTCCACCCAGGGGATGATCATGAGCAAATAAACAACATTTACAAGTGTTGACATTATTTTTAATAATAAATTCTATAGTAACTTACATAGTAACTCACGCTTAAATTAATGGATCACCGTTAGCCACCAATCCACTTAAATATTAAAGCCATAATAAGTGCCACATAAATATTTATAACATGAACATTTCAACAAAAAAATGTATGTGCACTGTATTTTTCAATATAATAATTCAATAATTTTTTTAAATGTGCACTTATTTTTTTACTGTAGATGCTTCAGTTTTGCTATTAAAAATAAGTTTGGCTTAAAAAGTGTCAACATTGACACTTTTACGTTGTGAAAACAAATAAAAAATAAACTAATTTTTATTAGTAAAATTAAAGGAAAAATCAGGTTAAATCAAGTTTTTTATTAAGCTTTATATTAAATCATGTCACGATGACCACAATTTTGTTGTGTTTTCTGGGTTTGCACCCCTGAACGCTTTAAAAAAATGAATTAAGCTAGTGCAACTAGCAAAAACCATAGGAGATTTAGAGTTTTTGAGTTGACATGGGCGTTGTTGCCTAAAAATCAATGATGCCAATTATGACAGAGCTCACAGATATGAATTACAGCTGCTAAACAACATAAATTGGTAGTATAAAATACATGCATATTAGATCAGCAGTAGTCTGGTGACCTGAATCATAAATCAGCCAATGATAAGTGCCGCTGCACCACTTAGCACTACATGATTTGCTGCTGCACCACTTTGGAAAGTTACAGACGCTGCAACGCCGCATAGCAATTGAATTAGGCGCCAAAGCGCCAAATTAATTTTACGTCAAGCACTGCCACACCAGCAAGGGTCACCTATGCTGGATGAAGCAATTAAATCTCATTGGTTGATTTGTTCCAAACGGCCAAACCCAGATCATTAATTACCCAAAATAAGAGTGTGTTGGAATGTCCTAGAAGATATTGCCAACAGCTCAGGAAGACACACCCCCAGGGGGATATAAAAACATTGCCTGTGATAATAATAAAATGCCTTTAACTTATTAAAAAGTGCTTCTTGTGATCAGAAGCCATTTCCCAAAAGTAATTAAAGATTCTTCTTCCTATATGTTCTTCTGCCACAATACTAATCATATCCTCACATGACAGTATTTGAGACAAGTACTTGTCAACCTATTACCATTGTAACTTAAATGAGTTGCCCTGATATCCCAAGCGCAACATTGGCTATTGGAAAAGCCACCCATGGATGGGCCTGGTAACACATACAACTTAGCCTCCTCACAGCTTGAGTTGAACTGGGTATAAACAAGAACAATACTGGTTGCGCTCCCTTGATCAGCAGCCTGAGCTTGGAGTTGCTCTTATTACTGCTCCTTAACAATGTCAAAGTTATATTCACTTGTGAAAATCAATATAAACAAAAAAAGAAATAAAAATTCTATTAAAAACAGAAAAGCAAATTATTTCCAGAGTATTAATTTTATTTAATGTGTGCTCTTTTTTGAGAGATGCTCTCAGACATAAATGGCCAAATTTAGAAGCACATACATTGAAAATAATGCCTTAGTCCCCTGAATAGGTTTGGGTGGATTCACTCCTGAAATATGCTATTTTCAATTTGAGTCCCAAAAATAAACAATATTTTCAAAAAATGAGTTGTTGTGTGTTTGAATTCATCACTTTTGTGACTGATCCTCATGTGTTCTCTGTTTGTATAATATTTGCCACACACTCATTAGCAAATTTGATGTAGAATGCTTCAGTAAGTAACTGGTTTGATTTTGTTTTGAATATAGGTTACATGTGTTTGCTGTCTCATTTTTGGGATTCAGTATTTGACTTTAATTTTGTTGTGTGATCAACTATTTTTGTTTTCTGGCCATAGATAAATGGAAGTTTTATTTAGTAAATTGACCTTCAACGGGTTCCAGTTGAAATTTTTTTGTGACTGAACCTATGCATTCTAAATTGACTAATATATGTTTATCTCAACAGGTTTGAAAACTACTGTATGATTGATACTGCCTATTAAAAGCAAGACAATCTCAAAGAGACTCACAACTATCAGCATCCAAAGCAAACTTGTTCAGTATGAAGCTCAGATCTTAAATAAACTCAAAAATGACCTAATGTGGTGCCTTTCAATGCCCCAGGGAGAATGATGTAGCATATTTTATTACTCCCTCTTAGGAAACCATTTTCCTTATAAATGACTCAACTAGTCAGACAAAATGTAACCCCAAGACGTAATCTATATACTGCACTTGGATCACAGCTTAATTTTTTATAGGGATCACTCTTTTCCATTACTATGATCTACATAGATTCTATAGGACATACTATCAGCTATTCTTATATTTTATAAAGATATCAATCTCTTCTCAATCCTAACCCTTTTATCATATTACATAATTCACAGAAGAATTTACTTGACAGTATCCACACAAGCAGTGCGTAAAAATATCTTAACGATTTTTATCTTTTTTTGCGCTTATTGTCAACTGAAATATGAGGGTACTTCTTTTTGATTTGACAAAGGAAAGGCAAGTCATCGGATAGGTGGATTTTTGAAAGGTTGGAACAATTCTCAACCAAATTTTCCCAAAGCTCGAATGTCAACTTGGACTCTGTTTGTTTTGTTTCATCATAAGCATACATAGAATCTGATAAATAAATTCCCAACTCTTCAAGGTTAGGGAAACATCTTGTAAGCCATTCCAAAACGACAGGAAGTTCAGATTCAGGTACTTCTAGAAATACAGTTGTAGCTTTGAAGGTCATCCTACAGAGATCGGCTGAGAACCTTTGATGTTTAAAATCAAAACTTAAAGATCGGATGTCTTTTAAGCTCAACAGAAGTTCGATAAAATCTGCTTGTTCAAGGGATTTAGGTATGATATCAATAGCATCCAAGTAATTGAATTGGGGTATGAAATCAAAGAACGTGTAGGTACTGATGCTACGAAGAGCATGAAACTGTGACTCGTGGGTAACTTCTTCATCTGATGAAAGCAAAGGTGTTTTTGAAGGAATATCGTCTTGGAAACGTAGAAATGCAGACATTAGCGAATCTCTGTTTGAAAAGCTGATTTCTTTAAAGACCATGTTTTTTACGTCATAAACAAAGTAATCAAATCGGTATCCGTGTAAGTGGGGACCTTTGTAGTTAATTGTTTTCACGGCTGGAAATCCCTTAATGATATGCGAGAAGTTATGACCAGCAAGGGCCCAATCCTCATCAATTATAAGATGAGTTACCAAAGGGCAATCGAAATCCTTATAGTAGGTCAGGAACTCCTCTGGGTCTTCGCACGCCTCAGGATAATAGTAGAGTGTTTTAATTTTTCTAGTCAAGGGGCTCAGATAACTAAGTTTGGCAGAACTGGCGTAGTATAACTCGAGGTAAGAGAGGAGTGGGAATTTTTCACCCAAAATCAAGGCTGCTTCAGGGCTTATGCCATGTAAATCAATGAAAAGCCGAGTTGTATTCTTGCAAGCAGAAAGCAGATCGGTCATATTGGCATCCAGAATGTTCACGCGGAGCTCTCTAACAATATCACTATACTTGCACAAAAACTTTTTAAACACCCCTTGCATATCAGTTGAAAGCTTTGAAAAGAGAAATGGGAGTAGAAATTCATTCCACTCCTTGGAGACAAGGCGGAGTTGGCGCTGCTCATCAGACTCAAGGTACTTGAAGATATCAGGCAAGAAATAGTAAGGAATCATACCTAAGTATTGTCACATCTTTGTATTTAAACCTATTTACTCTTAAGAGTTGATCTCAGTTTGACTTGTTGGCATTTCATTTGTCGAAATGCAGCAATCATGTGCTTTTGGCCATTATGTTGTCAATAATGAGATGATTCGCTGTATCCAAGAAGAGGTTAAAATGAGTCTTAAGCAACTGTGAGTCTCTCTTCAGTTGGCGGGCATTTCGATGTCCATCCACTTATTTTGGGTGAAACATTGTGCTGGCAGAATAAAATGATTTAATATGTTCTTCTGCGCTTGGATACTCAGTCCAATTTAGTATTCCGATGGCTCAGGTAAGTGATATTTAGGGTTGGGAGGTCAGCAATTGTATGATAAAAAAGTCATAAGCCCATATTTTGTGATGTTTTAGATTAAAACAAAACAACCCATACATATTTTTGCCTCGCTCTAATATTTAGATCACAAATATTTTAAGAAGATGATTTTAAAGTGAAACATGTTATTTCATTTGCGGAGGGCAAAGGAGATAAAATTAGACTGGTTTCAAAGAAAGATTAAGATATATAAAAGCAGGTCTGTCTGTAAAGTCCGCTTGAGTGCACTCGAGGGGTAAGGGATTTAACTGAATAGATTCTTCTATAATAATTCGATTTAAAGCCAATGGCCAAGCAAAAGCTTGATTTGGCTCATCCTTGCAAGTAGCTTTGAAAGCATGTGGGTTGAATTCAGTGGAATGTGGTCTAAATTACGTCGAAATGAAAATATAGGGTCTCGGACTTTAAATAAATTATATCCAACTGCTTGATTTTTAAGAGTGGCCCAACCCTTGCAATGCCATGATGAAAATCAAATGCGCAGCATTTGAGGTGACTGTGCTATCTTGATTGGTTTTACCCCCTCACATGCCGTAGATTTAAGCCTGTGGGAAAAGTGCGGGATTGTCAAATCCAACAAGCATAGCTCACAATTAGAAATATGATTTGACTTTTTCTCAATTGAATTGGTTCCTTTCATTTTAATTAAAACGAAACAAAATGCAAGATCTTATAAACACATTGCAAGTTTCAAGTTGTGCCTGTATGTTCCAAGTCGATGAAATAAACTGAAGAACCAGGTTTGAATTGTTCAAATCACCAACCAAATTTTACCATGTTTACTATTTTTTGAAATTGCATGATTTCAATCACAGCAGCCAAATTTTGAATTGTAAATGGAAGCCACTAGCAAGATAAAATCATTTAATATATCTGTAATCTAAAATAAAATTCCAGAAAGTAAACTAGTACAAAGCAAACCAAATTGAGAAGCTCCACTATGAGTAAAATCAAGGAAAATGTGATTTTGATAACCATGTTTAGGCCTGAAAATTAAATAAAGTATAAATTTAAAAACCATGATCCATTAAAATAGTATGCACTCCAAGTCAACAAACTAGAAACTGTAAGGATTTTAGGATATCAACTAATTAACATATCCAACCAATAATCTTAAGGCGCAACCATGCAGCCTTAGAATGGTTTCAACAAAAACACAGGCAACCAGGCTGCAAGATCAATGTACCAATGACCAAATAACATCCTGGCATCAACAAGATCCACATCCCTAATCAATTAATGGAGCATGCAGATATCCCACAATTAATTAGTCCATCTCAACAGGCACCCAAATACACATCTCATAATAATCACTATTCTAAACTTTATTTATACCCTAGAACAGGAGGGCTGTCATATAAACCGTTACCTGAATTACATCTAGAATAGCCCATCATGAAATGACTTCAGGCCAAACACTCTAAGATAAAATGACCCTGAGCCTATTATAATAGAACAGCTCTGATTAAGTGAAACAATTACCTCCACCAACAATCAGCCATCTTCTGGTTAGCCAGCACTAGGTAGTGGCCCAGGTAGATAACCAACTCCACTTGGTTAAGGGACTTGATTATATGGCATATCTAGAATAAACACTGATGCTGTGGAAGTTGTCAAGTAAGATTCCTTCACAGACTATATGCACCCAAGGTCAGCCCCCTGCTGCAACGCCCTAAAGCTACTTCAGTCTCTTCTTAGTGTTGTGAGCTAATTTAGGAAAATTCAGGAAGACAGGCCCACCTCAATATCATTTATCTAATAAAGAGTTGATATTCTGAATCCTTTCCTTAGTTTGATTCTCATTAAGTGAAGAGCAAAAGATCATACTGTCTTCATAAAGTAACCATTCTATTAGTTTAGATTATAAGACACAGCTATGAACCTTTATTCAGAAGTAAGAACAACTGTCACAATGCCTCCAGGCTGAGTCCTGCCAGACTTGTTACTTCTGATGACTACACCAAAATATTCTGGGCTGCAGGCTACACCAAAGGCATAGGCTCTCCTGTACTTTCCTGATGTTAGAAGACTTAGGATATCATCCTGGTGGACAATAAAGCCCATAGTCCGTGGAATTGTGATGAATTGTGATTGATGAACATTTGTATCTTTATCAGCCGCAAAATTTAGCTTGGATTTCATACTTGGGCCGTGCTTGTATTGGGATGGTTAACAATTATTAACATACTGGTACAGGATCTTGTTTCAGAGCCTGTATACTTACTTGTTGCTAATACCTATATAAAATCAAAGCAAAAAGTACCAGCTTTATAATTTTCAGGAACCCTTTTCCTGACTCCTTTTTAAATGTGACTGAAGGGTCATTATTTATTAACTCAAAAGCACAAAACAACAACATTTTCAACACTGGTGAGCCTTTCAGCTCTTCCCAGACCAAGGATCAAACCCAGGACTCTAATCAGGAAGAGAACATTAAAAAACCAGGCAATTCCTTTAAATTACCTATTTATTACCCACCAATTCAATCTGACTTTGAATTTGAAAACCATTTTGAAAGCAAAAAGGTTGATATCGAGAGTGATAATGTCACTTACTGCTCTGATTCTGATTGGCTGCTTGATGCCAATTGTGTGATTAATAACCTGCTCTCTCCATATATGAACCAGACTCTGTATAGTAGTATATTGATCAGCGGGCTTCATTACGCTTAATTAGCTTCTACTTGCCAATATCTTTGTGGTTCCAGCTTTGCCATCAACTTGTTATGCCTATTATTAAGATACACTGTATCTCATACTTGAAATTGGTAAGTCTTACATGATAGACTCATGAAAATCCCCTCTATTTCCCCAAATATCCACCCAAATATTTCAGCCTTATTATAAGGCTATATAAGTGACCTTTTCTTATTTACTTCAATTGTTCCAACAATAAAGATTATTACTCTTCTAGCTACTCCTTCATTTTGATAACACTCCTTTTCTAAAGCCATGATGGGAATTCTTTCCTATCTTGGTTTCTAGCCTACTTCTTGACCAAGATGTACGCCTTGGAAAACCCAACTCCAACAACAGACTGGTATAATTCCTCCCCAGATGACACCCACCAGAAGGAATTGTCAGGATTTACCTTTTATTATCTGCTATTCTGTCTTTTACATTTATCTGCTTATTTGGCTGCTAGTATAACCAAGATTGTCCTATTCACTTAATTTCTAAATTCCCTGCTTCCTACCTCCATTTTCCATATTTAAAGTCTTAGATTGGCCTTGTTTAAGCCAACTTATGATCTAAATAATGGTTAACACTATTCTGAACATTCCTTACCTTTTCACCACCCAGTTTTGAACCCTGGATCTACTTAAGAAGATGTAACAGATCCAGGCCTAACCAGTCCATCCTGCCACTATCCTGCCCTTGACTCTTATTGCTGTTACCTTCCTGGGATGAAGCTTTGAGGAGCTTTGCCTCCAGGGAGGCAATTTTCTTGGATAACACTTTATTGTCATCCCGCCAACGAGCCATGATTTCAACGCTTTTTTCCTCTCGTGCTCTCAACGCCTCAATTTCACAATTCACCATCTCTTTCACTTGTTGCAAGATTTCATCCCATCCTACCAACAAGTTCCAAGCATCCCAAGCATAAATTTGGTTCCCTTGGACGGGAGTCCCTTCCTTTGCAAAGTAATTGGAATACAGCTCTTCAAACGCCACCTTTACTTCTACTAAAGATTCCGCAGGAGCAGTCTTAGTGACCTCCAGGCTGGTCCAGGCTTCTTCCAATGTACTTGTAGGAACCTCCTTTCTTGCTGCAGAAGTTTCCACACAAAGGACACCAAACTTGGCTCTCTCAAATTTTAACAAAGAAGGCATGACAATTGAAAAATAGGTGAGGGGAAAGCGTCAAAACTGACAATGAATATATTTTAAAGTTTAACTGTTTTTGTTTATATACCATTCAGGGCATACACGGCTGAAAACCCCTCCGGTTCCTGAATCAACCAATGAATTGTGTCATGTGGCCTATGACATTCAAGTCATCCAACATAGATCTTTACCTGAAAGATCACCAACAATTCTCAACCTATGAGAATTGACCTACAATGAGCAGAAGTCACCTGACTCCATTCAACCCAATTTACCAATTTGGCATGGAGCTTCCCCAGCTCCCAGCGCCAAAACCCTGTGGATTGCACATCCTAGACTCAGCTATCAGTGTTCCAACTGGGAACCAGCTGATCAAACCTGAATTCCTAGGCATCCTTGCCTTTATTTAGTTATTTTTGCATTTAATGATTTTTTGCCTTTAAAACCCATTAAACTGCTTCAAAACTCAAACCAGGCACATCTTGAATTCATTAGGCAGCGCAGCGGCGCTTCTAACCCAGTAAATTTGCTGACGTGGCGCTTTTAACCCAAATTCCGGGATTTTTCCCATGGTTAACCCTAACCAAACTTCTTGACAAAGTCAAAGCCATTTTAATATAATTAAATCCTCATTAATTATATCCTGTATTTATTAATTAATCTTCCTGATTAACTAACCCATTTTGAGATGCCTAGTCTCCAAGATTGATTCAGCCAATCTTGCCTCAATTCTTTTAGTTAGCCTAACCTAACTAAACATCCATATTCTGTTCTTTTATTAAAATAGATATCCAGTTTCTAGGAACCTTTTCCTCAAGAATTCCACACAAACCTATATATATGTAATAAACAGCAAAAACAGAACATCTTTATATTTTGGAGCATTCATTTGGCTAAACGCTCAGCAGTGACTGTAGTACAGTCACACCCCTGGGGGTGTGTCTTCCTGAGCTGTTGGCAATATCTTCTAGGACATTCCAACACACTCTTATTTTGGGTAATTAATGATCTGGGTTTGGCTGTTTGGAACACGTCAACCAATGAGGTTTAATTGCTTCATCCAGCATAGGTGACCCTTGCTGGTGTGGCAGTGCTTGACGTAAAATTAGTTTGGCGCTTTGGCGCCTAATTCAATTGCTATGCAGTGTTGCAGCGTCTGTAACTTTCCAAAGTGGCGCAGCAGCAAATCATGTAGCGCTAAGTGGTGCAGCGGCGCTTATCATTGGCTGATTTATGATTCAGGTCACCAGACTACTGCTGATCTAATATGCATGTGCTTTATACTACCAATTTATGGTTGGCAGCTGTAATTCATATCTGTGAGCTCTGTCATTTTGGCATCATTGATTTTTAGGCAACAGCGCCCATGTCAACAATAATAATGTTGACATGGCCACTGTCAACTCAAAAACTCTAAATCTCCTATGTTTTTTGCTAGTTGCGCTAGCTTAATTCATTTTTTTAAAGTGTTCAGGGGTGCAAACCCAGAAAACACAACAAAATTGTGGTCATCTTGACACAATTTAATATTAAGCTTAATAAAAAACTTGATTTAACCTGATTTTTCCTTTAATTTTACTAATAAAAATTAGTTTATTTTTTATTTGTTTTCACAACGTAAAAGTGTCAATGTTGACACTTTTTAAGCCAAACTTATTTTTAATAGCAAAACTGAAGCATCTACAGTAAAAAAATAAGTGCACATTTAAAAAAATTATTGAATTATTATATTGAAAAAGACAGTGCACATACATTTGATTGTTGAAATGCTCATATTATAAATATTTATGTGGCACTTATTACGGCTTAAATATATTAAGTGGATTGGTGGCTAACAGGGATCCAATAATTTAAATGTGACTTACTATGTAAGTTACTATAGAATTTATTATTAAAAATAATGTTGACACTTGTAAATATTGTTTATTTGCTTGTGATCATCCCCTGGGGTGGAGTTAAGCATATTAAAGTGGAGCAATTAAGCCTAGATTAATATGCCACCTTATATAAAGAATGTTGTAAGTGATGTTGTTGACACTTTACCCTTTTCAATAATTGAATACAACTTCTTAACAACTTCATATAAGAGCAATGGTAAAATATCATATTAACACCCCCAAAATATCATTTTTAATAAAGAAATAAAGAATCTTGATAATTTTTACTTATTTTCATGTTGCAACTGAGGTTCAAACCTTGCCTGCTAACATATCTTACAATACACAGGGGGTGCTCAATGAGTTGCCCCTTGACGTATCTAACGTTATGAATGAATCTGATGGCAATGTCAAATGGCGGGCACTTCATCCTAATTAGGAGCGTTGCCAATTTGATCTGCTGATCCCCGCACAAGTTATTCCTTGGCTCCAAACCCTACATGGAACTCCCCACTATGCCACCCCTTTGTGTCCTTGTGGCTTCCCCATTTAGTATATTAATCACAATATCCTACAATAAACAATACCTTATTCTTATTACTCTGTCCTTTCCTATTGGACTGTTGTCTTCCCCAATTCCAAATACTGAATCCTCATTGATTCAGTTGCAACAGTGGTAGCAGAAGTAGGTTCCAACCTATTTCAAAAACAAAATTCCCCCCAAGAAAGGACAGAGTACGGGCCGCATGGCTACTCCACAACATGCTACGTTCCTTCCAATCCCTGAGAGGGACATTCCCGAAGGATATGTCATCTATCAAGACCAGTTAGTTCTTACCAGCGTATACAATTGGCTCCTCCTTGGGCAGCGTGACGCTAGTGTCACCCCACCACAGTTGGATCTGTTGCAACGTATGCTCAACCTCCAACTAGAGTCCTTCACTGGCGGTGTCAAAGGAGCTGACATTGTCAGTTGGCTCCAGTCCACTGAAACGCGCCTCCGTATCTGTCAGGTTCCCGAGTCCATGTGGGTTGCCACTGCACCTGGCCGCCTTACAGGGCCCGCTGCCATGTGGTTCACCAATTGGGCCAGCCAGGAATTTGACATCACCTGGGCAATATTTCAAGACACCGCCAAGTCCTGGTATAGCAAAACCTTCTCCCCCATTATCTTGGGGACTCCCCTCCCTAGCCATCAAGCAGACTGGTTCTGTCCCTGAGTATCTTGCCGTGTGGCAACAAGCCCTTGCTGCCGCCCCCAAAGCAGTGACCAATGGGAACGCCATGTTGCTCACTCTCATTGTCAATGGGTTAAAACCCCATATTTGCAAGTGGGTTCCCGTTGGCCACTGCACCTCTATTGACAACTGTTATAAAGCCATCATAGAGGCCAGTAACCAGGCTTCAATGGGCTTCTGCTGCACCAACAATACTCCACCCCAACCACATCCTGCACCTAGCAATGGTCAAGGTCAAGTGGGCCGTTGCCAACCTCAACAGCAAGAAGGTGCAGATAAATGCCCCTGCAAGGGGGGAGCTCTAGCTAGCGCTAATTGAGGACCAGGGAAAAGCCTGGGGGTTGTAACAACAAGAGGCCTTACAACCCCAACTGATCCTCCCTCTCAGCCCTTGCTTGCAAAGAACTCCCGCAACTACAATCTTCACAAGGTCAAAACCCTAGATGTCTTCCAGGCCCATAGCAACGGCCCCATGTTGCAAGCCACTCATTCCGCAAATAAAGTAACACACTTGTCCTATCCCTTCTGTTTCTGTGAGAACACTCACAAGTTACTGGTAGACACCGGGGCTGATCACACCATGGTAGATCAGGCGTTTGCTGACTCCCAACAATTAGACCAAGTACCCAGCAGATCCAAAGCAGTACGCGTAGCCAATCCCCACAGGATTGCCATCACCCATGAGACAGTACCCTTCTCTGTAAGAATGGGGAACGTCCAGGTTAAGCTCTCTGGGCCAATCATGGTAGGCTTCAGCCACAACGTAATTGCTGGCCTCAACTGGCTCTGGCATAACCGCCCTTACATTGACTGGGATACCTCTGTCATCACCCTCAATAGAAATGGGGTGGGTTTTCAGATTTACCCCATGGAAATAAACAAACTACTACATGACACTGTATTTGTCAGAATGACAGAAACAGGCTCATATAACTTCAAGGGGGGAAACTAGACTTTAACCAATGTTCAGTCAAAGTTATCCATGCAGAATTATCTGCAGTCCCTCCCTGGTTAACATCATCACCACCAGCGCTAGCTGCACTCCTTGAGGAGTACAAGGACGTATTCAGTGAAACACTCAAACAACTACCTCTACCCCGGGAGATCCAGCACGCTGTACAACTTCAAGGATTGTTACCTAAAGCACAACCATTATACTGTCTCACACCAAAGGAAGATGAAACCCTCTGCCAGCACTTTGTGGACGCGCTTGATAAGGGATTCATTTTCCCCTTGCTCTCTCCATACAGGGCGGCGGTCTTCTTTGTAGCTAAGAAGGATGGGTCTCTTTGCCTGGTCACAGACTACTGCGCCCTAAATGAGGTAACAGTTAAAAATAAGTACCCCCTGCTGCTGATTGACAACCTGTTTGATACACTTGCAGGCACAAAGGTCTTTAGCAAGATCAATCTCACTGCGGGGTACAACCAGGTCCGCATTGCACCAGGGGATGAGGCAAAAACTGCCTTCTGCACACGCTACGGGTTGTTTGAGTGTTGTGTCATAAACTTTGGAATGACCAAAACTCCCTCAACCTTTGCCATGTTGATGAACAAAGCATTTGAGGACCTGATTGGGAAGTATGTGGTTGTGTACCTTACCAACATTATTGTCTTCAGTCAAGATCAAACCACACATCTCCAACACCTCTGTGCTGTCCTCAACACCCTTTGGGAAAACCAGCTAAAAGCTAAACCCTCCAAATGTGAGTTTCTCAAGTCAGAGTTACTATTCCTTGGGCACACCATCTCTGCCCAAGGGATAAAGCCCGATCCTGCCAAAATCAAGGAATCACTAGCATGCTGCCCCCCACTGATGTGGGACAAGTGCAAACATTCCTGGGCATGGTTGCCTATGTACACAAGTTCATCCCCAATTGCAGAGAACTAATTGCACCTCTTACTGAGCTCCTCAATACCAAACAACGCTTCCATTGGACCCCCGCCAGAGATCAAGCCTTTGAGACATTAAAGCAAAGGCTCACAACAGCACCAGTACTGCAGTTCCCCAACCAAAACCGACAGTACAAACTTGAGACTGACGCCTCTGACAGGGCCATAGGGGGCGTGCTAAGGGTAGAAATTGACAATGGCGTCTTCCTCCCCGTAGCATATGAATCCAAAAAAAGCTCACTGACTCGGAACAACATTATCCCATCCATGATAAAGAGCTGGCAGCTATTGTACACTGTGTCAAGAAGTGGTGCTGTTACTTGGAAGGTGTGACCTTCCCACCCCGCGTTCTGACGGACCATAAGTCCCTCCAGTATTTCAACACACAGTCCCATCTGACACGCCGCCAAGCAGGATGGGTTAAACGTCTGTCCCCCTATCAATTACGCATCAAATATAAGCCTGGAAAAGAGCTCGTTACAGCTGACGCTCTTTCACGACTCTACGTAGCGTCCATCACTGGGGACAACGGTCTGGACCCTTTGAACAGTGGGCCCTTGACATTGTGGGACTGCTTCCCAAAGAAAGACTAGGTAAAAGGTATATTATCACCGCTATCAACTATTTCACGTGTTGGCCAGTGGCCTGGGCCACAACCAACCACACCGCCACCACTGTTACCCGCTTTATTGGCAAGGAGATTGTGGCTTGCTTTGGGTAACCCAAGCGTCTCATCACAGATGGTGGGCCTGAACTTGTTGGACACGTTGTGAAGGCATACTGTGTCAAGAACGCGCTCCAGCATATAGTCACAACCCCCTACCATCCACAAGCCAACGGGCAGGTGGAACAGTTAAACGGCTCCCTAGTTCAATTGATTGCCAAGCTCTCACAAGAGCACCCTAATACTGCGTGGACTGAACATATTCCCACCAACCTACTGATCCTGCAAGCAAGAATCAACAGGGGCACTGGGTTCAGTCCTAACACCCTGGCCTTTGGAACAACTGACAGTCTGAAAGGGATTGAACAGGGGAAACTACAGTCCAAGGTTCCCAACAAACCCCCCTTAGTGCCAACCCCCTCCCTAGACCAATGGTGTGCCAAAGCCCGGGAGATCAAACACAAGCAGATTGCAGGGGGGACAAAACACCTCAAAGCTAGATACACCGTAGGTGACCCCTTCTACACCCTCAATCCTAATTCTGCCAAATTAGAACCCAACCACCTAGGGCCCTTCAAGGTAGCTGCAGTCTATGACAACCACACCTACCAACTTGAGGATGCCCAGGGAAATACCAAGAAACTTCACCACAATTGCTTGCGCCCCTGTTGTGCCATCCCCACACAAAGGTTGTTTGTGCGGACTTTCCCAGACCTTCCTGCAGACTCCAGTCCTGGTGTCTGACAATAAGCAGGGGGCAAGGGGGGGTGTTGCAACCAAGGTTTGAACCTCGCCTGCAAACATATCTTACAATACACAGGGGGCACTTGATGAGTTGCCCCTTGACGTATCTAACATTATGAATGAATCTGATGGCAATGTCAAATGGTGGGCGCTTCATCCTAATTAGGAGTGTTGCTAATTTGACCTGCTGATCCCTGCACAAGTTATTCCTCGGCTCCAAACCCTACATGGAACTCCCCACTATGCCACCCCCTTGTGGCCTTGTGGCTTCCCATTTAGTATATTAATCACAATATCCTACAATAAACAATACATTATTCTTATTACTCTGTCCTTTCCTATTTGACTGTTGTCTTCCCCAATTTAAAATACTGAATCCTCATTGGTTCAGTTGCAACATTCATATGTTTTTTTTTAATTTTTATGCAAACAAAAACACACAGAAAACAGTTAATTTTTGCTAGCCCGCTTAAATTTAATTAAGTGTACTATGAAAAAAAATAGTAAATTTTCAAAAAAATGTTGACAGTGACAATGTCGTCAAAAATAATGGCTACAATTTTTGTAATTGACAGGGAGAATTCAGCTTTTTTAATAATTGTCACTTATAATGTCGACGCTTTTCAGTTCTCACATATAAAACTTTATGTTTTACATAATAAAAACTTCTAATTTTTTGATATGGTTATTTTTAACTTTTTTCTTTCATTTTTTTAATTTTTAAAATAAAATTTATATCTAAATATAATACTTTCACATAAATCTCTTAACTTTTAACTTGTTATTTATAACTTTAATAAAATAAAAACTATACAAGTATTTTTAACTTTTAAATGCCAAGAAAAGCCATCTAAAATTTACTTTTTATATAGTATGCTTTTTAAGTTGTTTTGTTTGTTTTTTACATACATTGCTTTATTTTAAACCATTTTACTTATTATTTTAGGACAAGAACACTTCCAAAATCCCAAAGGAACCAAGCGTCCCTCTAAGCCAACCAAATCTACCAAGAAGAAGCCTGTCTCATCAAAGAAGGCCACCCACAAAGCCCTCCCCTGAGCCCTCTCCTGAGAAGAGCCCTGCTCACTCCACTAGGGGAGAGGAAACTGATGGCTCTCTTACAGAGCGCAGTTTCTACAACTCAGCTTCTGACAAGGAGCCAACCAAGAAAAAGCAGCAAGGCAAAAAGACCCCACCCAAAGAAAAGTCTCCTGTACATGAGGAGTACCACAATAAGCCCCCTTCTGCTTCCCCACCCCCTCCAAACTCCCCCCTTCAAGCTCATCTGGAGATGATTCAAAGCCCTGCCCTGATTACTTCCCTGGCTTCCCCCATGCTTCTGCTGGCCCCTGGGGCCCTCTGTTGGCCCACAACATCTGCAACATTGACAGCAAATTCAAGGTTCCCTCTTCCTTGCCAAAATACTTCCCAATCATGAGTGTAAAGAGTGGGCCGGCCATGATGGCCAATGGGTATATCTTCAGCTGCAACAATGCCAACTGGGGGCTTCAAGAGCTGCCATTACACCTGCAAGGACTGCTCCTGCCCAGTGCGGCTCAACACTGAGCACTGGGACCTGGTCCAAACCATCAAGGGCGAGCATACCTGCATCATGCCCAACACCATCATAACCCGCTTCTCAAGTGGTATCTGGTGCAGGTGATGCCCACCTCCAAAGATCTTTCTACCACCCAGCTGGCTGTGCTTTCTTGCAAGTACCTCTCCCCAACCAATTTGAAGATGGTTCCAACTCACAATCAGTTGGTCAAGTTTGTAAGTAATAGGCGTCAAGCCTCCAATCTCCCGGCCAAGAGTGCCACCAGCATCAAGGACCTTATCCTCACAGATGCCCTCAAGAAGACAGAGGATGGTGAGATGTTCCTGCTCCATGACAATAGGCAGGAAGTGGAGGATAGGATTGTAGCCTATGCCACAACCCAAAACCTGGAGCAGCTGAACACTGCTACCACCTAGCTATGTGACAGCACATTTGCTACTTGCCCCTCTCTCTTCAAGCAGCTTTGGGCCCGGTATGGGCAGTTTAATGATCAGGTCATCCCCCTTGTGTTCTTTCTCCTTCCTGGTGCCAAGACTGAAGTCTACACCAGAGCCTTCAAGATTGTCCGGGATGCTTTGAGCTCCCTTCCCACCAACCAGCTCCCCCCTCCCACCCACACCACAAGGGCCAATCCCTCCTCCGCTGAGAAGGATGAAGCAACCATAGCTGCTGAGCAGCTAGCTCATGTACGCTCACTTGGGCCAAAGGTGATCATAATGGACTTTGAGCAGGCTCAATTCAGAGCCTTCAAGGCCATCTTCAATGGAGAAGTCCAGGGCTGCTTTTTTCATTTTAGGCAGGCCCTTGTCAAGAATCTCAAGAGTGAGAAGGACCTTTTTGACAAGTATCTTAACAATGGTAAGGGGAAGTGCCGCATTGCCCTGGCTCAGTTTGCTGCCTTGGCTTTTGTGCGCCCAGAGCATACTGGGCTTGGCTTTGAGGCCCTCCTGGAGCTGCTTACGTGAAGAAGCACTCAACCATTTTCAAGGGTTACCTTGAGTACTTTGAAAAGCAATGGGTGGGCAAGAAGGTGACTGCCCAGAGAGGTAAGAGTGGAACACTGCCCCTTGGAACTGTCAAGGCGCCTGCCTCAAGGGGGAGATGAAGACCACCTCTAGCTTTGAAGTTTGGCATAAGCACCTGAAGGTGAAGTTTGGGACCAACCCCAAATATAACAAGTTCTTCTCTAAGCTGCAGGAGGAGCAGGCCCAGACTGTCTCCAAGTTCCGCAACCTGGCCAACCGGGTGGCCCCCAAGAAGAGGAAGTCCAAGGAGCAAGACTACCAGGAGGAGGTGCAGAAGGTGGTCAAGAAAAAGTATAAGGTGGCAGAGATTAAGAAGTACCTTGAAGATGTTGCCACTGCTCTTGCTGGTGGCTTTAATTAGCCAAATAAACTTTGCTTTGACTATATATTTTTTACTTTTAAAATTTTTTATTTTTATTTTTTTGGATAGTACTAATCTTAAGTATAAATGGTAAGTTTAAGATACTTTTTTAATGTGGTTTAGTAAGAAATATCTTATATTTTGTCAATTTATCTTTAAGCTATGAGAAATTTTCAGTTATACTTATATGAAGTATAACAAATTTAAATTAGAATTTTTTTATATTTTGTGTTTATTATTATATATTAAATATTTTTATTTTTGGTTCATTGGAATTTTAATTTTTATGGGAATAAAGAATAATTTTATAATAAAGAGTGTAATTTACATAGTAACCTGAAAAATAGTTGCTTATATATCCTTATTCTTATTATTTATAGTAATTTTTTATTGCATTTTTGAACTCTCTGAGGTTATTTTAGTATAATAAATCATTTTAAAATATATTTTTTTATATTAAAAATGTTCAGGGCAAAGTGTTTTATTAATTAAAAAAGTGTCAACATCCAGGAAACAACATTTAGTAAAACCGGTTGTCACTTTACTATAGTGTTGACATTAAAAGTGTCAACATGGCCACTGTCAACATTTTTAGTGTTGACATAAGCGCTGTTGCCAATTTTTATACTGCTAATTTATGGATTTGGTTGCTGAAATCCTAATATGCAAGTTCTGTCATAATTGGCATCATTGCTTGATCAAAATTCTCAACAACCAATAAGGTGACTCCCAAGACCAGGCCCAACCCAAGACAGTGCCACATTTTAGAGACTGGGTAACTGTGACCTCTTCCAACCCAATACAAATTGCTTGAAAATTTGGGCCAATAAAATCAAACCCTGTCCAACCCAGGTCCAATTGTTCCCAGTGGGCCTCAAAAATGATGCCTAGTAACTAATGAGATGATAGAGGAGATTGTGAGCCTCAAAAAGAGTGGCATAAAATTTGCCAAAATTGCCACCCCTTTAATAATTCACTGAGGCAGTGATTAGGTATGAATTCTGAGCCCTCTTGAAAAGAGGTGGTACCAAGCTGGCCAAGAAGCCAAAGAAGCAGCAAGATTCCCAGATCAAGAAAGCATATCCTGCTGTGTACTTGGGAGTGGCCAAGGGACACAACAGGAAATACTAACAGTAGCATTGGGTTTGTACTAAGCCAAGGGTTAGTCTTCAGGAATGAATAAGGAATTTACTTTAAGGCACTGGGAATGATAATTATCAGAAATATCCTCTAGATTGACTAGGGAGATGAAGCCAAAATACAAAGATAAACACAAAGAAAGAGCTTAAACAGAACTTAATTTTATTGAATGAATCATTTAGATTATTATGGGGTAATATTCTACCACAAAACAGTAGAAGGAATGTTAGATCACTGGCCTTTCTCATAAGTGGGTCAAGGATCACTCAGTTTTCCAGTTGGAATTTAAATTATTCCTTCACCCAATTTGGAGCAAAAGCCATTTTGAAGGGAGAAAGGGAACTGTAGGATTTTGTACTAAAATGCAATCCCATCAAAGGCAAAATTGATAATGCTTGAATAGCAGGATTCACAAAGGTGGAACCTTAGGAATTTTCTTAAGAGTGTTGAGGATTTGGGATTGGTATTGATAATGATCCAGTTTTGCATTGAGTAAAAGCAGTCAAGAGTTATGTTGTGCTAGTTTTGCCTTGCACAGGCAGAGGCAGCCATGGTTCTGTTGTAACTGTGCTGTTTTAGCAGAGTTACAAGGGGAAAAATATTTGGAAACTAGATAATATTTGTTATTGAGAGATAATGATTATATAGTTGATGTGAATCATGGATAACAGGAACATGATTGTGTTGATCACACAGTGGGATGGTGAAGGGGGTGGCCTGATCCTACTAATGAGTAAAGACCCAAATTGATTTTGCCTCCTTATTGAGATTATTTTTGGTTCATGTCTCCTTGCTTGTTAACTCAAGTTGATTTCTGCTTTTGGCTGTGGGTGCCTGGATTTCAAATTGTGGGGAAAGGGGTCTTTTGGGAAGAGCTTTTCTGGGGGTCAACCCTGAAGTTTTGACACTTCCTTCTGAGAGTTGGCCTAGTTGGGTGGCAGGACAGTGGGGAGGTTGTTAGGGGTGCAGGCTCTGTACTTTACCAGGTGATGTTCTGTTGCGGTCTGTGCAGACTCACACTGATTTTGTCTTACTTTCTTTTAGGAACCACTTCCTGACATTAATGTCAGGGAACCAACCCTAATTCACCAGCTCACTAGTGTTTGGGAACTGGAAAGTTGCGGAATGGGTGGGTAGAGCCCACCAAAGGATTGGTGCTAACTTAATGAGGTAGGACATTGACTTGCCCACCCACAACAACAGACTGGCAGCTGGGACAATAGTATCTGTTACTCCCATGAGAGTAATATATACAATTCCAAAAATCTTGTTGGTATGGTCCAGTGGGAGCTTGGCGGCAGAGGCAGGCATTGGTTTGGGGGTGGCAGGTGGTTCCACGCCCATTTGGTAGGCGGGAAGGAAGTTGTATTTATCTCTGAACAGGCGGGATTTGGTAACGTACCAAAGGCCTTCTTGGTTGTATCTGGTTAACTTGGTAGTTCTGGTCAAGGGATCCTGGGCTAGTATGTTGTTGGCGGTGTAGTCCTTGTACTCAGGCTTTAAGGAGTACTCTGTGAAATGGACAGGACCAAAGGGGGCACCTGGCAGGCAGTACATAGCTGGCAGGCTGGCAGGGGGGCAGACAATCTTGGGGTTAACTGGAAGATGGCAAGAATAAAATACAGCAATAGTTGGGGAAACCAATATCTCATAATCTTTATTTAAAAATGACAATGGGGGTTGATCTTGGCCTGGAAGGTATTTATACCACGCTGCCAGGCTTCACTACCTGGTCGGGTTTTCTGGGCTTGGGCGGGTTGGCATCAGGTGTCTCAGATGGCAGTGTGGCGCTTGGCACTGGCGGTTTGGCACTGGCTGCTTTGGGTGAGAAGACTTCAAATCCTTCTGTTTATTGATTCATGTATTGGGTGCCTCTTTGGGTTCAGTGCCTTCCCTGGGACTTTGGGGGAGTTTGGAATAGCTTTCAGGGAGAAATTTGTCTATTTCACCAGGCAAACTGCTGGTGTCAGGCATTGGCACCTCAGAGAAATTCCTGGCATCTTACACTGGCGGTTTTGCTTACAGAATCCTGCAGGGCAGCTAAGGGTTTGGGTCCTGGCGGCTGGCGGCTGGCAGCAACTTCATCAATTAGTAGTGAATCATTGCGTTCCCAGCCTATGAGTCTGGCGGTCCACAAAGGGTTTTGTCCAGGGTTTGACTCTGATTCTGTATTTTGAGATTTAGGGCATCCAAATTGTCATTCCTGACATCATCCCCTTCTTCCCCCAAAATTTCCCCTTTCTGGGCCTTCTTCTCAAGGTATTGTTGGATGGCCTGTTTGGCATTAGTTAGGTTGCTCAAGGGTTCCCAGGTGCTTTCTTCCAGGGGGTAGCCTGACCACTTGACGTAGTACTGGGGTTTGTGGTAGTGGGTTTGGTCACTGTGTACGTATTCAACTTCATATTCCTCACCGCGGTTTGTTTGGATGGGTGGGGGGCTGTCTTAATCTGTTGGTGGGGAAGCAAATTTCTATCTTTTTTGAACAACAGGGAGCAGTGGAACACATCATGGATCTTCCAGGAGGGGGGAAGGTCCAGTTTGAAGGCAACTTCACTGACTAGTTTGGTGATTTTGTAGGGGCCACTTCTCCTGTGAGCTAGTTTCCTACAGGGCACATGTAGGGGTACATTCTGGGAGTCTAGGTATACTTTGTCTCCAACTTGGAGGAGTTTAACAGGGTTCTGTTTTCAATCAGCAAAGGCCTTGTATGTCTGTAATGCTTGGCTCAGGTTTGCTAGGCATATGGTTTGGGTGTCGTGGATCCTTTCAATCCAGGCGTGTCCAGACGGGTTGGTTTCCTTGTTTCCAATCTAGGGTCCCATGTGGGGTCAAACCCATAGTTGGCTTTGAAAGGGGACATTCCAGTAGATGCATGGTCTTTGTTGCTGTAGGTGTACTGTGCCATGGGTAGCATCTTGGCCCAGTTATCTTGGTTGGCATTGGCATTGGCATAGCATTGTAGGTACTGTTCAAGTATTTGGTTCACTTGTTCAGTCTGGCCGTCAGTCTGTGGGTGGTAGGAGGTTAATACGCAGCGCTTTACCCCCAAATCCTTCATCACCTGAGCCCAGTAGTTGGAAGTGAATTGTGGTCCTCTATCAGTGATGATTGCTGCCAGAGTGCCATGTTGGGTTAGGATGCAGTTGTGGAAATGTCTAGCTGTCTCTGCAGCAGTGCAGTGGGTGGTGGTAGGGACAAAATAGGACATTTTAGTGAATCTATCTACCATGACTAGGATTGCATTGAACAAATTAGAAGGGGCAGTTCCACAATATAATCCATTAAAATGGACTGCCAGGGTCCTACTGGTATGTCTAGTGGTCTTAGCAGGCCTTCAGGTTTGGATCTACGGGTTTTGGTTCTTCCACATGTCTCACAGCCTTTGATGTAGGCGGCCACATCTTTGTCCAGTTGGGGCTAAGCATAATTCTTCTTGATTCCTTGGATTGTCTTGAGTCTGCCAGGGTGGCTGGCCATCTCTGAGTTGTGATAGTCTATGAGTACTTTGGTCCTTGTTTCACCTTCTGGTACATAGATCCGGTTGTGTAATAGCAGGGTGGTTCCTTTCAACAAGAATCCCTTCTTTCAGTGTCAGCTATCTGGGTCTGAGGTCAAGTTGGCAATGAGTTCCACTGAATACTTGTCTAATTTCTGTGTCTCAATTATGTCAGGCTTACAGGCTATGATCTTCATGAACATCAGTTGGATGCCTAGGCTGGCGGGGTCAAGTATTACATGGGTGTTGTGGTCCTTGGTCTCAGCTGTGGTGGGAACCATATCTGCTCTTCTGCTCAGTGCGTCAGGTACTATGTTGACTTTCCCGGGTTTGTAGTCAATTGTCAGGGTGTAGTTGGCCAGTTCTAAAGCCCATCTTGCTTGTCATTGGTTCAGCTGGCGTGGTTTAAAGAAGTAGACTAAGTTTGTGTGGTCTGTCAGAACCTTTACCAGGTGTTCAGCACTGCACAAGTACCTGTGCCAATGCTTCAATGTCTTAATTATAGCTAGCATCTCCTTGTTGTAGATTGGGTAGTTTCCTTTGGTAGGCAGCATCTTCTTGGTGTAATAAGCTACAGGATGTAGCATACTATCCCCTCCTTTCTGAAGAAGGATACCTCCCACCGCAAAGTTGGACACATCAGTTTCAAGTACAAATGGCCTGGAGGGATCTGGCATGGCCAGGACGGGGGCAGAGGGGAAATCAAGTTTCAAGGTGTCAAAGGCGGTGGTATACTCTGGAGTCCAGGGAAAGGTGACCTTGTCAGAGCAAAGGCAGGTCAGGGGAAGAGTAATGTGAGAAAGTTTTTGATGAAATCTCTGCAATAATTTGCCAGGCCCAAGAAACTTCTCACATCCTTCCTGCTTTTGGGCACCAGCCAAGACGTTATTGCTTCTACTTTGTCTTGTGCCATAGCAAAGCCGCCAGTCTTCACTATGTATCACAGTAATTCAACCTCAGACTGAAAGAATTCACACTTCTTGAGCTTAGTGTGTAAATTAGCTTGGGAGAGTTTCTCCGATATGAGGTCCAGGTGGTGCAGGTGTTCCTTGTGAGACTTGCTGTAGATGAGGATGTTGTCCAGATATGCCACACAGAAGCGGTCAAGGTATCTCCCTAGGACGGTGTTGATAATCTTTTGGAAGGTGCTGGGGGGCGTTGCAGAGGCCAAAGGGCATCACCAGGTACTCTTATAGCCCATATCAGGTTTTGAAGGCAGTCTTGTACTCATCTCCATCCTTGATTTGGATCTGGTTATACACATCTCAGAGGTCAATTTTTGAGTACACCTGGGCTCCAGTCAGTACATCACAGAGGTCATTGGCATTGGGGATGGGGTAGTGGTTCTTCACCGTGATGTCATTCAGTTTTTGATAATTTACACATGGGCGCATCCCACCATCTTTTTTCCTACAAACAGCATGTGTGATGAGCAGGGGGCCTTTGACACTCAGATGAAACCCAATTTTGTCATATCTTCCAGGTATGCTTTCAAGGCTACTTGTTTGCGGTGGTTGCAGCTGTAGATGAGGCCGTGGTGAGATTGGGTTCCGGTATCAGATCTATGGTGTGGTTGTATATTGAATGGCTGGGTAGTTTTGTGGCTTCTTCTTCACTAAACATATGGTCCCATTTCTGTAGGGGAGTAGGTAGTATTCCAAAACTAGGTTCTATCTTTATGGTTAAGAGTTTGTTGGTAGGGGTTTGGCCATGGCTCATGCTAAAGGGGACAGTGTTGCAAGATTCAGGTTGGCCCAACATGACAGTTTGTTTGCAATAGTTCAGGATCAGGTCATGTTTGTTGGACCAGGAGTTACCCAGTATAAGGGGGTGGGTAGTCCAGGTAAGAGGATTAGGGACAACGGGTACACATTATGTCCAATTGTCAATGGGAGCTCTTGTTTACACTCATAGCCAGTGTCCAGAGAGCTGTTTCCCATGACTACTTGTAGGCTATGTTCTGAAGCTGTCATGCCTAGTTCCTTTGCCAGGCCAGCGTCAATGAAGCTTTCATCAGCTCCTGTATCAATAAAAGATTCAATCTGGTGCTTGTTTTCCAATAGTTCTATGGTCACTTAGATGAATTTGTAAGACTGGGAAGAAGTGTTTATTTGCGCCAGTGAGACTGGGGCAGTGTTCTTCTTAGGGCATCTCTGGTCAAGTGGCCCACCTTGTGGCAGTGGAAACAGAGTCTTTTGCAATAGTGTTATTGGAGCTCTTTGGGTGTCATTCCTGTTCTGTTAGGGGTTGGTGCTCGGGTTTGGCGGGTCTGAGAGGGGCCAGCATTCTCTTGCTTCATGCTAAGGCCCTTTCACAGGGGAGCCAGATTGTCTAGGCTGAGGGTGGGTGGATGGTGCTTCAACAAGTCCTTCATTGCTAGGTTGACTCCCTTTTGGAAGATGATGGCTGCCAGTTTGTCCTCCAGTTGGGTGCAAGTCTTTAGTTTGAGAGATTCATCAATGTAAGCTTGGATGGGACAGGCGCCCTGCCAAATTTCCAACAAGGAGTTCAGGGCGTAGTATCTGGTGTCGCGGTCTTTCTCTGTGGCCATCAGTTCAGTTTTGAACTTGGCATAGTCTAGGCAAAATTCCTCGTCTTTGGCAGTGGCTTTGCCAAACCAATCAAGGGCGTCTCCTGATAGCATAGTGGCTACTCCAAGTACCTTAGTGGTGTCACTGGAATAGGATGGGGCATTGGCTTGAAAATATAGTTGGAGCACTGGCATGGCGCGGCAGGCCTCTTCAAGAGTGAGTTTTCCCATCTGGGGCATCTCCACTTTGGTGAGGGATTGTTTGAATATCACATTCTGAACCTGAGAGGAGGGTCCTTTGGCGGTTTTGGTGGCGGGGTCAGAGTTCTTGGGGTTGTCCAGGGTCATGTTTGTATTCTTCCACGCAGAAGAGATTAGGTTCTTGGTCATCATAAATGTGTAATAAGTGATTATCATTCCAAAAAACATACAATATGCCCCAAGAATAATCAACATCTTGGAGATCAGGGTGCCAGGTTTAAAATAGATTGTCATAATGTCAGGGAACCAACACTGATTGGCCGGCTCACTAGTATTTGGGAACTGGCGGGTTGCAGACTGGGTGGGCAGAGCCCACCAAAGGATTGGTGCTAACTTAATGAGGTAGGACATTGACTTTCCCACCCATGGCCACAGACCGGCGGTTGGGACAATAGTATTTATTACTATTGTGAGAGTAATATATACAATTCCAAAAATCTTGTTGGTATGGTCCAGTGGGAGCTCAGCAGCAGAGGCAGGCATTGGTTTGGGGGTGGCAGGCAGTTCCACGTCCATTTGGTAGGCGGGAAGGAAGTTGTATTTATCTCTGAACAGGCGGGGTTTGGTAACGTACCAAAGGCCTTCTTGGTTGTATCTGGTTAACTTGGTAGTCCTGGTCAAGGGATCCCGGGCTATTATGTTGTTGGCAGTGTGGTCCTTGTACTCAAGCTTTAAGGAGTACTCTGTGAAATGGACAGGACCAAAGGGGGCACCTGGCAGGCAGTACATAGCTGGCAGGCTGGCAGGGGGGCAGACAATCTTGGGGTTAACTGGAAGATGGCAAGAATAAAATACAGCAATAGTTGGGGAAACCAATATCTCATAATCTTTATTTAAAAATGACAATGGGGGTTGATCTTGGCCTGGAAGGTATTTATACCATGCTGCTAGGCTTCACTACCTGGTCGGGTTTTCTGGGCTTGGGCGGGTTGGCATCAGGTGTCTCAGATGGCAGTGTGGCGCTTGGCACTGGCGGTTTGGCACTGGCTGCTTTGGGTGAGAAGACTTCAAATCCTTCTGTTTATTGATTCATGTATTGGGTGCCTCTTTGGGTTCAGTGCCTTCCCTGGGACTTTGGGGGAGTTTGGAATAGCTTTCAGGGAGAAATTTGTCTATTTCACCAGGCAAACTGCCGGTGTCAGGCATTGGCACCTCAGGGAAATTCCTGGCATCTTACACTGGCGGTTTGCTTGCAGAATCCTGCAGGGCAGCTAAGGGTTTGGGTCCTGGCGGGCTGGCAGCGACTTCATCAATTAGTAGTGGATCATTGCGTTCCCAGCCTATGAGTCTGGCGGTCCACAAAGGGTTTTGTCCAGGGTTTGACTCTGATTCCATATTTTGAGATTTAGGAGCATCTAAATTGTCATTCCTGACAATCAAGAATTATCATTAAGGAGTTTTAAATTGATCATCATTGTTCCCTTAGATTTCCAAAGACATGTCAACAAATTCCCTGATCATCCATTCCCCCTGATTATTGTTTCACCTCTTGAGTATTGTTGAAATTCCCCATTGTTGAAAACCAGATTCCAACTGCAAACATTTCATGTTTGCCATCAACATTTATCTCAACCCTTGACCCCTGATATGTAACAGATTAGTTTGAGATCTCCCAATGCTAGACCTTGTGGCCATATAAGTGAATGATGCCCTTCCTTGATTCTTGTGTAATTAATAAAAACTTCATCCTGTTCCTAATTCCCAGATTCAATGCTTTGCTAAAGCAGTTCAATATAGGAAATGCCGTAAATTGCACCATTATTGCTATTTGATATGGCCTTTGAATAGTGATATGTGCAAAGATTTGGTTGCTTTTGCTTTTGACTTTGGGAATTCCTTGCCTTTTGCAAATGGGTCTGATCCAATCTCCACCCATTCCAGAATATCATACCTGTCCTTGTCTGATCCTGGTATGACTTCACTCCAACGTGACCCCCTCTGCCACTCTGTCTACCTAATGAGTGATCATTGACCCTTGTCTACCATTTAAGTAGAATCATTTCTCCTAATAAAGACAAGTTTTTATACATTTGCTTTGGCTTTAATAATCTTCAGGCTTTTTCTTTCCTTTTTACCAAAAGGGATTTCTCATCTTGTATTCCAGGAAATTAAGGTACATGCCCTTAATTTTGCCCTGAAGGCTAACACAAGGCTAGCTTCAAACCTCAAATTTTTTTATAAAGAGTTCCTATTGTGTCCTCCTGGATGTTGTCCCCAGGATCCAAACATGACAAAATGATGCTCACTACAGGGTCTGCAAGCCTTTGGTTACCCCCCGTTCCCACGTGAATTCTCTGGTCCTTCCCCCCTTGTTTCTGAAGTACCTAATCAACCTAAAGTTTCTAGCCTCCTCTAGAAGAGGATATCACTAATACCCCATCAACTCCTATGGTAATGGTGCTGTCTCCTGGGCCTGTTTGGGCCCCCTTTCAGCTTTCTCTCTCAATTATGAGCAAGCTCGTGCCACTGCCCACTCCTTCCTCCACACAGGAACTGTGGCCATGCACTATGTCCCTGATCTCTGTCCTGGGTATGCTTCCAAAGACATGTATTCCTTCCTCTTGGACTTTGGTCTTCTCCCCTGCGTTGATGGAATCAATGGATACCATTGGCATGTTAGTTAACCAGTTTATCCAACCTGCCTTGGATCATCATCAATTAACACTAGAATCTCAGAACCAGCTTTTGACTGCTGTAGCCACCACTGCCTCAAACAACCATGCACAAAATATGGCCTATCAAGAATGGTCACATAGCCTCTTTGCTTGTATTTCAGATAACCACTGCAACTTGCTGGCTTCTCAGAAGTACTTAACCTTGTTATTGAACTCCCTTTGCTCCTTGCTCCCTGGATATATCAAGGATTAACTGTGCAAATTGAATGATCACCAAGCTATGTGGCTTGGACAGATAGAGGCAACCCTTATAAAGTACTGCCAGAATTTTGAGACTTTGGTTACCCAGCTCAACCAATTTTGAGAGCATGTTAATTCACAACTTGGGTTGAGTTGGGACTCACATTGATACTTGGGCTACTATCTGCACCAACAATATGGTCTAGATAAGGCTGTGTTGGGAGACACTCTGTATCAAGTGCAAAACTGTGTTGATGATAAAGTAGCTTCTATCAAAGTGACTCCTCCCGCTCCTGCTGTGGAGGACCCGTCTGCCTTTGAAGCTGAGTTATGGGAAGCCATAGCTGAACTCAAAGCCACTACCCAACAGAAATATTTTTTTGTGAACCCTCCTCCAGTAGAGACTATGCCTGACTCTTGCATTGCCTTGCTAACAAACCAAGTAGCTACCTTGCAAGGTGAAATTAAGTATTTGAGGCAGTGCCTCTCTGACCCTAATGATTTGTCCTCTGACTCTGATGGTGAAGGAAAGGCTGAGGTCACTGATATTCCTACCCATATCAACCATGGGTGTTGTCCTGGCTTAGAAGGCTGATCTAGTGTCAACTGTGCTCTTGCCTTAGACCAGCTATCAGAAGTAACAAATGACGTAGAGGATAGGCAAGACACACTGGAAAGGGAGGTACAAAACCTCTTTTGCTTGACAGAGACAATAAATGGACAGGTCATCCCCTTGGTTGCCCAGACCACTTCCCTGTCAACTTGTATCAATGGGATAGCTGGTACAACAATAGTGCAACAGATTAGGATTGATGAATTCAGGGCTACTGCTGCTACCACCAGAGATATCAGTGGACAGAACAGCTCTACACTAGATACCCTGGAAGAGAGCCATTGACTTCTCTGGGATGGACAACCTGCTGTCAAATCTGAGTTTGAGGGCAACCCTCACATCAATGTCCTCAACCCAGGTGACAACAGTCAGTCTACTTCATTGTCCATTGATCCCAACTATAAGCCTTAGCACAAGCAGATATTTGATCCCAAAAACCTCTACCATTGCTGCCTTCATGACAATTTACGGAACTGCAATGTGTAGGGCTACTAACAAGCTTAAAAAAGAGCATATTCTTACATGCCTGAATTTTGCGTGCCAAAAAGTTGTAGTTCCTGAGCTCCCTTAAATTATCACTTGAGAGGACATGAAACACCTCCTGATTGAAGAATTTGGAGGAGATCTCAGCTTGGAGGTCAAGAAAGATGCATTTATGCACATTGTTTTAAGCCTAAGGAGACCATAGCTGAATTTGCCAATTTCTTCTACATTGAGGGACAACAATTAATCATTAGTTGTCAGTTAACTCCCCAGGAAGCTTACAGAGCTTGTTAAAACGCTTTAAAGATGAACCAACACCTATGTCTGCACTTTAAGGCACATAAAGCTTCCCTTACTTCAATGAAGAGTATCAAGACACTCTTGCAAGACATGAACTTGACCCATGGGGGTAACATGGTGCATAAAAATAAGGCCAACCACCGGAACCACCTCTTGCACTCCGCGCATTATGACTCTGGGCTCAAGTGGACAGCCTATGAGACAAGGATGTCACAATTGTGGTCAATAGGGCACCACTTATGTACCTGCACCAACCCTTGGATAGAAGGTTGCAACCCAAAGGAGCAGGCGGGAAAAAGAGGTCAGCTTAGAGGCAGAGAAACTCTCTGCTGACCCATCTCCCCCATCTCCTCTTGATCCTCTCTTTGACAAGGAATCTCCTCCTTTGGCTGGCCCAACTATCTTTCGCCTGTTCTACAGTCTTTCTAGTGATTCTGACCCTGAAAATTCTGACTACAATGTATCAGATAGTTATGGCTACTCCGTGTTGGCTGTCTCAGAAACTGTGTTGGTCCCTTACAAGCTTTGCTCAGGAGGAACCACAAATACAACTTGCCCATCTTCAAGTGAAGCCAAGACCATAGTGACTTGCCCTTGTATAGCCCAGGATTGTTGAATCCTGTCCTGGTAGACTCTTCTAAAGAAGCTGCTGGGCTAGCAGAAGCTCTCTTTCAGAATATGACTGTATCCCTTCCTTTTCAGACTGTGTATAAGAAAATTCCTGCCTTACAATTTATGTTAGCCAAATGGGAGAAATAATTGGAAGCTTCACAGGATGTTCTGGCTGTCTTACCCCCTTTGATAAAGATACTAATCACGTGGAAGTGTCAATCCAAAAGGTTAAGATCAAGGCAATTCTGGACACAGGCTCTCCAGTCAATGTGGTATAATCCAAGCTAATGAAGAAGCTTAAGCTGGCCCCTGACCTCAACTACACTCAATCATATAGTACAGCTGGCATGGCTCAAACCTGAGCCATTGGTGCCTACTATGCTCTGTCAATGAGGTTTAGGAAGCTTCTTATTGCGTCCCCTGCTGTTGTCCTAGAAAACAAAAGCTATGATATACTGGTTGGTACGCAATTCCTCCAAGAATATAATGGAATTGTAAACCTTCAAGATGGGTATCTATCACTCTTAGGATACAAGATCCCTTTAATTTTTGAAGAACCTCCATGCCTACCAGGCAAACGCCTTAAGACTTATGTGCTAGAGTACCCCACAGGTATCTTCTTGATCAAGTACAGAACTCCTTCCTCCAATATGTGTTCCCCTCCTCCTTTCTTTTCTGAAGAAGAAGATATGCCTCTTCTTGCCCTTAGCTATTACCATCCCTCCAGGCTCCCAAGTGATTATAGACTCCCAGATATCTTATGAACTGCCTGAAAATTCATTCCTGGAATTGTACTCTCCTGAATCTTTTAGCTGCAAAGAGCCTTGATTATGCCCAGGGATCTTAGACCAAACCCATAAGGAGCCTGTACAGTTGCTGCTAGCTAACCTGACTGCTTTGTCTATGCAAGTATTGTGGGGTCAAGTTGTAGGGCATAGGCACATATTAGGGGCAGAACAGATGGCGTCCCTCTACCCTTTTGGAACCTTCAGCAACTTCAATCTACCTGAAGAAAACCCTCAGGTTCTCTCCCTGTTCACTACTGCCAACTTCCCACAATTTTTGCCCATCCAACAAAAAAGATGTTCTGGAATTACTTGACCAATTCAGTGATATCTTTGCCTCCAGACCTACAGACTATGGCCTAGCCAAAGGGGTCATCCATCAGATAGATACTGGTGATGTGTCGCCCTTTTGTGCCAAGCCTTACTGCCGTAGTAGTGTAGAGGATGCCCAAGTTTCTAAGGAGCCTAAACAACTCTTGGATGTTGGTATCTTGGCTCCCTCTCAGAGCCCTTGGGACTCTCCCTTGTTGATCCTTGAAAAGAAGGACAGAGGCCATTGCATTGTGATGGACTACCACTGTCTAAACTTGCTCACAAAGAAGGATTCATACCCATTGCCTAAGATTGGCAATGCTCTCAGACAACTAGGAGGCTTAAAATTCTTCTCTGCTATGGATTTAGCTTCTGGATATTGGCAGGTTGAATTTTCTCCAGAAGACTGGGAAAATTCTGCCCTTATTGCTTTGGAAGGCCTCTATGAACCCACTTGCATGCTCCAAGGGTTCTGCAACACCCTGGCTACGTTTCAAAGGGCTATGGACTCTATTCTACAGGATCTAAAGCTTTCCTGTGTCCTTGTATATCTTGACAACATCACTGTGTTCAGATCCGCCTTTACTGACCATTTGGATCACCTCAAAGCTGTTTTATCAAGATTCAAGAAGCTGGCTTAAAGCTCAAACCCTCCAAGTGCTCCTTCTTTAAAGAGCAACTTGAATTCTTGGGCCATGAAGTCACTCAAACTGGAATACACCACATGAATAATAAGGTGGAAGCTATTGGCAAGATGCTGCCTCCCACAAATCTACTGGAGGTCCATGTATTTCTTGGTATGATGAGGTACTATTGACAGTTCATCCCTAATTTTGCTGAATTAAGCAAACCCCTTTTCCAACTCCTCTGAAATGTACCCTTTGAGTGGACTGAAAGTCAACAGAAACCCTTTGAAGCACTGAAAGCCAAGCTCAAAGAGGCTCCCATCCTCCTCTACCCTGATTATGATAAGGAGTTCATCTTGTACACTGACGCTAGTGAAGTAGCTGTGGGTGCCATCCTAGTCCAGCTTGACAATGAAGATGTGGACCAACCCGTGGCCTATTCTTCACGGGTCCTCAACAAACACAAGAAGAACTATAGCTTCACTGAAAAAGAATACCTGGAAGTTTTACATGCAGTAAAAACTTCTGGTACTACATTTAAGGGACTCACTTTACTATAGTTACTGACCACTCATCCCTTAAGTGGCTGCAGCAATTAAAGGAGCCTGAAGGTTGGTTAGCATGTTGGGCCCTGCACTTGCAAGGATACAATGCCACCGTGGTAAACTGTCCTGGTGTGCAACACCAGAATGGAGATGGTTTGTCAAGGATGCCTATCCTAGCTATCTATCCTGAAGATGCTGATTGCTTATACAAGTTGGTAGGGTACCCTGACTCCTGGATCACTGACCCAGAAGACATCCACTTGACACTACAGGCCCTATCAAAGGATACTGTGATTTGAGATAGACAACTCTTAAAGAAAGTCAACAATGCCTATTTTCCCTATGTCTGCCCTAGTATGAAATAAGCCATTATCCTCCAATCTCACATTGATAATGGACATGGAGGCATAGCAAAAACTCATGACTGTTTCTGCAAAAACTTCTACTGAGAAAACATGTAACTCCTAATCCCTGATGTCCTTGCCTCCTGTCATTCTTGTCTGCTCCAACAACATCAACCATTACAAAATCAGTTCAAGCTCATCCTGCCTAAAAATGCCTTCAAAACTGTTAGGATTATGCTGTTGAATCTCTCTCTTGTTCTAGGTCTGGATGTTGATTCATCTTGGTAGCTGGATATTATTTTAGTAAATGGGTTGAAGCCAGAGCAACCAAAGATATAACTGCCAATATCACTGCTAATTTCTTGTTGCAAGATATCTTCTACCATCATGGTTGCCCTCAAGTCCTGCTTTCTGACAATTGAACCAACTTTAGTGCCCGTCTCATAACTTCCATTTTAGAAGCTATGGGCACGCACCAATCCTTCTCTGCGCTGTATAACCCTTCAACCAACAGGACTTTTGAACAAGCAAATGCCTCCCTTGTGTCCATCATGAGGAACCTTACCCTCTCTGATGTCGCCAAATGGGATATATTCCTCCCTGCTGCTCACTTTGTGTATCAACTCAGTAGACACCAAGTCACTGACCAGTCTCCATTTGCCATTCTGTACATGCGGGAAGCCACAACTCCCTCAATCTTAGGACCTCCTTTGATCAAAGTTTATGTGTTTGCCAATCTTGAAGCTCATGTCAAAGACTTGACTAACTGTATCATTGACATTCAGACTACATCATATTCACCTGCCTATAAATTTAAGGCTTTAGAGCTCTCACCTTCTAATGCTTCCAGAGCCCCCCTCCCTGAGTACCAAGTAGGTGACCTAGTCCTCTCTTATCAGAATTGTACTGGAGGCTGAGCCCATAAGCTTGACTCTCTCTGTGTTAGACCTTGTGAATTCGCCTTCAAGAAGGGTGTCAAGTATACCGGGAAGCTGCTGTCATCTGGCCGCCCTTTTTCCTGAGTTCATACCAAATTCCTCCACAAATATCAACTCTGAGTGTCCAATCTTGAGGGGAGAAATGCTGTAAATTGTGCCATTAATGCTATTTTGATATTGCCTTTTAATAGTGATATGTGCAAAGATTTATTTGGTTTTGCTTTCAACTTTGGGAAACCCTTGCCATTTGTAAATGGGTCTGATCTAATCTCTACCCATTCCAGAATACCATACCTGCCCTTGTCTGATCCTGGTATGACCTCACTCCAACCTGACCCCCTCTGCCACTCTGTCTACCTAATTAGTGATCATTGACTTTTGTCTACTATTTAAATAGAATAAATTCTTCTAATAACAACAAGTTTATCCACATTTGTGTTGGCTTTAATAATCTTCAAGCCTTTTCTTTCCTTTTTGCCAAAAGGAATTCCTCATCTTGTATTTCAGGAAATTAATGTATATGCCCTTAATTTTTCCCTGAAGGATAACCCAAGGCTAGCTTTGAACTAAATATTTTGTTATAAAAATTTCCCGCTGTGTCCTCCTGGATGTTGTCCGCAGTAGCCGGACACAACAGGAAACCTTGCTAGTGCTTATAATGCCTACTACTTATATTGGTGATTGCTGTGTACTTGGGCGCGGCCAAGGGACGCAACAGGAAATTCCAACAGTAGGATTGGTTTTGTACTATTCTGCGGGTTAGTCTTCAGGGATGTATAAGGAATTTACCTTAAGACCATGGTGTTACAACCAAGTTTCCCTCCTTGCCTGATAATATATCTCACAATACACAGGGGCACTCAATGAGTTGCCCCAGGACACATCTAATGGTATGGATCAATCTGATAGTAGTGTTGAATTGTGGGCATTATCTTCTAATTAGGACTAATGCCAATTTGCCTTTCCTGATCCCTGCACAAGTTATTCCTTGGCTTTGAACCTTATCTTGAACACACCACTGTGCGCCCCCTATGGCCTGGTGCCTTTCCCCATATGGTATATTAGCCACAATATTCTACAATAAACTACATTGTATTCTATTCACTATTGTCCTTTCTATTGGATTGTTGTCTTCCCTAATCAAATACTGGACTCTCATTGGTTCAGTTGCAACAGTGGTACCAGTGGTAGGTTAATGACCTATCTAAGAGAAAAATTTCCCCAAGAAAGGACAGAGTATGGGCTATATGGCTACTCCCCATCAAGAAACCTTCATTCTAATCCCCAAGGGGGACATCCCTGAAGGGTACGTCATCTACCAGGACCAACTGGTGCTCACAAGTGTGTACAAATGTCTCTAGCTTGATCAGCACAACACAAGCGTTACCCACTTCAATTGAACCTCTCACGCTGCATGTTAAATCTCCAGCTCAAATCTTTTGAGGGTGGTGTGAAAGGGGCTGACATTTTTAGCTGGCTCCATTTCACAGAAACCTGCCTTCACTTCTGCCAAGTGCCTGAATCCATGTGGGTTACCACCCTATCTGGGCGGCTTACGGGGCCTGCTGCAGTGTGGTTTACCAACTGGGCAAGACAAGAACCCAAAGTCACTTGGACCACCTTCAGGGACACCACAAAATCCCGCTACAGTGAAACCTTTTCACCTATTGTGGTGGGAACCCCCTCCTGGCCATCAAACAAACAGGATCCATCCCCAAAATACCTTGCAGCTTGGCAACAAGCCCTTGCCACCGCCCCAGAAGCTATCAACAACAGAAACACCACGTTGCTCACTTTTTTGATAATGGGCTTAAGCCCCATATTTACAAGTGGGTTCCTTTAGAGTGTTGTACCTCTATTGACAACTGAATATAAGGCCATAGTGGAAGCTAACAACCAAGCTTTGATGGGGTTCCACAGTTCCAATGATGCACCTTCTCAGTCTTTTCTTGTGCCTGGCAGAACCCACAACCAAGTGGACTGCTGCCAATCCTGTCAGCAGGAGAATGGAGTTAAGCGCCCCTGTGAGGGGGGGGCTTCAGCTAGCTCAGATTGAGGACCCAGGAAAATCCTGGGGGTTGTAGATATGAAGATTTTGCAACCCCACTTGAACCACATTCCCAATCTCTCCTTGCCAAAAACCCCTGGAACTATAATGTGTACAATGTCAAGACCCTAGACATATTCCAAGCCCACAGTGATAACCCTGTCCTGCAAGTGGGTCATTCTTCCAAAAAAACACCTGCTTTGCCTACCCCTTCCATTTCCATGGGAACACCCACAAACTTTTGGTAGACACTGGGGCCAATCACACCATGGTCAACCAATAATTCACAGATTCTCAACAACTAGATCAAGTGCCTAGTTGATTCAATGCAGCACGCATAGCTGACTCCCAAATAATGGAAATCACAAATGAGACAGTACCCTTCTCTGTGAGAATGAGGAACATCCAGGTTAAGCTCTCTGGGACAATCATGACAGGGCTCAGCTACAATGTCATTACTAGCCTTGACTGGCTAAGTCATAACTGTCACTACATTGACTGAGATACAGCTGTGATCACACTCAACAGAAATAAAGTAGGCTTCCAGATCTCCCCCGTTGAGATGAGAAAACTACTCCATGAAACTGTATTTTTAAGACTCACAGAGACTGGTACATACAATTTCAAGGGGGGAAGCTTTACTTTAATCAGTGTTCAGTCAAAGTCATCCGCTCTAAACCCACTGCGGCCCCTCTCTTGATCACCACACCTCCATCAGCTTTTGTAGTACTTATTGAAGAGTACAAGGACATCTTCAGTGAAACATTAGACCAGTTGCCTCCTTCAAGAGAAATACATCATGCTGTTTAATTGCAAGGGTTGCTGCCTAAGACACATCCCCTTTATTGCTTGACACCCAAGGAAGATGAGACTCTCTACCAACACCTCATGGACACGCTTGTTGTGTTATGAGGCGCGGCACAGACACACAACAGGAAATCCTAACCTTAGGGTTGGATTTGTACTAAGTCTTGGTTAGATGACAGGGAAGGCTATGCAATTACCTTGCGGCCCTGGAAGAATAATCTCTACTAGTTGTGGCTAGAGAGAAGCGCAGAAGTACAGAAGACACAAAGACAAAAATGAGAATATAACTTAATTTTTATTGTTGAATATGAAATGGAATATATAGTGGTTAGGAATACCACAAAACACTACTAGGACAGTAAGATCACTTGCCACCAGCATGAGTGGAGCAAGTGAATTGCGCAGGATCAAGAAACCAAGCAATTGTATTTCCTGATTCAGTCATCAACTCATTTTTAGAGGCAAAAGCAAAAGCAAAAGCAAGAGATTTGTCTTCAAAATAGCCCACCAAAGGCAAAATCAATACATGGTGAATAGCGGTATTCACAACAACACTTGATAAGGGCTTCATCCGCCCCTCTCTCTCACCATATGGGGCTTCAGTATTCTTTGTAGCTAAGAAGAATGGGTCCCTTCAATTGGTAACCAACTACTGCGCTCTAAATGAGGTGACAGTCAAGAACAATCATCCCTCACCGCTAATTGACAACTTGTTTGATACACTTGTGGGTGCAAAGATCTTCAGTAAGATTGATCTCACTGCAGGGTACAACCAGGTCTGCATTGCACCAGGGGACAAGGCAAAAACTGCCTTCTGCACACTGTACAGGTTGTTTGAGTGTTTTATAATGAATTTTGGAATGACCAACACTCCCTCCACCTAGTCCATATTGATGAATAAAGCCTTTGAAGGCCTGATTAGAAAGTGTGTTGTTGTGTACCTTGACAACATCATTGTCTTCAGTCATGATCAAACCACACATCTCCAACACTTCCGTGTAGTCCTCAACACCCTTTGTAAAAACCAGCTGAAGGCCAAGCCTTCCAAATGAAAACTCCTCAGGTCAGAGCTCTTATTCCTTGGGCACATAATCTCTGCCCAAAGGATAAAACTCAACCTTGCCAAAATTAAGGTAATCACAGTCATACCACCCCCCACTGATGTGGGCCAGGTACGTAAATTTTTGGGCATGGTTGCCTATGTACAAAAGTTCACCCCACCTGCAGAGAACTAATTGTATATCTCACCAAGCTCTTAAACACAACACAGCACTGTGAAGGGCCACATGTTTGATGATTTGCAGGCGGGGCAAATGTTGGCCAAGAAAAAGTTTGATTGTTTGTTGCAGGTAGAGGCCTAGTAAGGAATGATGGCTACTAGGGATGGTAAGGCCTAGCTATTAGGTGTAAAGACTACTAGAGGAAGATGTTGCCTTCACCCAGCAGAAGATATTGGCTGCCGTGGGCTAGATTTCTTTGCCTAGCAGGGAACTGTGGCTTAAAAAGGGTAAATAATGAGATAGCTAGCAGGGAACTTTGTCTGTTTGAGGTGGAGAATGTTTTAGACCACTGGCAGGTAACGTGGGCTGCCAGGAAGGGGAAGAGCCCTGAGAGCTCTATGTACCCTGATACGTTTACAGAAGGTCTGTGAGCAAGCATCCTACCTAACAGACTGGTAGGGTGTCCTTGTTTATGCCCCTATGAGAGCTTTTGGGGAGAACCCAGAGTGAGCATTGGAGGGTATAGATTTGCTTGGAGGTGTGATCAAGGCAGTTTGCTCAGGGAAGCAAGCTGCAGAACTTGGTGTGATCAGGCCTCTGGGAAGTAGAACTGATTACTCTGTGACTGAAAGCCCAGACTTAATCACCTGGGTGACTAAAAACAATGACATAGGCTGTGAGTATCTATTGTTGAATGGCTTAAGTGGAATGCCACTTGCGAGGGCCCAGGCAAATGCCAGTTCAATGTAGAATCATGCCTGGGTCTACAGGCTCTGGTAACGGGAACTGAGATAAAGAGCTGAGGTGGTTCACAGAATCAACATAGAAGACTAGTGGAAGGAGCTGTTTAATCACAGAAAAGGCTAGTTGAAGGACTGTTGGTTCATATTGAAGTTTGGAACCAAGATGGTTCCTAGTGAGGATAAGTTGAAGGGCTCAGAGATCATGATGCAGGAGTAGCTGGACATAATAAAGGAGTAGCCAGAGGACTGATAAGCTATTGAAATACTGAAAAAAGCTGTTTCTTGTCTAAGATGGGCTGATTGCTGGTTAAGTTTAAGAGCTGGAATATGTGGTTGAAGAGCTGGCTGAAGAACTCAAAGATGATGGTGAAGAACTAGTGGTCTGGAGAAATAAGCCAAGATTTTGCTGAATTAATTTGCCAAAGTGGGAAAATGTGGAATGTTTTGCCTTGGTTTAGTAGTAAACTCAAGAAGGAATGTGGATAGAAGTGTGTGTAATATATTTATTTATTAAGTTCCTAGGATAGATGAAGGTATGTTGCTATGAGAGCTAGATACAAAGTTGTTTTGGTGGGACATTTTCCTTGGATTTTACAAGATTTTTAAATATATGGGGGAAACATTGAAGAGGTACAGAAAGAACAGTTTAAATAGTATTCTACTATTTAAATGGGTTTAGGTTGAATGCAGGGAGAACTGGTGCCAGAATCATGGACTGGTTAACGCTTTGGTGCATAAAGAGTTGTTGCTTTGAGCGGTTTGAGCTGTGGAAATTATTTTCATAGTTGGATCCCAGTGGAACTTCAGAAATAGTCTATTTCTGCGCTCTGCATTCATTGGTTGAGTTCTGGCAGGTTTCTTGATGAAAATGATTGGTTGGAAGCCAAAAGCTTAAAGTATAAGCAAGGAAATAGTGAATTAATACCTTAAGCTTTTGAGAAAGTAAGTATGTAAGCTTAAGTTATTATAGGAAAAAGTGAGCAGCAATTGTTTAAGCTTCTGAAGAAAGCCATTTTGAAGGCGGAACCGTTGGGAAAAAACACTATAAGAAGGTGGCTGGTTGGAAAGTTTTGAGGTCTTTTCAAGGTCTTTCTGGGTCTTTGACGGGATCTTTCTGAGGCCTTTTGAGTTTCTGCCAAGAGGTTTTTGGAAGCCTTTTGATCACCATCAGGAGCTTGGTTGGACTTATACAAGTGAAATAACAAGGCCACTGGAGCTATAAGAGAGCTGAAGACCACAATAACAGAGCAGGACACAAGAGTAAGGAGCTGGATCCTAAGCGCGGCGCAGAAGTCTGGTTCTAAGGTGCCAGAGTGCAAGTTTAAGGAGCAGGAGTCCAAGACTAAGGTGCAGGAGTCCAATACCAAGTAAAAGGAGACCAAGATATTGTTGGAGGAGTCCAAGTATTGGCAAATCCATATTGTTTCCTTGACCCCCGGGCCATATACCAGAAGGTTTCTAAGGGGATCTTCCTTCTGAAAGTGAATAAAAGCCATTTTGACCCCTATACATATTTCTGAGATACATTTTCCCTTACTAGAGAATGACAACCCCTTCCAGCCGGTCCCTGGCTATGATACAGGACACACTTTGGGGACTGGTGGACAGGAACTCCACAAGCACTTCCACTGGACACCTTCTAGAGATCAAGCATTTGAGCTGTTGAAGAATAGGCTTACAAATGCATCTGTATTGCAGTTCCCCAATTGGAACATCCAGTACAAACTTGAGACTGATGCCTCTGACAGAGCCATAAGGTGTGTGCTACAGGTGAAAACTGACATAGGTGTCTTTCTCCCTATGGCCTATGAATCCTGGAAGCTCACCAACTCAGAGCAATGCTACCACATACACAACAAAGATTTAGCGGCAATCATGCACTGCATCAAGAAATGGTGTTTTTACCTGGAAGAAGCCACATTTCCACCCCACATCCTGACAGACCACAAGTTGCTCCAGTACTTCAATATGCAGTCCCATTTGACACAATGTCAGGAGTGCTGGGTCAGACATCTGTTCCCCTACCAATTACTCATCAAATACAAGCCTGGAAAAGAACTTGTCACTGCTGACGCCCTCTGCAGATTATATGTAGTGTCCATCACAGGAGATGTCAGCTTAGACCTGGACTGGCTAATGGTCTAACTGCATCCTGAAACAACCCACTACAGAGGCCTCAATTCCGCAACTATCTCCAAATTAAAGGACAACAAAAGTAAGTTCACCACTGATGCTGGTAACATCTGTTGTCAGACAAAGACTGGTGAGAAGGTGATGTATATTCCCACCACCAAGCAAGGAGATACCATACTGCATTACCACTCTACATTAGGTCACATCAAAGGACGTAACCTCTTCAAAATAATGAAACATAAGGTTTGGTGGTCTTATATACGCCAAGACATCTTGGATCTCCTTAAAACATGTGTGCTGTGCAAGAAAAATACATTGACGCCTAAGCCTGCCAAGTCTGTCCTGCCCATCAAAGCCATGGAACCCTTCAAACAGTGGGCCCTTGAAATTGATAGACCACTCCCTGAGAATAGACTAGGGAAGAAGTACATTATCATGGCCATCAACTAATTCACATGTTGGCCAGTAGCGTAGGTGACCACTAACCATACTACCACCACCATTACCTGCTTCATTAACAAAGAAATTGTGGCCTGCTTTGGGCGACCCAAATGCCTCATCACAGACAGCAGCCCCAAACTTGTTGGGCATTTCATGAAGGCATACTGCGCCAAGAACGCACTCCAATGTATAGTTACAACCCCCTACCATCTGCAAGCCAATGGGAGATGCCGTAAATTGCGCTATTAATGCTATTTCAATTTGCCCTTTGAATATTAATAGTTGCAAAGATTTATCTGGTTTTGCCTTCAAGTTTGGGAATTCCTTGCCTTCTGCAAATGGGTCTGGTTCAATATCCACCCATTCTGGATTATTGTACCTGTCTGTGGTTGATCCTGGTATGACCTCATCCCAGCGTGACCCCCTCAGCCACTCTGTCTTCCTATTGAGTGATCACCGCCTCTTGTCAACTATTTAAAGTAGAATTGTTACTCCTAATAAAGACAAGTTTATCCACATTTGTGTTGGCTTTTATAACCTTCAAGCTTTTCCTGTACTTTCTGCCAAAAGGACTTTTACATCTTGTTTTCCAGGAAATTAAGGTATGTGCCCTTAATTTTGCCCTGAAGGCTAACCCAAGGCTAGCTTTGAGCCTCAAATCTTTTGTAATAAATATTTCCCGCCGTGTCCTCCAGGATGTTGTCCCCTGGAGCCAAACACAACAAAATGGTGCTCACTACAGGGGCTGTAAGCCCCTTGGTTACCCTGTTCCCACGTGCATTCTCTGGTCTCTCTCCCTTTGTTTCCAAAGTACCAGATCAACCCAAAGGTTCTAGTCCTCCCCTAGAAGAAGACATTATCAATGCCCCCTCAAATCCTATAGTATTGGTTCTGTCTCCTGGGCCCGTGTGGGCCCCCTTCCAGCTTTCTCTCTCAACTACAAGCAAGCTTGTGCTGCTGCCCGCTCCCTTCTTCATTCTGACACGGTGGTGATTTACTCTATCCCTGGCCTCTGTCTTGGGTACACCTCTGAAGACCTGTACTCCTTCCTTTTGGACTTTGGTCTCCCCCCCGTGTTGATGGAATCCATAGATACTATTGGCGTGTTGGTCAACCAGTTCATCCAATCTGCCCTAGTCAAACACCAACCCGCTTTGTGATCCCAGAATCAACTGCTAGATGCAGTAGCCTCCGCTGTCTCAAATAACCACACTCAGAATTTGGCCTACCAAGAATGGTCACATAGTCTCTTTGCTTGTATTTCTGACAACCAGTGTAACTTGTTGGCGTCACAGAAGTATTTAACCACTTCCCTGAATTCCCTTCAATCCTTGCTCCCTGGATACATAAAGGACCAACTATGCAAATTAGATGAACATAAGGCAGCCTGGCGTGAGCAAATTGAGGCTTTTCTGTTTAACCATTGGCAGGATTTTGAGACTCTGGTTAGTGAACTAAATCAATTCAGAGAGCATATCAACTTGCAACTTGAATTGATAGGAGCTCATGTTGATAGTTGGGCTGTCACCTGCAGCATCAATATGGTCTAGATAAGGCTGCACTAGGCAACAATCTATACCAAGTGAAAACTTATGTGGACAATTGGGTGGCTTCTATTGAGGTGACTCCTCCCTCTCCTCCTGTTGGGACCCCTTCTGATTTCAAAACCAAAGTATGGGAGGCCATTACCAAGCTCAAGGCTACCACTAGACGCCAAGCTTCTGTGCAGCCTCCCCCTCCAGTTGAACCTATGCCTGACCCTTGTATTGCCTCCCTCAATGATCAGGTGGCTACTCTACAAGGTGAAATTGAGTACTTAAGACAGCGCCTCTCTAATTCTGAAGGTTAGTCATCTGAATCTGAAGATGAAGAAGGTGAAGTTGTTAATACTCCCGCTCATGACAATCATGGTTGTTGCCCTGGCTTAGAAGGTCAACCCTGGGTCTACTGTGTGCGTGCTCTAGATCAACTTGCCAAAGTGACAAATAATGTAGCTGATAGGCAAGACACGTTAGAAAGAGAGTTCCAAAACTTCTCCTGCATTACAGAGAATCTAAATGGACAAGTTGCCCCCTTGGTCACTCAGGCCACCTCCCTGGCTACTCATGTTAATGGGATTGCTGGCACCTTGGCAGTACAACAAATCAAGATTGATGAATTTGGGACTGCTGCACCAACTTTCCGAGACATTAGTGGGACAAATAGCTCTACCTTGGACACTTTAGAGGAAAGCCTTTGACTTCTCTAGGCTAGACAACCTACTGCTGAATCCAAATTTGAGGGCAACCCTCACATTAACGTCCTCAACCCTGGTGAGAACAGCCAGTCCTTGTCTTTGTCCATTGAACCAAACTATAAGCTAACCTTCAAACAGATATTTGATCCCAAGACCTCTACCATTGCTACTTTTCTGACCATTTACATAACTGCAATGCGTAGGGCTACTGATGAACTCAAGAAAAAACATATCCTTACCTGCCTCCATCCCTCTTGCCAAGAAGTTGTGGTCCCTGAGCTCCCTTCTATTGTCACCTGGGAGGATATGAAGCGCCTCTTTTTGAAGAGTTTGGAGGGGACCTCAGCTTGGAAGTCAAGAAAGATGCATTTATGCATATTGCTTTCAAACCCAAGAAAACCCTGGCTGAGTTTGCAGATTGTTTCTACATTGAAGGCCAGAAATTAATTACTAGTAGACAGTTAACCCCCCAAGAAGCCTACACAACTTGTTCAAATGCTTTGAAGGTGAACCAGCTTCTATGCCTACACTTTAAGGCACACAAGGCTTCACTCACTTCCATGAAGAGTATTAAGACACTCTTGCAAGACATGCATTTGACACATGGAGGTACAGTGGCGCATGAGAATAAAACCAGTAAAGCTGGGACTACCTCTTGTATGCCAAGCATTATGAATCTGGGTACTAGTGGACAGGCTAAGAGGCAGGGCTGTCATAACTGTGGCCAGATTAGACACCACTTGCACACTTGCACTAATCCTTGAGTGGAAGGTTACAATCCCAAGGAGCAGGCGGGAAAAGAGAGGTCAGCTTAGAAACAGAGACGCTCTCTGCTGACCAATCTCCCCCGTCTCCCCCTGATCCTCCGTCTAATGAGGAAGCTCCCTCTTCCTCTGGACCAACTATCCTTCATCTGTTTCACAACCTCTCCAGTAATTCAGAGCCTAACAATTCTGATAGTAAAGACTCTGATAGTTATGGCTACTCCGTCCTGGCTGTTCCAGAGAATATCTCAGTACCCTACAAGCTTCGCTCTGGGAAGGCTACCACCACTTCCTGGGTACCTCCAAGTGAAGCTAAGTACATGGTGGCTTGCCCTTACCTAGCTCAAGCCCATTGACCCCCATCTTGGTTAACTCCTCTGAAGAAGCAGCAGAGTTAGCTGAAGCTCTTTTCCACAATGTAACCGTATCTCTTCCGCTACAGACTTTGTATAAGGAAATCCCTGCGTTACGGTGTATGCTGGCCAAATGGGAAAAGGAGCTAGAAGCTTCACAAGATGTGTTGGCAGTCTTGCCTCCCTTTGGGAAAAATACAACTCACGTGAAAGTATCAATCCAAAAGGTCAAAATCAAGGCCATCTTGGACATGGGTTCCCCTGTCAATGTGGTATCTTCCAAGCTAATGAAGAAACTTAAGTTGGCCCCTGACCTCAACTACACACAGCTGTATGGTACAGCTGGCATGGCCCAAACTTGAGCCTTTGGTGCCTACTCTGCTCTACCCATGAGGTTTGGGAAACTCCTTATTTCCTCCCCTGCTGTGGTCCTAGAGAACAAAAGCTATGACCTCTTGGTTGGTACTCAGTTCCTCTGCAAATATAATGGAATTGTAAACTTACAAGATGGATACCTTTTGCTCTTTGGATATGAGATTCCTTTAATTTTTGAGGAACCTCCGCGCCTCCCAGGAAAACGTCTTAAAACTTGTGTGATTGAGTACCCTACGGGTATCTTCTCACTCAAGTATAGGCCTCACTCCTACAACATGTGTACCCCTCCTCCTTCCTGCCCTGCAGAAGAAGGGGTACCCCTGCTAGCGCCAGCTGCTATCACCATCCCCCCGGGCTCTCAAGTGGTGATTGACTTCCAGAATTCCTATGAGCTGCCTGAAAAGTCCTTCTTGGAGCTTTACTCACCTGAATCCTTAAGTTGTACCAAGCCCTGCCTATGTCTGGGGATTTTGGACTAAACTCACAAAGAACCCGTACAATTACTGCTTGCTAATCTGACGGCCCCGCCCATGCAAGTAACCAGAGGTCAGGTTGTAGGTCATGGTCAGATACTTGGATCAGAACAAGTATACTCCCTATACCCCCTCAGAACTTTCAGTTATTTCAACCTACCTGAAGATGATCCACAAGTCTTCTCCTTGTTCACTGCTGCTGATTTCCCCCAATTGTCTCCTGTTCAACAAAAAGACATATTGGAACTACTTAATCAGTTCAGTGACATCTTTGCCTCTGGGCCTACAGACTATGGCCTAGCTAAAGGAGTCATCCATCAGATTGATACTGGTGATGTGCCTTCTTTTTGTGCTAAACCATACCACCGTAGTAGAGTGGAAGATGCTCAGGTGTCTAAAGAACTCAAGCAGCTTCTGGACGCTGGGTTACTGGCTCCTTCCCAAAGTCCTTGGGCTTCCCATTTAATGATCCTCAAAAAGAAAGATGAGGGACACTGTATTGTAATGGATTATTACCGCCTGAACTCTCTCACTAAGAAAGATTCATACCCCTTGCCCAGAATTGACAATGCTCTCAGAAGACTGGGTGGTTCCAAGTTTTTCTCAGCCATGGATCTGGCTTCAGGGTACTGGCAGGTTGACCTATCACCTGAAGATTGAGAAAAGGCTGCACTTATCACCTCAGAAGGCGTCTTGTTCTGAGGCACGGCACAGATACACAACGGGGAATCCCAACCTTAGGATTGGATTTGTACTAAGTCTCGGTTAGATGACAGGGAAGGCAGATCTGTTTACCTTGCGGCCTTGGATGAATAATCTCTACTAGGCGTGGCTAGAGAGAGCGCAGAAGTACAGAAGTGTCAAAACCGCAGGCTCAACCCGCCAGCAAGGTTCCAACCAAGCGGGTTTGTGACCCGCAATCCAATTACCCGGTCACTCAAAGCCAGACTAGGAAGTCAACTTGGATTACCAAATCAATCAACATGAACAAATGATGATCCCTCACAGTGGATACCTTGATTTGGTGCTTGACTCATTAGCAGGATCAAGCCACCCCCTCTCCCATCCAGCCATGTGATCACCAATCATGTTCCTTCCATCCATTGATTCACAATAGCTATATAATCACTATCTCACAATAACAATTATTATAAATCCTCTAAATATTTTTCCCCTTGTAACTCTGCTAAAACAGCACAGTTACAACATTGGTAGCACAGGTAGGTTCTCCATCCTACCTTATCTTGAAAAAATTCTGCATGTTGCCCGCACACGCTGCAGCCAACAAATCCTTGACAGAATTATGTCTGTCCTCCCGCCTGACTGGACGCCAAACACTCCTGGTACAGAGATACCTGATGGTTTTGTTCTCTACCAAAACACGGTGATCCCGCTACCCGCCTTCAACGCCCTGTCCGCCCTAGGTTTCTTTCAGGCACCTTCCTTGATGCCGCAACCAGCTGACAAAACCACCATGTCTGCCTATGTAGCACAAAGACTTTGCAGCACCGCCTTGGAACCCTTTGCAGGGGCCAACAACAACAATGCTGCCGCATGGATTCAGTCCGCCCAAAGCAAGTTGGCTCAGATGGAGTGCCTACAGCGTTTTGGATTGCGGAGATTTCCATTTGTCTGACCCATGATGCTGGCACTTGGTGTAGCAAGTGGCACAAAGAGCACACCAACAAGAACTGGGACACCTTCAAACAGGACTTCTTGGCGAGATTTGTGCTTAAGGATACAGCACTCATGATCATACACCAAGTAAAGAACCTAACCCAGACAGGCACCGTTAAAGAACTCACCCGCGCCTACAAGGAACTCTGTCTCTGCGCCCCATCTGACATGGCCTTTGACACTCCAGCAACACACCTCATGTACTACGACGCTCTCAAGTTGCACGTAATGAGACATGTGAACCTGGACCAAGTTACCAACCTACAAAGCCTGTACTGTGAAGCAGAAAAAGCGGAACAAACCTCCAACACTCTGCACAAGGCACAGACAGGGAAACAGGAGAGACCCAAGGACTCACATTCAGGCAGGCGCTCCTTGCAAACACCTCCAGGAGGTAATGGTAGCAACAACAACCACAAACCCATGGGATCAAATGGGAATGGGAATGAAAATAACGGCCAATAAAATTGTACCCATTTCTGTGTCACCGCCACCCAAGGCAACCAAGATGAGGGAAAAGCCCGGGGAGAGCACTAAGCAAGCCAAGCTTACCCCACACAACTCCTGACTTGCCCAACAATGAATACCAACCCAAATACGTGGACCAATGCCCAATGATCCAAGTGCCCTTGGAAGACCCGGTGCTATATACCATTGCCAGACATCCCAATAAATTGATGTCTTACCCTTTCCGCTTTTGCAGTTACACAGGCTCAGCACTCTTGGACTTGGGCGCATATTGAACCTTAGTCAACAGCAGCTTTTTGGATAAATTCAAGCTGGCCACTAATCCTTTGCGGATTAAAAACGTGGTCCTGGCTGATGAACACCACATTGCTGTGACAAAGGAAACTTTTCCCTTCTACGTCATGCTTGAGAACCTCCACTCCACCATCCAAGGTCCTGTCATTGACTTCCCTAAGTTTGACATTGTACTGGGACTAGACTGGTTGCGGAGAAACAACCCTCATGTAGACTGGGCAACCTCAGTGCTGACCATCAAGCGCAAAGGTGTCAACCATCAAATCTACCCAGACTCTGTAGACCAACTCCTACGAGACCATGTCTTTGTACGCATCACGGAGACCTCAGATGAGAAGGAAAACCTGAAAGCTATTGACTGGGACTCCTGCCAGTATGAAATCATACACTTCAAGGATCATCAGGACACCTCCACGCCACAAGATTGCAACATTGTGGCCCGTCACCCAGAAATCTTTAAGGAAGTGTTACATGGGCTACCCCCTGAGAAACACATCCAATACTCTATCCAACTCAAGGGGGCCGTACCCAAGGCACGCCCCATTTACAGGCTAACCCCAAACAAGGACAACGCCCTGCACGCCTATCTCAAGGAAGCATTGGAAAAAGGACTTATCTGCCCCTCACAGTCTCCCTTTGGGGCCACCGTATTCTTTGTGGCTAAAAAGGACGGTACCTTACGCTTGGTCACAGACTACCGCGCCTTGAACAAAGTCACCATCAAGAATTGTTACCCCTTACCACTAATTGACAATCTTTTTGACGCCTTGGGAGGAGCCTCTGTCTTCTCAAAGATTGACCTAACTGCAGGTTACAATCAGATTTGCATCAAGGAGGAAGACATCCCCAAGACAGCCTTCTGCTTCAAGTATAGTTCCTACAAATGCATGGTACTCAACTTTGGCATGACCAACACCCTGTCCACTTTTTTAACCTTCATGAACAAAGTGTTTGTGCCACACATAGGCAGACACGCCCTTGTGTACCTGGACAATATCATTGTCTACAGCCCCTCAGTAGAACAGCATCACAAGTACCTGGAGGAAGTCTTTGCAACCCTGGCACAACACAAACTGTTGTCCAAGCCCTCCAAATGTCAGTTCTTCCAAGAGCAACTACCCTTCTTGGGACATATAGTCTCAAAAGACAGCATCAAACCCAACAGTCATAAGATATAAGCCAACTGCAAAATGCCACCTCTCAAGGACAAATCAGAACTCCACACTTTCTTGGGAATGATGGCCTATGTACAACGCTTCATACCCAACTGCGGCATCTTGACTGCCCCCTTGTCTGCCATAACAGGCGCCAAGTCCAAGTTTGTATGGACCCCCCAACGTGACCTCTGTTTCAGACGCCTCAAAGAAAAGCTCACGACAGCGCCCATCTTACAATACCCCAAACAAGACGGAGAGTACCAGATGGAAACCGGCGCCTCAGATGCATCTATTGGGGGAGTACTGCAAATTAAGAATAGTGATGGTGACTTCCTACCTGTAGCCTACAAGTCGCGCAAGCTGACAGATGGCAAGTGTCAATACCCAATCCACGACAAAGAACTGTTGGCCATTGTACACTGCCTAGTCAAATGGCGCTGTTACCTGAACAGCAGGAAGAATTCACAGCACTAACCAATCCTAAGTTGCTCATCAATTTCAAAACACAAGAAAACTTGTCAAGTTGCCAAGCGCAGTGGATGGAAATCTTAGAAAGGTTTAACATGCTCATCCAATATAAGCCTGGGGCCAAACTTGCCATGGCGGACGCCCTGTCCCAATTGTATGTCTGCGCTTCTAGGGGAGAGAATGGGCTTGACCCAGACTGTCCTCTCCTAGTGCTACGTACAAAAGACAAAGGGTTCCCCGCAGGCACAACCAATATCACCAAGGAAACGGTCATCAAGAATGAACACCTCTTTGCTGACGTATACAGGACTCTTCACAGAAAGATGTTGCATGGCACAACTATTCCCTACATTCCCACACATCAATGAGTTGATACCATTCTTTGCTACCACAGAGATCTTGGACATACTATGAGCCAAAATCTATATGAATTCCTAAATCATAAAGCTGGTGGCCAACCTTATACTGCAATGTCCAGGAAGTGCTAGAACAGTGTGAGGTCTGCAAAAAGTTTGCCAGAAGCAAAACCCTGCCTAAGTCTGTACTCCTCATTCAAACCCAACTACCGTTCAAGGTATGGGCTCTGGACATTGTGGGTCCCATGCCAAGAAACCACAACAACAAAAAATAGATCATCACAGCCATCAATTTTGTGACAAGGTGGCCAGTAGCCCAAGCAGTGAAATTGCACACCGGTAACAACGTCCAAATATTCATTGGCAAGGAAATAATCAGTAAGTTTGGAAAGCCAGAACTCCTGATAACCAATGGGGGCAAAGAATTGACCTCAGAAAACACCAATGTGTACCTTGCCAAAAATGGGGTCAAACACATTGTCACTACACCATATCATTCACAGGCCAATGGACACGTAGAGCAGCTTAATGGTAGCCTTGTGAAAGCCTTAGCCAAACTCACTGCCAGGAGACCTGAAGACTGGTATAAGCAGCTACCAACTGCATTACTTGTGTGCCAAACCCAAGTGAACAGATCCACTGGGAAAAGCCCGTTTGAACTGGTATACAGCACACTGCCTAATATCATTCAAGCATTGACAAGACCCAAACTGGAAATTCCAAGTCAAGTCCCCCTTGCTCTGATCCTCAAGTAATAGAGGCCAACAGCAAACAAGCAGCCAAAGAAAAGGAAAGCTTACAAAAGACCTATATTCCCATCTGTCAAAGACATGAAGTTGGGGACAAAGTCTGGGTCATGAATGTCAACAAAAGCAAACTACAACCCAAAAAAGTAGGGCCAGCAATAATCCTAAAGGTAAACAACAATAACACTTACCTTGTGCAAGGACTCGGGAAACGCAAGCAAGACAAGACGTTAAACTATGACTGCCTATGACCTTGCAAAGTGAGACAGAAGCAACGAGAAACTGTCTGCCTGCCACCAAACAACAACTGGTTCAATATGGCGCCTGGGCTCCTGACAACCTCCCTGACAACCTGCCTCCTGAGGAGACCAACTTTCAACCGGGGGTGTCAAAACTGCAGGCTCAACCTGCCAGCAAGGTTCCAACCAAGCGGGTTTGTGACCCGCAATCCAATTACCCGGTCACTCAAAGCCAGACCCGGAAGTCAACTTGGATTTCCAAATTAATCAACATGAACAAATGATGATCCCTCACAGTGGATACCTCAATTTGGCGCTTGACTCATTAGCAGGATCAAGCCACCCCCTCTACCATCCAGCCGTGTGATCACCAATCATGTTCCTTATATCCATTGATTCACAATAGCTATATAATAACTATCTCACAATAAAGATTATTATCAATCCTCTAAATATTTTTCCCCTTGTAACTCTGCTAAAACAGCAAAGTTACAAAAGAAGACACAAAGACAAAAATGTGAATAGAACTTAATTTTATTGGTAGAATAGGAATTGGATTATATAGTGGTTAGGAATACCACAAAACACTACCAGAACAGTAGGATCACTTGCTACAGGCATGAGTGGAGCAAGTGAGTTGCGCAGAGTCAGGAAACCAAACAGTCATATTTCCTGATGCAGAAACTAATTCATTTTGAGAGTTGAAAGCAAAAGCAAGAGATTTGTCTTCAAAATGGACCACCAAAGGCAAAATCAAAACATGGTGAATGACATTATTCACAACATTGCCCCCCTCTAGATTGGCCTTAGGGGGGTGATACTTGCAGAGGAACTTGGTGTGTACACAAGCAAAAGAACAACCACTGGAAAGGAGCTTTATAGTGTACTCAGATCCTTGTTTGAAATTCCCTAAAAAGGACCAATCCACAGGGAGTCCAGCTTATGCGCGCGCCCACCCACACAGTGTTTGTAGTACAAAAATGGTCATCAACGTCAAACTCAGGCAAGGGGGAGCGCCCAGCGTTGTCAGGAGAGAGCTCGAGCATCTTAGTCTTATATGCGGAAGTGTAGGCAGTAGCATGTATATCAATGATGCAGTTGACTAAGTCTTTGATGTGGTTGTCAGGGTTCATGGCCTTATTATAGGAGAGTAGAGGAACCCCCAGGAGCAACAGAGTGGTGGCTTCACGCCCATACAACATGGCAAAGGGGGAATACCCTGTGATCTAATGCCTGCTCAGACAATAGGCAAAGAGAGCAGCTGGTAAGTATAGATCCCAATTGGCAGCGTCAGAGTAGATAAGTTTTCTCATGATAGAAACTAGTGTTGAGTTGGCACGCTCAACTGCCCCATTAGTGGAAGGATTATAGGGGACAGAGAAAGACTGGTGAGTTCCTAGAGCTTCAACAACAGAGGTTACAAGTTTGGCATTGAAGTTGGTTCCGTTGGCTGATAACAGCACTTGAGGGCAGCCATGGCGGTAGAAAACATCCTGCAGTAGGAAGGCAGCAGTAGTCTTAGCAGTGATGTCTTTAGTAGGGCAAGCTTCTACCCACTTACTGAAGTTGTCAACAGCAATAGGATAAAGCTGCATCTGGAGCGTGAATGGGGGAGAGGGCCTACAGCATCAATGCTAACCGTATGAAAAGCATGTTGAGGGGGAATCAATTTGAATTTGTGAGAGGCAGCTTGGGGCCTCTGGAGTTAGCAGTCATGGCAACTAGCTATGACATCTGGGATCAACAGGCAAAGATTATCCCAGAAGTAATTCTTCTGAAGCCAGTCAAAGGTCTTGGCAATGCCTCTATGGCCAGTTTCTCTATGAGCTTGCGACACCAAGGAGAGGCAAAGACTGGGGCGCATGTATGGCAGGTATTGACCCCGCACCTTCTTGAAGAGTTGGTTATCACATATGAGGGTGTCTTCAGAAAATTTGGCCAGGGCAAGTCAAATCTCTTCTGTCTCACTTTCCCAGGAAGAAGGGCAGCCAATTAGCTCGTACAGGTGGTCTGCCTCAGCAGGATGCAGGGCAAGGATGGGCATTTGGGACAACCCATCAGCATTCTGATGTTGAATCCCAGGGCAATGGAGCACAGTGAAGTCATAACCTTGCAGGCAGAGGGCCCATCTGGCTAAGTGTCCTTCAGACTCCTTAAGTTGTTGTAACCATTTGAGCAAAGCGTGGTCAGTGACAACAGTGAAATGGGTACCATACACAGGTGGCAGAATTGTTTGACTGCATGCAGCACAGCAAGGCACGCCTTCTCTGTAACACTATAATTCTTTTCATGCTTATTTAGCACACAGGAAGTATAGGCTACAGGGTGGTCCACACCTCCATTGTTGAGCTAAGCCAAGATAGCCCCAATGGCAAGGTCACTAGCATCAGTATATAGGATGAATTCCTTATCATAATTGGGGTACACTAAAATGGGCGCTTCTTTGAGTTTCTGCTTTAGAGTCTCAAAGGCCTGCTGTTGGCTGGCGGTCCATTTGAAAGGAACATTATGCAACAGTTGGACCAGGGGTTTGCTAGTATCAGCAAAATCAGGAATGAATTGCCTATAGTAGCCCATCATGCCCAGAAAAACCTGTACTTCTTGTAGGTTGGTTGGCAGAAGCATTTTTTCAATGGCTTCAACCTTCTTGGTCATTGGGCAAATCCCCGTTTGGGTTACTTCATGGCCCAGAAATTCAAGGCGTTCTTTGAAGAAAGCACAGTTAGAGGGCTTTAGCTTGAGGCCAGCTTCTCAGATCTTTATGAACACCTCTTTAAGATGGGCTAGGTGATCTGTGAAAGTTGCGCTGAAGACTGTTATATCATCTAGATAGACTAAGACACACAAAAACTTCAAGTCATGCAGGATGGAATCCATGGCCCTCTGGAAAGTGGCCAGGGCATTACAGAGCTCTTGCGGCATGTAGGTAGGTTCAAAAAATCCTTGTGATGTGATGAGTGCAGCCTTCTGACGGTCTTCAGGAGAGAGGTCAACTTACTAGTAACCAGACACCAAATCCATGGCAGAGAAAAACTTAGAGCCCCCAAGGTGTCAAAGAGTGTCATCAATGCGCGGTAAGGGGTAGGAATCTTTCTTGGTTAGAGAATTCAACATTCAATAGTCCATCACAATCTGATGGCCCCCATCCTTTTTCTTTAAGATAAGCAGAGGAGAATCCCAGGGACTTTAAGAGGGAGCTAGCAGTCCAGTGTTCAGCAGTTGTTTGAGCTCCTTAGAAACCTGCGCATCTTCCACTTGGATGCAGCAATATGGCTTGGCACAAAAGGGGGGAGCATCTCCTGTGTCAATCTGATGAATCACACCTTTAGCCAGCCCATAATCAGTGCTATCTTTAGCAAAGATGTCTGAGAATTGGTCTAGCAAATTAAGCACCTCTTTCTGTTAAACTGGGGACAACTGAGGGAAGTCTTGGGCAGTGAACAGGGATAGAGATTGAGGCTTGTCTTTGGGTAGGTTAAAGTCTTGAAACGTTCCAAAAGGGTGAAGAGACAAGACATCAGGGGCGTTTAAAAACTTTCTGTAACCAACAACCTGTCCTCTGGATACTGTCATAGGAAGCGCAGTAAGGTTGGAAACTAGTAATTGAACGGGATCCTTTTGGGAGACGTCCAGAATTCCAGGACAAAGGTAAGGCTTGTTACGCCCCAGAAAAGGAGGGGAGTACAGCTCTAAGAAAGTCTGTTCAAGTAGTTCATATGATATCTGGGAGTCTATGATGGCCTGAGAATCTGGAGGGATGGTGACAGCTGATGTGGCTATGAGAGGAATTCCCTCAGTTGCAGGACAAGCCATGGGAGGACATTTCATGTTGGTGGAATGGGTTTGGTATTTTAGGGTGAAAACCCCAGTGGGGTACTCCAGTGTACATGTCTTCAAACGTTTACCAGGAACTTTGATTGGCTCACCAAAAGATCAGAGGGACTTTGTACCCCAGGATAGAAAGATAACCATCCTTTAGGTTGATGATCCCATTATATTCCCAAAGGAACTGGGTACCAATCAAAAGGTTGTAACTCTCATTTTCTAGAACAACAGCCGGCGCAGCCAACAGGAGTTTACCAAATTGCATTGGCAAGGCAGAGTACGCGCCAATGGCGCAAGTCATGGAGAGACCAGTGGTGCCATAGGATTGATGGCAGTTGAGGTTGGGTGCCAGCTTAAGTTTATTCACCAGTTTAGAAGAAACAACATTGACAGGGGATCCAGTGTCCAGGACGGCTTTGATTTTTACTTTCTGAATAGATATCTCTACCCGGGTGGTGGTGCGTCTAAAGGGTAGCAGAACAGCCAAGATATCCTGTGCCTCAGCTAATTCCTTGTCCCATTTCTTAATCATGCATCTTAGTCCTGGGAACTCCTTATATACAGTTTGGAGGGGGTGTGAGACAGATACATTCTTGAAAACGGCGTCTGCAACTTCAGCGGCTTCTTCTGATGATTCCACTAATACAGGGGACCGTTTTGCCTAAGAAAGATAGGGGCAGGAGACAACTGCTTTGCCTCAGACAAGGGCTTGGTGGTAGTTGTAGTCTTCCCAGATTGCAGCTTGTAGGGAACTGCAATAGTCTCTGGGACAGCAAGAACAGAATACCTGTATACATCAGGGTCTTCAACATCAAATTCATCCGCATCAGAATCATCAGAAACGTCATGGAACAGAAGGAGGATAGGAGGAGCTTCATCATCAACAGGCTCAGAGTCAGTAGCAGGCAGAGATATAGAAGGAGACTGGGAAGAATTGTCAACCAAGAGCGTCTCTGCCACTAGGTTGACTGTTCTTTTCCCAACTGATCCTTGGGATCAGCTCCTTCAACCTGTGGGTTGGTGCAGACGCAAGAGTGGTGACTTATCTGACTGCAGTTGTGGCAACCCTGACGTTGAGGAGGATTTTGTGAGTTCATAGTGAGGATACAAGGGCCGCAAGAAGAAGAGCCAGAGTTGGAGGCGGCACAACTCTCCTGAACAACTGCCCCTGAGAGGGTAATATGCATATCTTTTAGCAGTGTCTTTATACTTTTCATGGAGGACAGCATAGCTTTGTGGGCCTTGAAATGAATACACAGGAGTTGATTCACCTTGAGGGCTTAGGCGCAGGCCATATATGCTTCATGTGCTGTCAATTATCTGCTTTTTATTAATTGTTGTCCCTCTATGTAAAATCTGTCTGCAAACTCAGCTAACGTCTCTTTGGGTTTGAAAGATATGTGCATATAGGCATCTTTTTTCACCTCCAGGCTAAGATCACCACCAAATTTGTCAATCAGGAGCTGTTTCATGTCTTCCCAGGTCTCAATGGTGGGTAGCTCTGGCACAACTACTTCTTGACAGGTCGGGTGTAGACAGGTTAGAATGTGTTTCTTCTTAACCTCATCTGATGCTTGCCTCATGGCAGTTTCATAAATAGTTAAGAAAGCTGCAATAGTTGAGGTTTTAGGATCAAAGACTTGATTAAAAGTAGGCTTTAAGTGTGCCTTGAGAGCTGGACCACCATTGCTGCTATCAAGTACATTTATGCGCGGGGAGAACTCAGCTTCAGATTCAGAGGGGGGTTTTCTAGCCCATAGTTGTCAAACACTTGCTTCAAGGGTCGTAAGAGTCTCGGTAGTTCTGGCACCCATAGTGTTGGCTAGAGTGGTCTGTTGTTCAGTAAAATCTAGGTGTTGTCCTTGGGTAGTGACAACAGTGGAGAGCGCTGCCAGCCGTGAAGTAAGGGATGGCCCCACTGACAGACAGGGGGTGAATCTGTTGTTTACCAAATCAATCAGCTCACTCATCTCCTGTACGTCCCTGTCCAACTCAGTCTGGTCTTGTTTCAAATGGTCCACCTCATTAGCTAGGTCAATCAACTCCCTAGCACAGTGGATTTGAGGAGCCCCCACCAAACCAGGACAACAGCTATCCTTCTCATTAACCCCAAGTGGACTAGCAGCAACCGTTACTACCTCACGTAAAGCAGCGACTTCTTGCTGTAATTCAGTGACCTGAGCAGTCAGCGCAAGAACCTGGGGGTCAGGTTGAGGCATTTCAGTAGGACGCCCTTGGCTACAAGTGGAAGAGCGTAATTCCTGGATGGCCTCCCAGATCCTCTGCTCTCAGTCCACCAGATCATCAGCAGGAGGAGAAGGCAGAACATCAGATTTTGGGAGTAGACAGCTCATCCACCTGACTCTGAAGTTTGGCTATAGCAGCAGCAGCAGTGGTAGCTCTCTCTTCATCAAACTCCACACTGAGTTCATTTAGACCTTGGGCAGCAAGGTCAGCTACCTGTTGCAATTGCTTAAAGGAATAGACACTGAATTCATTGAGTTGTTGCACTAGGCGTTCAAAGTTGGAGAGATAAGCATTTAGGGTGGAGTCTAATTGAGTGCGCCAGGGTTGTTCTAACTGGTGAAACTCATGTAGCTGCTCCCTAACGTACTCAGGGATGAACTGGCGCATTTGCTCAATAGAATTGACTAAACGTGTTTGAGAGGTGATCAAATCACGCTGATTGTCAGATACCAGGGAGAGCAGGTAATGAATCCATTTTTGGTAGGCGGCAAACTGGTCACAATGATGGGTAACAGCTGCTTGTAGAGACGAGATCTCTTGAATGTGGAGTCCCAACACCATCTGGTGGTGGGCCAAGGCAGGGTGTACAAAGAATGACAGCAGGTGTTCAGCGGAGCCGGCCGCTGAGAGGAGATGAGTGGGAACTGAGGGGCCACAATTAACTCATAGTATTTGGCACGGCTAAACTGTAGCTGAAGGTGAGGGATGGCCCCGTCCCAAGCTATCCCAAGGGCTACCACCATGACTTGATCTAAGTCAGGTGTACCCATGGGGTAAGCAGCTAGGCAGAGACCATTCCCAAGGTTCAGTACATTAGGGACAATAGGAGGGTTGGTGATGTCTTCCTCAATAGGAGGGCTGGTAATTTCAGGCAAGGTTGACTCCCTAATTGGCAGAGGCAAGGGACCTGAAAATGTAGATGCAAAAGGGATAACCAAGGGGCTTACAGCCCCTGTAGTGAGCACCATTTTTGTTGTGTTCTGAGGCACGGCACAGATACACAACGGGGAATCCTAACCTTAGGATTGGATTCATACTAAGTCTTGGTTAGATGACAGGGAAGACAGATCTGTTTACCTTGCGGCCCCAGATGAATAATCTCTACTAGGCGTGGCTAGAGAGAGGCGCGGAAGTACAGAAGACACAAAGACAAAAATGTTAATATAACTTAATTTTATTGGTAGAATAGGAAATGGATTATATAGTGGTTAGGAATACCACAAAACACTACCAGGACGGTAGGATCACTCGCCACAAGCATGAGTGGAGTGAGTGAGTTGTGCAGAGTCAGGAAACTGAACAATCATATTTCCTGATGCAGAAACCAATTAATTTCAAGAGTCAAAAGCAAAAGCAAGAGATTTGTCTTCAAAATGGCCCACCAAAGGCAAAATTGAAACATGGTGAATGCTGTTATTCACGGCAGAAGGCCTCTTTGAACCCACTTGTATTCCCCAAGGACTCTGCAATGCCCCTGCCACATTTCAGCGGGCTATGGACTCCATCTTAAAAGACCTAAAACTTGCTTGTATCCTTGTGTACCTTGATGATATTACCGTATTCAGCGCTACCTTTACTGATTGCTTGGAGCATCTCAAGACTGTTTTTGTTAAGATCTGTGAAGCTGGCCTGAAACTCAAACCTCTAAATGCTCTTTCTTCAAGGAACCTCTTGAGTTTATAGGACACAAAGTCACTCAAACTGGAATCTACCCCATGAATAACAAGGTGGAAGCCATTGACAAGATGCTACCTCCCACAAATCTTTGGGAGATACAAGTATTCCTTGGTATGATGGGCTACTACCAACAATTCATCCCTGACTTTGCTGAACTGAGTGAACCCCTCGTCCAACTGCTACGCAATGTCCCCTTTGAGTGGACTAACAGCCAACAACAAGCATTAGAAGCGCTGAAGGCCAAACTCAAGGAGGCTCCTATCTTAGTCTATCCTGATTATGATAAAGAGTTCATCTTGTATACTGACACTAGTGGAGTAGCTGTGGGTGCTATCCTTGCCCAACTCAACAATGAAGGTGTAGATCAACCTGTAGCCTACTCATCAAGGGTCCTTAATAAGCACAAAAATAATTACAGTGTTACCAAGAAGGAATGTTTGGCTGTACTGCATGCTGTGAAACAGTTTCAGCATTACATCTTTGGAACCCACTTCACGGTAGTCACCAATCACTCCTCCCTCAAGTGGTTACAACAGCTAAAGAAACCTGAAGGCCGGTTAGCACATTGGGCTCCTTGTCTGCAAGGGTACAATTTCACTGTGGTACACCGTCTGGGGGCCCAACATCAGAAAGCTGATGGCCTGTCAAGGATGCCAATCCTGGCTATCCACCCCGCTGATGCTGATTGCCTATATGAGCTAATAGGGTATCCTGACTCTTGGACCACTGAGCCCAAAGATATCCGCCTAGCTCTACAGACCCTATCCAAGGACACCATAATTTGTGATAGACAACTTTTCAAGAAGGTTAACAATGCCTACCTACCTTACGTTCACCCTAGTATGAGGATAGCCATCATCCTCCAGCTCACATTGATATTGGCTATGGAGGTATAGCCAAGACTCATGACTGGTTGTGCAAAAACTTCTACTGGGAAAACATGCGCCTCTTGATCCCTGATGTCCTTGCCTCCTGCCATTCTTGTCAACTCCAATGTCCTTGTCCTTCCCAACGCCAGTTTCAACTCATCCCTCCAAAGCATGCCTTCCATACAATGAGTATTGATGCTGTTGGGCCCTTCCCCTGTTCTAGGTTGGGATGTTGGTTTATCCTGGTTGCTATAGACCACTTTAGCAAATGGGTTGAATCCAGAGCAACAAAAGATATAACGGCTAGGACCACGGCTACTTTCTTACTGCAAGACATCTTCTATTGACATGGCTGCCCTCAAGTCCTGCTTTCTGATAATGGTATCAACTTTAATGCTCGCCTTATCATCTCTATTGTCAAAGCTATGGGGACTCACCAGTTGTACTCTGCGCCATATAATCCCTCCACCAATGGAACTGTCAAACAAGCAAACTCCACCCTAGTATCCATTATGAGAAAACTCACGCTCTCTGACGCTGCCAACTGGGACTTGTTCCTCCCTGCCACCCTCTTTGCCTACCGCCTTATTAGACATTGGGTGACTGGTCAATCACCTTTTGCCATGCTTTATGGACGTGAGGCCACTACCTCCTAAATCTTGGGACCTCCTCTGATTGAGTATGATACATCTGCAAATCCTGAGACCCATATGAAAGACCTAACCAACTGTATCATTGACATCCAGGCCACCACCTACTCCATTGCTTATAAGGTTAAGGCTTTGGAGCTCTCCTCATCCAATGCTTCTAGAGCCCCCCTCCCCAAATACCAGATAGGCAATCTAGTTCTCTACTACCAGAATTGTACAGGTGGTAGAGCCCACAAGCTGGATTCCCTGTGTTGAGCCCTGTGAGGTTATCTTCAAGAAGGGCATCAAGTACACTGTGAAGCTACTATTGTCTGGCTGTCCCTTTGCCTGCGTCCACTCCAAATTCCTTCAAAAGTATCAACTCCCTCCATCCAATCTTGAGGGGGGATATGTTGTAAATTGCGTTATTAATGCTATTTCAATTTGCCCTTTGAATATTGATAGTTGCAAAGATTTATCTGGTTTTGCCTTCAAGTTTGGGAATTCCTTGCCTTCTGCAAATGGGTCTGGTTCAATATCCACCCATTCTGGATTATTTTACCTGTCTGTGGTTGATCCTGGTATGACCTCATCCCAGCGTGACCCCCTCAGCCACTCTGTCTTCCTATTGAGTGATCACCGCCTCTTGTCAACTATTTAAAGTAGAATTGTTACTCCTAATAAAGACAAGTTTATCCACATTTGTGTTGGCTTTTATAACCTTCAGGCTTTTCCTGTACTTTCTGCCAAAAGGACTTTTACATCTTGTTTTCCAGGAAATTAAGGTATGTGCCCTTAATTTTGCCCTGAAGGCTAACCCAAGGCTAGCTTTGAACCTCAAATCTTTTGTAATAAAGATTTCCCGCCGTGTCCTACAGATGTTGTCCCCTGGACCTGAACACAACAGGGCATGTAGAACAGTTAAATGGTTCACTGGTTCAATTGATTGCCAACCTCTCACAAGAGCACCCTAACACTGCATGGACTGAACACCTGCCTATTGCTCTACTTATCCTACAAGCAAGAATCAACAGGGGCACAGGGTTAAACCCCAGCACCTGGGCCTTCAGGACGCCTGACAGTCTGACAGGAGTTGAATAGGGAAAGCTATGATCCAAGGTTCCTGACAAGGCTTCCCTAGTAACAACCCCATCCCTAGACCAATGGCGTGCCAAAGCCCGGGAAATCAAACACAAGTGGATTAAAGGAGGGACAAAGCACCTCAAAGCCAGATACGTTGTAAGTGACTCTGTCTATGCCCTCAATCCCAACTCTGCCAGATTGAAGCCCAACCACTTGGGATCCTTCAAAATAGATGTGGTCTATGATAATCATACCTACCAGCTTGAAGATGCCCAAGTAAACATCAAAAAGCTCCATCATGATTGCTTGCACCCCAGCTGCGCCATCCCTACACAAAGGTTGTTTGTGCGGACCTTCCCAGAACTTCTGCAGGCTCCAATCCTGGTGTCTGACAACAAGCAGGGGGCAAGGGGGGTGTTGCAACCAAGATTTCATCCTTGTCCTCAAAAAAATCTCACAATACACAGGGGGTTCTCAAGGAGCTGCCCCTTGACATGTCTAACAACATGGACCAATCTGAAGGCAATATTGAACTGTAGGTACTTTCTCCTAATTAGGAGTGTTACTAATTTGACCTGCTTATCCCTGTACAAGTTATTCCTTGGCTTCAAACCTTACATGTAACATGTCACTATTCCACCCCCTTGTGGCCTTGGGCTTTCTCCATATAGTATATTAATCACAATATCCTATAATAAACAATACCTTATTCTATTCTTTTCTGTCCTTTCTATTGGACTGCTGTCTTCCCCAATTCCAAACACTAAATCCTCATTGGTTCAGTTGCAACACTTGAAATATTAATTATCAGAAATCTCCTCTAGATGGGATTAGGAATAAAGCGTCAAAATACAAAGATAAACACAAAGAAAAAATGAAAAACAGTACATAATTTATTGTATGAATCATTTAGGTTCTTATAGGGCAAAAGTCTACCATAAAAATATGGATAAAGGTTAGATCACTGGCCACTCTCATAAGTGGGTCAAGGATCACTCAGTTTACTAGTTATAATTTTTTGAGTCCTTCACCTAATTTGAAGTGAACCCCATTTCAAAAGGATAGAGGGAACTTAAAAAATTTGCACTTGAAATGTGATCCCATCAAAGGCAAAATCAATAATTCTTAAATAGTGGGATTCACAACAGTGGTGACTTGAATTTATTGACTTTGTTACTTTTTACAACTTTCTGCTTGGTATTTTATAATACTGATTTGATATTCTTGGTTGAAATTCCTGATATGCAGAATGTGTGTGATACTGCTGGGTTGATGAAAAAGGCTACCTTGCCTGAAATAAATATGTAGTACTGGATGGAGTGCAGAGACCTGATTCTTGCAAAGTGGATCCCTGACACTATCCATGATCAGAGCCAGGTATTGTGTAGGGTCTTGCCCTGTTTCTTTTTACACAATCCTTGGATTAGGTAAGTGTGAGGGACCCAGGTTGATCCAGTTAAACTTACCATTCTCATTCAGGGCTGACTCTTTTTGCTAGAACCTTCCCGGGATAAAGATTTGGCAAGCTTTACTTCCAGGGAGTCAATTTTATGTGTTAACACCTTTTTGTCATCATGTCACTGGGTCATTATCTCTACACTCTTCTCTTCTCTCAAATAGAGGGCTTTAATCTCTATATTGGCAGCATTCTTCACATGCTGAAAGATTTCATCAAATCCTCCAAGCAAGTTCCAAGAACCCCAGGCATAAATCTGATTTTCTTGTTCTGGGGTTTCTTCTTTGGTAAAATAATCTGCATATAACTCCTTAAATTCTGCTTTCACTTCTACTCATGATTCCTTAGGCAAAGTTTTTGTAACCTCAAGACCCTCCCAGGCCTCCCCCAGGGAACCTTCAGGGACTTTTTTACAAGCAGCAGCAGTTTCTAACCTAAGGACTCCTAACTTTGCTTTTTCAAACAATAATTGTGAAGAAATGATAATTGAAAAAGAATGAGAGGAAAGCTTTAGATTTGAAAGAGAGAATATTTTATTAAATGTTGCTGTTTTCACTTATATACCATACAGGGCATATTTAGCTGAAATCTCTCTGGCTTGGAAATCAACCCTTGATTTCTATCACATGATCTATGACATAATGGCGTCATCTAATCCAGATATTTACCTAAAATCTACTTGCAATTTTCAACCTATGAAAAAATGCCCACAATGTAAGGGAATCACATGGTTCCCTTCACTACAATGTATTGATTTAGCATTGATCATAGCAAGCTCCTGGTATTAAATCCCAGTGGAGTCTACCTACTCCAGATCTAAGCTATCCTTGTTCCCACTGGGAACCAGCCAATCAAACCTAAATACTCAGACACCCTTATCTGTATTTATGCATTTCTGTTAATTGATTCCCTATCAATCAACTATATCACTATTCCAAGTTAATTAGTTTGTCTTAAAGACAACCTTCCTTTCTTACTTGTTTCATTCAAGTCCATTTTGGCCCTGTAATTAAGTCCCCATTAATCATATTCCAGGGTATGCTCAATTAACCTTCAGGGTTTAATTATTTCAGGTTTAAGACACCTATTCTCCAAGATTTATACTGCCAATCTTAACTCAATTTTTCAGTTAGTAAAGCATAACTTAAAAACTTATATTTTCTTTATTTATTAAATATAAATACCATTTTTCATCCTGATTTATTTTTCCTAAAAGAATTCCTGAAAAACTTATCCATATTTAGTAAGCCATAAAACATAACAAATTTTTATATCTCATAGTATTTATTTGGATAAATACTAAAAGTGACTTTATTAAGGTCACAGTAAGTATTTTTTGTTAGCTTTAAACTAATGGTGAGACTGTTGCAACATCTTTGATTACTCCCTCTTGGGGAATTAACACCCCAAGTAAATCACCAAATGGCTCACTGAATGGCTCACTGGCCAGTCAGTAAATTGGTGGCACTATTATCAGTCAACCATCTATGACAAGGATCACTCAATCTAGGTCCTAAATGGAACACAACTTGATTAAGCCTCATGACTCAAGTGGAACATTACTCAGATAAGCCCCATGACCCCCATGATGTACATTAACGGTATGTGGCTTGTCATGATACTATATATTATTCTATATTCATATTCAATAAGGTATCATTCTCTTCTTAAATCTTCCCCTTTTTCCGTTTATTATACTTCCCAGAAGTATAAACTCAACAGGACTTACTTTTTCAGGCTGTAGTTTGCTTTTTTTTAGTATATGCTGTTGTTTTTGGCTCTTGAGGACAACATCCAAGAGGATACAGTAGGGTATCTTTATAATAGAAGGCTTGAGGCTCAAACTAGCCAAGGGTTATTATTCAGGGCAAAATTAAGGGATCATACATTAATTTCTTGGAAAGCAAGAGACAAAGAGCTTCACTTTTAGTAAAAGAAAAGGTGTACTGAAGTAAATAGAAATCAACACAAATATGGATGAACATGTCTTTGTTAGAAATAGGATTGGTGTCAGGGCCCAAGATGCCACTGACAAGTTACTATCCAACACTGCTTCAGAACCAAATAATAATTTAACCCCTGTAAAGATGGCCCCTCAGATGCAGATCCATTTCTCAGAGACCCCAAAAGGCCCAGAATTTATGATGCCCCATGCTTCAAAACCCAGGGATTGAACCCACAGGCAAAATCAATTCTCAAAATTATAAGGAAATATTGACTTGATAAAGCAATTAAGAACTGCACAATTGGTCAATTAATTTTTCACAGGCTTTAATAGTTGATGTGGCACCTCACAGACAAAAACCAACTGTGCCACAGCATGACAACAACCAATGCACTGCCCCCATGGGCGCAAACCTTCAGGATTCTGGGCTAGAAATTAGTGCCACTGAGAATAATTCCACCAGCTAACTGGTAGAATAAGAAAGTGATACCCCTTCAGTAAGTATTAAGGATGAGAGAGGGAAGCCTTCCTCATTGTTGACAGCATTATTTTTAAAGGTCTATACAGCGTGCACATTATTGTCTTACAGGAACTTATTATATTGTTGGAAAGTTAAATATTTTCTTTGCCACTTTTATGTGAAGCCAAAAAATTACTCCTTACCCACTCCATTGCTTCCATGATCTCCTTTTTCATCCCTGGCCACCACCACTCACATACCAGACCTTGAGTTTTACCATCCACACCGGTTGGACCTTCTAGGTTATCCCCTGCCACACTTGGAGGCCATCTCTTATTGCCTATGATGAAAAACCCTATAGTACCCCCCTCAGCAGAGGTCCTCCCTGCAAAAGACTTCAAAAACTGGGGCTTGTTGTTGTAAATCCTGATGTTTATGCATTATTGATTTTTCCTTTGACAGAGTTGCATTTTGAGTACAAAATTCTTCAATTCTCCTTTCCAGCTCAAAATGGGGCTCACTCTAAATTGGGCAAAGGACTTATTTGAATTCCAACTGATGATGATGAGTGATATTCAACTCGCTTATGAGAGTGGCCAGTGATCTATATGACCTTTTAAAGTTTCTTGGTAGACATTCACAGTATACAAATTATTTAGATTTAACCAATAAAAATAAGCTCAATTTTACACTTTTTTTGTTTATCTTTGTACTTTGGCGCCATCTTGCTAGTCTTTTCTAGAAGATATTTCTGATAATTATCATTCCCAGGGCCTTAAGGCAAATTCCTTATTCATCTCTGAAGACTAACCTCTGACTTGGTACAATCCTAATCCTACTGTTAGGATTTTCTGTTGTGTTCCTTGGCCGCGCCCAAGTACACAGCAGTATCCCCTTCAATAGAGGCCCTTCCTGCATAGGACTTAATTAAAATGGAGGATGTCTATATAACAGTGCTGGTTTAGCCAATAAGGCTGTACCTCACACTGGTAGTTGTCGTTCATGGGTTACTGCAGTCAACTATCTGGTCAGGATAGCCCTAATTGTATACATGACTTTTCAGGCCTGCCACCCCTGTAGGAGTGCAACCAGAAACCAAGATAGGCTATGACAATATTTAAACCATATTAACCTTAGTAAACCTGGGCCCCTATTCTTCTTTGATTATAGGAACATCTTGTAAGCTTTTTTTGATCTCAGCTTACTACTTGAGACAGCTCATGACCAAAAAAAATACCAACACAAGCCAAGAAGAGGTTGTCAACAAACTCTCTAAAGTACAAAATTTAACAATCTCCCCCTCAAACCAGAACAATGATGTTCCCACTATTGGGAATTCTGATAAAGCAATGATGCCAATTATGACAGAGCTCAGGGATTAGTATTTTATCAGCCAACGCTATAAATTAGCAGTCTAAAATCAATAATTCCAATTATGAAAGAGCCCGCAGATATGAATTAAAGCAGACAAATCCATAAATTGGTAATATAAATATACATGTATATTAGACCAGCAGTAGTCTGATTACTTTTAACACACTACAGCCAATAAAAAGCGCCATCACAGTGCCTAGATGATACATGATTTGCTGCCGCACCACCTTGCAAAAATGTCAGGCACCAAAGCACCACCCTACTTTTACATCAGGCACCAAGGCACTGGATTTGATCCCCCATAATCTTGCTTTTCTCTAATTAGACTGTATTTCTAAGTAGTAGGTGTTGTGAATGCCAATACTTATGCTTTATTGATTTTGCCTTTGTTGGGTTATTTCAAGGACAAATCTATTTCTCTTGATTTTACTCCTCAAAATGGGTCTATTTACAAAGTGGGAATTCAACTGTTTGGTTTCCTTATTCTGTGCAACTCACTGCTCCACTCATGCTTGTGGCAAGTGATCCTACCGTCCTGGTAGTGTTTTGTGGTATTCCTAACCACTATATATTTCATTTCATATTCACCAATAAAAATTAAGCTCTATTCACACTTTTGTCTTTGTGTTTTCAAGTACTTCAGTGCCTCTCTCTAGCCACAAATAGTAGAGACTTATTATTCAGAGCCACAAGCTAATTGCATCACCTTCCCTGCTGACTAATTAAGACTTAGTAAAAATCCAATCCTAAGGTTAGTATTTCCCGTTGTGTGTCTGTGCTGCGCCTCAGAATACAACAGTAGGTATGTAAGCACAAATCAAGCAGAAGGAGTGATCCTAAAATGTATCAGACCACCACGCCAGCAAGGACCACCTGTGCTGGGTGAAGCAATTAAATCTCATTGGTTAACGTGCTTTAAACAGCCATAACCAGATCATCAATTACCTAAAATAATAGTGTGCTTGAATGTCCTAGAAGATATTGCCAATAGCCCAGGAAGATGCTTCCCCTGGGGGATATAAATACATTGCCTATAGAAAATAATAAAATACCTTGATATATCAAAAAGTGCTTCTGTGTGATCAGAAGCCATTTCCCAAAAGTGATTATTGTTTCTTCTCTCTATATTTTCTTCTGCCAAAACAATAATCATATCCTCATATATGACAGTACTAAAGATGAGTAATTTGCGTCCTGCCACTATTGTAGCTGAAATGAGTTGCCCCAATATCCAAAGTCTGACAAATAGTGCCTACTACAGGGGCGCCATGCACTTGCCTGTGGGAGAAAACACAGATAACATATCATCCTCCCTCTGCTCACTGGGTTTCATGGATGCTATGAAAACACCCTCATGAAGACTAATGATATAGAGAGGGACCACTGGTTTTGGCAGGAAGAAGAAACCATCAATCAAAATGACCTCCTAATCATCTCTGACAGCAGATGTGCAGAGTGATTGATTGCCTCCCTTAACTGACCCTTAGACGTAGAGCAAAATGACATCATTGATGTGGTCTCTAAACTAATCCCCAGGTCTTAACTGGCCCACAAGACTGCCAGTATGTAGTTTCCACTTTTCCACCGCCATCTTGATGCACAAAGGCTACTGACATCATTCTGGAGCTTCATCAATGTGGAAGCAGGGAGCTTAGAACAATTTCTAAATGTCAAGTGTATCAGCAATTGCATCCAGAGCTTTTTCCATCTCACTATCCATCACCTACTGAGGGTACAGGCCAGACATCATAATGAAGTAAAAGCCTAGTGGTCTACTCAGATCACTAACAGAAGTACCAGGTAGCTCTTGTTTTGCCTGGATCTTAGCTTTGCTGAGGTTCAAGAATATGCTCGCCAAAATTGAGCACACCACACACAAGTCTCTCAGCATCTCAACAACCTCCTAGGACAGCTGAACAATCAGTTGCCTAACATTGTAGGTGAGATATTAAACCTACAGGGGGCCTCTCAGTCTTGGTATCACAATTTAACCTGCTACATCTTGGTGGTGGAACATTATGTCAAAGATGCTGCCTGCTGATAATCTAGCCATTCTAAGGAGACAAGCCACCACGCCTCAGAATTAGTAGATGTACACTATAAGCTTAAGTCCCTGGAAAAAGGCCTTAGAGCCTTCTAACATACCATCCAGACAGAACTAAGAAAAGTTTAAGATCTTGCCAGCGCTACCAAATCCAATATTTTCAAACTAAAAGAAAAAATTTTAAAGTCTAATGACCATCTTGAGATAGCACTGGAAGAAGATTTGGCCGCAATTTGCAAGGAAATTGAGGAGAAGCTGCTCCTGACAAGCCAGAATCAAGAAGTCCCAGAAAACACCAATGCTGCTCCCAAAATGGATGAAGTACATTGCTAAATTGAAAGCCTGGCTATACCAAATAATGATTCCTTCTTGGAGATCAATAAGGTAAATGGGAGACACAAGCAGTAGGCTGACCTCAGAGATGAGATCTACAGCCTCTGGTCCATTGTGCGCAATGCCAATGAAAGAATAGCTGCACAGGAGACCACCCTTGAGGAACACAGAGAAGGGATGGTGCACTGTGGGGTCCTTATTAAACGCCTCCACAGTACCATGAGAGGATTAGAGGCCCAGCTAGCTGAAGTCAGGTAAGAGATTCATGAAGGTCAATGCCACTGTGCTCATGCACAATTCTCTGCCCTGTGTGTTCCCCATGATGGATCTGGGGAGAGCACAACCCTGTGCAAATCAACCAGCTCTGCATATGAAAACAATGTTATCTCATCTTCCTCAGGTAGACAAAGCCTGACATCTGTGTTTGTGGCCCCTCCTATCCTAGAAGAGACTCCTTGCTCTAACTGCTCAGAGTCCTCTTCTGGTTTATCTTGACAAAATTTCTTGGCACGTGCACAATAAGATGCCTCTCCTCATCCTCCAAGATTTCAGCATGTGGAAGAAAACACGCCCAGATTTAAACCCATGAACCTGTCCAAATTTGACCCTAAGGGGAACATCTATACCTTCATTAGACTTTTCAAATTGGTGATGTAAAGAGCTAATGATCAGGATAAAGCAATCAAAGTTCTAAATCAGCTGGACACAGATGGTACCAACCTCATTATTCCCCACATGCTGAAGAACAACAGGTCCTACGCTGCGGCCAAGGCAGCACTCCTTTACAAATTTGGAAGCGTAGCCATAGTGACAGAGCCCAAAAAGAAATTACTAATGATACAGTTCCAAAACAATGAGCTTATCACTGACTTTGCAGATTGATTCTATCTGGAGGTTCAGGTTCTTAAAGCTCTGGGTCTCTCACTGTATACAGCATGCACATTGATCTGTGCTCTGCAGTTGAACCATATGAAACATTGTATTGTACATTGAGCCAGCTTTCCAGGACAACTTCTTCATTGATGGCATGGTACACTACCTTTGTAAGTGTGGTGATTTAAGGTTATTCCTAACACTTATAGTTATGTAAACTTTGCACAGACGCCCACTATCACTAAGAGGCATCCACTGCCACCATGCAGACATCTGCTTCCATCATGCAGATGCCTGCTACCATCATGCAGAAGCTCATCACCAAGCTGTTATCCGCTGTCAACATACAGACACCCACTGCCATTGAGCAGATGCACATAGCCACTGTGCAGGCAACCACCACTCTTGCCAGCCTCAACTGCAAGCCATCCACAAACCAGGCACCCACAAGCTAGCCTTTCACCTGCCAGCCTTTGCTCTTCCATGTCAGCAGGCCAGTCCTCATCCACTCTTTTGGAAAATAGCCAAATTTGGAAACCAGGAAAGGCAATTTCCCCAAAGCTAAACTTGGGAGGAACTGCTGCCCAAGTTGGGAGCCTACCAAATGGTGAATGAATTGGCAGGCTCTCCAACAATGAAAATCATGCACCAAATTCAGTAAATGAATTTGGATGCATGAAGAAGGCCCAACTTGCACTATGCCTTGTAGGTTCACTAGTATAAATAAAGACAAACACCAAAATTATAGGTTGTGCTATCATTGAGTGAATATCCTCCTCAATATTATCACATTAATAATTACCTTTACCTAGGCTAAGCAAGTAACCTTACTAGACCTATCACCCCTCCCTAAGTCAGAAGATGAATTATATCATCTTCACAGCTGTCTTGACAGCTTACTTCGGAATGGGAGCAACTATTCAGCCTATGCTCAGTTTGGACCTGAACCACAAGGATCCAAAGGGATATCATACCATGAGCAAACACAACTCAATGAATTGAACCCGTGGACACCTCTGGCATCATCTTGCCCAACTCCCAACTTGGCTACTTACGTGATCCCTGCAGCTACACTATTGTATCTTGCTGTCAGCCTTAGACAGTGAAACATCCTTGCCAAAGCCTTTTGTAAGGCATTAAACTTCTATCCAATTGTCTACACCTTGAACGGCTTCAAGCTGCCTAACCTGCCATCTTATGTTATTAAAGTTTTACCCTCAATACTTGAGTATTACAAGTGATACTTTTTGTTACCCCAACGCCTTGGTCAAACCTAAATCTCTGCCCACTCCCCCTGCCTGCACAGAAGAAAGTGGATGTTTTGCCCCTAAATGTTACAAAAGTAACAGATTCAAAGCCCTGGGAGGGTATCAAACCCACTCCTAGCCACCAGGCGGGGCTAGCGGGCAGGGGAGATCCACCTGCACCTGGATTTTTGCTTTTTGAAGCAAATCCAGGTGCAGGAATCATTCCTGCCCTGGTGGTAGCTGAGGGGCCTGTTTTGGGCCCCAAAAGCTAAGCCCAAGCCTTGGTGGGTTTGGCTGGATATTTTTAGCTGCTCAGTAACCCAGATCAAGCCCACCCTCCATTAAGTAATTTGGAGTCCCCAATTGGGGACCCCTTTTTAATCAAGTTCTTTGGGCTCAGGAGAGCCTGTCAAGACAGTCCCAAAATGGTGATCAAATTGAAAAAAAAACCCATAACCCCAGAAGCCAAACCTGCCAGAATCAATGGCCAGCCAAGCCAAGATGAACCACTAAAAAGCCAAACAACTGTTCCTGAAAACCCCAAAAATGACCATGAAGCATCCAACCAAACAGCAGAACCTGAGATGCCAAGCCTTGCCACACAGATAGCACCAGCAGAATGCCCAGGGCACCTGTATGTGAGTAAGTATATAAATCAGAAGCACTTGAAAAAGTTCTGTATTGCCATCTTTATCAAATAAAGTTATTATGAACCTTTGGTTCACCAATATTTTTCCATACATATTTTTGATACTCTTCCACCTGCATACACCCAAGTGTCAGTACCCATCCACTGGAATAGATAGTCAGACTCCAGTTGACAAAACCAAAGCCTTTTACTACTACTGTTCACCCAAAGCTCCATTTGGCCCTGTGTATTTCACTGAGTATCCCCCAAACCCAGACCACAAACCCTGGACCTTGGAAGACTTGCATAGGTACACCTGCCTAAACGCTCCCAAGGAACCCTACCAAATTGCCTGTGAAAGCAAAGCAATCACCATCTACCCTTTGATCTTCAACAGGAAGTACAACAATCCTGCCGCCTACTTGGTCCCCATGGAACCACCCCCAATACCCAAACCAACCATCTCAACCCCCCCACTTCTGATGCCACTGGCCAGAGTAGTCAATTCCTGGGAGTGCTTTACCTGGCACTCACAGGATTGATTGACTCTGCCTTGCCAGCAGCTGGACCTTGGGCTGTGGCTGGTAAGGCCCTTTTCTACCTGATAAAGTTAGGTCCCATCATCTGGTGGGCCATGCCAGTACCTGCTTTAACTCCTCCCTCATCTGCTGGAGCTCCACGGTACCCTTGGTATCCTGACACTAAAGCTGATATGACCAAGGTTACTTACCACCGCTTTAATTGTAAGGGGCATTACACCAACACCCGCAAATCAAAGACTGGTGTTCACGTACTTCTACCATAAGACAGTATCATCCAGGGAAAAGCCCAAGTGAATTAGAGACAGGACTCTCCCACTCCACTACAGATATCCCTACCAATGTCCCAAGTGTTCTGCCAGACTTTCCCACGCAGGAACTAGAAGATAATGTGGGACCTCCCTCTGGAGCCAATTATTCCCCAGAAAGAGCCAAATTATTTGTGCCTGACAAGGGCTACTCAGGCAACACTCTGCATTGTGTCATTGTTAAAGACGTACACACTGTACAAAAACTCAGTCAGGCAAAGGCTGAGTGTGAAATTCCAAGCAGTTTTGGCCAAACCCTATGCCCGCCAGCTATTAGACAGTGCTTCAGACAAAGAGCCCAGCTCTTCCACCAACATTTCAAACCTGAAGGGAGTAAACATTGCTATCCCAAATGACACCATGAAAGCTCACTATCCCAAGCTATGTGGAAGCATTCTGGAGTTCCTCTCCATGGCAGACAATCTTAATATACACTTAGTAAAAAAAATCAGTTCCTCCTACTCTGAATGTACTTATTAAGACATATTTTTGACCAAGATTTAAATTACAGGCTATCATTGATACAGGTGCCCCTATCAACATTGTCTCCACACGCCTAGTAAAGCGCCTGGGATTAGCCCCCAACATTGATCATCAGAAACAATATGGTACTGCTGGATTGACAGTCAACACATCACAAGGGGCATATAGCATCCTACCCCTATGGTTGGCTCCTTGGCTGTATCAGCCCCTGCCATTGTCTTACCAAATGACAACTACAACATCCCAATTGGCACTTTGTTCATGAGGCAATATGGAGTTAAGACCAATTTGGCTGCAGAAACCTTTGAGATCTTAGACCAGATCATACTGTTGTACTACTGCCATAATAAAGATGCCAGTACACACAAGGGCACACCTAGCATTAATTTGGAATACTAAATGGAGTGGTACCCATCCAGTACCAGAAACTGGGGTGTAAGATTAAGCACCTACCCAACTAACTAGAGGAATACAAAGGGTTGCTGCTCCGTACTAACCCTCCTGTTGAGATTCCAGCAGGACACCAGGTGTTAATTGAGACTGGCCTGGACATTGACGTCCCACAGGGACTATACAGAGAGCTAAAGTCTCCTTGCAACTGTTCCCCCCTAGAACACATTGTAACCCCAGGCATCATCCTGCCAGGACACGGTGCTGCCAAGGTACTCCTGGAAACTCTCAATCAGAGCCTAATCTTGGTACAACTGCATCATATAGTAGCCTACCTTCACCTGATAACTGTATAGAATGTCACTGGCATACATGATTTTGGTAGCTTATTGTTACAGTAGAAAGACAAATAGAAGAAATATTATGTCCTTGTAAAACCAAAAACCAGCAAAGAACTGTTGCTAAACCCTTGAAAGAAATAAAAAACTTAAATGCTATCATTGAAAAAAATGGTTCAAAGCAGGGATTGCCCAAATATCCCTGGAAAATTTAGACTTGCTGTATTTTTCCCAATTAATTATGACAAGAAAATTACACACTATACTCTGGCAAGGGATGGTAGAGCTTGACCCGCTGGTTGCCTACATTTTTCAAATTATGACATCATCAAGTCAAAGTTGACAGTAAGACCCCAAACTGCTGACAATATTCTCAACAACCAATCAGATGCAGTCAAAGTCCCTCCTCCCTCATCCTAAGCTGCCTTAAAACTTTCCCCAGTCCCCTCTAGAAACTTGTTTCTAGATATCTTACTCACCTTAGAAATAAAAGAAAGTTAACCTCATGCTTGCATATGGCAACCTCCAGAATTAACTCATACAGAATGGAACATACTCCATGTCAATAATTTCAAAAATTGTTTTTGCTTTATCTTTTATAATTTTAATTAAAAGCTCAAAATTTAAATCAAACATTGCTTCTATTATCAATGTCAATTATTTAATCAAGAAAAAAATAATCTTTAATATTGAAAATAAGAAAAATATTTTTGAGAATTGTCAACATGGAGGATGTTCCATTCTGTATGAGTTAATTCTGGAGGTTATCTTGCATATTTGGGCCTCTTTGCCCCTGTCTTTGACAAATTTGCCAGAGCCATTGTCCAGTTGGCTTCAGACTCCTTTGCAGTCCCCTGACCTGTGTTCTACGCCACCTTGGCTTCAAGCTCCTGTAAATTCAGAACCTAAAGGTAAAAATGCGGGATTGTCAAATTCTTTTGCGTGAACTCACCAACTTACTGAAGTAATTTTCATCCTTTTATATAAAAAATTAAGTTGTTCTGGGATGAAAATTACTCTATTAAGTTGGTGAGTTCATGCAAAAGAATTTGACAATTCCACATTTTTACCTTTAGGTTCTAAATTTACAGTACTATTCTAATTTTCCTCTCCAAATGATCTTCCTGGATTCAATTTTAGCATCTGTTTTATGTTCCACAGGCTGTGGTTCCAAATTAGTCAAGCCCTTGTCTTAATTTGGTTTAATTTTACTCAAACAATTAACCTTGTGTTTATTATATCTACATAGTTTTTCTTTGAATAGTACAGCTTGCCATTCTGCTCTAACACATAGAGGAGTTTCAACTATGCTCTCCAGATAAACATCTACCCTTAATAGGTTCTGCAATCCCCAGGGAAAACCTGGCTGGCTCAACCACAGAGCAGCAAGATGCTGCAATGGCCCTCTTCAAGAAATATAGATTCATACTTGCAAAAGATGACTTTGATTTGAGATGTGCCAAGAATACCCTTCACTACATTATAAAGGAGACAAACGTCATATACATCTCAGACCTATTAGGTGCTTGTGTATGGCTGACACCATAGTGGGTGAAGAAATCAAGAAGCTAGTACAGCTAGGGTTATTAGTACCATTCAAGAACTCTTGGTTGTCTCCAGTGCTGATAGTAAAAAAGGAAAGATGTAGCTAAAAGAGTGGTAATTGACTATAGGAAATTGAACAACATAACAAAAAACAATTCATACCTGCTTCCACACATTGATGATGCTCTTGACTTTCTGGGTGGTGCCTTTTTCTTCTCTGTCATAAACCTTATCTCCAGCTATTGGCAATTTGAACTCCCAACTGAGGAGCAAGAAAAGTGCACTATCATCACCAGCCAAGGATTTCACCAACTCATGGGCATGCCACAAGGGCTATACAATGCACTAGCCATGTCTCAGAGGGCTATGGATGTCATGCTCCACAATCTCAAGTCAAGCATCATACTGGTCTACTTGAACAACATTAATGTGTTCTCCTGCACATTTAATGAGCATTTAGAGTATCTGGAATAAGCTTTTTGTTGTCTTGTGGCAGCAAACCTGATGATTAAACCACAGAAGTGTGTTTTCTTTAAGGATCAGCTGGAGTATTTAGGGTTTGTGGTGGATACTTTTAGAGGATCCATGAAATTCATGATTGTTTCTTCATTATCCCAGTCTGACTCTTTTACAGTTTGATGAGGATTCCTTTATGTAAGCTTTTTTGAGCTTAGATTCCAGGCAAGCAATATTGGCGTTAAACTTGTTGCCATCTGGTGATCACTTCCACGTTTTCACATTTCATAGTCTTAGATGCAGATCATTTCTTTTATCCCATGGTAGTATTCTTTAAATTAAAGCCAAAAACATAAAACATAAAATGATTGAAGGAATAGCAACCATTTTCACAAATAAGCATCTTTATTAATTATTATCATGTTTCCATTATATACCAATTGGGGTATAATTGGCTAAAAGCCCCTCTGGTTCCAGTATCACACCTGGATTCCTATCACATGGTTTATGACATAACAGCGTCATCTAATCCAGAGTTTTACCAAAAAGATATTCACACTATTAATCTATAAGAATGTGCCCTAATACATTCTAGAATCACCTGATTCCTTCCATAGAAATGTATTGTTTTAGCTTGAAGCATTACAGACTTCTGGCGCCAATACCCTGTGGAATATACATATTCCTGATCCAATCTATCATTTTTCCAACTGGGAACCATCTGATCAATTCTAGATGCCTAGACATCATTGTCTATATTTAGCTATTTTTTCATTATCTGGGGTTTTGCATTAAATACCCATTGAAACGCTTTGAAACTCAAACTGCGGTGCCCAGGAACTTTCTAGGAAGTGACACAGCATCCCAGCGCCTGAAACATGCACTTGGTGGTGCCTCAGCACTTCTAACCTAATAAATTTGTCAAAACAGCGCTTTTAAACCACAATTTGGGGGTTTAATTTTGGTTAACCTTAACCAAACTCCTTGACACAGTCAAGGCAATTAAACAATATAATTAAATCCTCACTTGTCATATTCAAGGGTATTAATTAATCTTCATGGTTAATCAATTGTTTGAGATACCTAGTCTTATTATCAGGCACCCACCCACTAGGAAGTAATTTTCCTAGGTGATGAATGATGTCAGAGGGATTTAATCCGGTTACCAAGAATCCTACAGGCAAGGACACCATTCCTAGATGAAATAATTCTCCAAACACTTGATATCTGCCCAACAGCGGGTTGAAACATCCCAAAAAGAAGTATGCCCCAAGGTAACACAGGAGGAAGGCAGAAGCCAAAGGACGGAAGACTTGGGGCTTGGGGATGTGGATTGATAGTTCTTGGTCTCCTCTCTGAGAGGTGGGTTATGAGATAAGGGTGTAGCAGTATACCTTACTCCTGGTATAACCCAGTGCCAAGAGCTGTCAAGGAATTTTACTTCTGGAGAGGTGCCTGAATCTGCGTGTGAACCCATCAAAATGCTGGTCATTGCAGCTGGCAGCAAGATTATCCAAAACAACCATTTATACCCAAGAGACTCTACAGGAGGAATCTTGGGTAATATCATGGTCTTGGATTTTAAGGCTTAAGGTCAAGTTGTAAAAGAAAAAGCAAAATGATTCACGGTGGGTAAATGTAGACTTTATTGATTGAACAAGTTGAAGATCAACAGTTACCATCATTATATAGCATGTAAGCTAAAGGATAATCTGGAGATAAAATAAAGGAGGCAGAATCTCTTGGAGATGAAGTTGGGGAAATTTGGGAGGAAACTGGATATTCTGGGGAGATTAAAACTTAAACTAGGATTATTTTTATTACTGAAGCAAAACACTAACCTCAGCAATACAAAACAAACATTTATTGTCTTAATGAATTATGTCTTTACACATGATCAGCAGGAAGAGCCCAGCTATTCCCCAGATAGAACTGGGGAAGGAGAGCAAGAACCAGCAACAGAACCAGAGGTCAATGGGTCAAGCAGAGCAAAAATAAGATCAAAACAGATCTAGTTGTCATCAGGGTTTTTAAATAACCCTAACAGTTTGATTTCTGTAACCTCTGATTGGCTGGAAGCCAGCTCAAAAGATATTGATTTGCTCTGAACCAATTCTAATTGTTCTATTAACAAAAATAGGGTCAGGGACAAAAGAAGACCCAGGTTTGAATCCTGTTGACATTAAAATTGACTTCAGAACCCATTCTGGGGTTAATTCAATAGGTAATTAAGAACAGATACTGCTAACTAACCCATTGTTTTTAGGGGACCCAAATGACCCCAAATAAAGAAATATTTCTTCTTCTGTAACAAGGAAAGTAGGGTTGTCAGCAATGTCTAAAAGGGCATTCCTGACACTTATAATCTGAATTGGTCAGATGATTCATTTTTTCCCTCAATTAGTACAGCCTAATTGATTCCTGGATACTACATTACTACATTTGAAAATCTCTCCAAGGCCAATCCCATTGTGTTTGAATTTAAACCAATAAAAATCATCACAATTCAACCACCTTGTAAAACCACAGCTCAATGTGACTGTAGTACAGTCACAGTGGAACAAAAAGCCTCCCACAGAATCTGAGGCTGAGTTCTCCCCTTGCATCAATAATGTAGACAGTAATAATGGTGGACCAACTCCTGTCGTAAAGTAGATGGCATGTGTATAATGGTCAAGGCTATCAGTGGAATTAATCCTGATAGTCAAGACTAAACTGGTCCGCACTCAAATCCATTAGATCCAATGTATTTATTTTTCTAATTGTATCTTGGATGTTACAATATGACAGCCAAACTGTTACATCCAGATTGGATCAGGTTTGGGAACTACAAGTAGCTTCTGTAATGGGCAGCTGCAAGCTGCAGCCACTCCGGGATAATGTGCATCCACTCTTCCCTGCTGGATCATCTGGATCATCCCATGATGGAAAGAACATGGATGCAAGAGCCTGGTGGACACCATAAGATCCATAATGTTCCTGACAATGGTGCAGGTGTTAATAACACTACTACATCCATCATGCAGCCAGGATAGTATTTAACTTCCCTTCTTTCTAAATAACAGATATACTTTAACATATTAAATCTTGCCTTTTTACTCAACTTAGTTGTTACCTAGTATTAAAAGGTAAAGACTACAGAGTCATTAGATCTTTATTAATCTGTGTTTAAGCCTGCTACTGTACTCTTCCACAAGCAACACTACAGACGTTAAAATACAAGATGTCAACCAGGACCAATTCACAACAACTCCTGGGACTCATTTCAAACCTACCTTCAAGCAAGTCTTTGATCCAAAGATGTCCACAATTGCTGCCTTCCTTCCCATATATGAAATTGCCATGTGTAGGGATTCTGATGAGATCATGAAAGAACACATCTTGACCTGCCTCCACCCTACCTGTCAAGAGTTGGTGGTACCTGAGCTTCCTTCCATTAAAACCTGGGAAAAAATGAAGCAACTACTGATTGAGGAGTTTGGCAGAGACTTTAGCTTAGAGGTGAAGAAAGACACATTCATGCATATTGCCTTTAAGCCTAAGGAAACACTATCTGAGTTTTCAATAGATTTCATGTGGAAATTCAGCAACCAATAACAAGTAAACAGTTGACTGCTCATGAGGCCTATACTTCTTGCGCTTAAGCCCTCAAGGTCAACCAGCTATTATGTTTGCACTTTAAGGCACATAAGGCTATGATTACATCTATGAAGAGTATCAAACCCCTTCTTTAAGACATGCACCTCACTCACTCATGCTCATTAATGCAAGAGAGTTGGGGCTCTAAATCAGGCACAAGTTCTTATTCTCCACATATCTTAGCTGTGAATGTCCAAACCCAGCCCAAACAACAGGGTTGTCATAATTGCAGTTAGGTGGGACATCACCCACAAGTTTGCACAAATCCCTGTGTTGAAGGAGGGCAACTGTGGTAAGTTCAACTCCCTGGTGATCAACTCCCTGGTACTCAACACTTTTTCACGTACCAGGGAGTTGAGTGCCGCATATGTGAATCTATTAGTATTTTTGGCTTAACTGATTTTAAGCTAATTTTTACTAGTAATTTAGGGGTTTGAAATCAAAAACCAAGGTTAAATTTACTCAAACTAGACTCTGTTTAATAATTTGGTTAGCTAAAATACCAATTTAAGGGGCAATTTATAAGTAAATTTACTAATAGAAATGAAAAAACCTGGGTTTGATACTCTAAAACAAAAAGTGACCAGTTTGACACTTTTTAAGCCAAATTTTAATTTTATTAATAAAATACATACACTCCCAAAATTTTTTTTGATCTTTACTATTATATTTTTATTATTAGTATCTATAGTTGTCAATTAGGCTCCTAAGCACCACTATACTGGATTAAGTGGTATAGATATTAATCAAATACCCTACTTGGTTTGCATTATGTCATTCCTGGATTTGTGGATTAAGTGGTACCACATAAAAAACCCAATTTATAAAGAGATTTCATATGTAATTTATAAAAAACAGAAACTTGACTCCCCCTCTGTTTGACTCTATCCACTTGCCACCCAATTGGTTTTGGATTTAACTAATCAAAGGCTCAGAATTAAGGCTAAATTAATATGTGACGCACTATGAGTGCCACTCGACACTTTAACTTGGGGATTAGTACAGAGAGCTTCTTAACGTTTTAACCAAAACTATGGTAAATAAGTCAGTCCCAGCTCCTCACAGCATAAATCAAACACTAATGAACATCTTTCTACTCATTTACTTTTTAACTTATGTTGTATATTTTATTTTTGAGCATAAGAAACTGCCTTGTTTTTGAGTTAACTTTTGAACCTTTTTTAAATTTAAGCAAGATTTATATATAAAAACATAGTAAATTTGATTTTTCTGCTCAACTCTGGCATACTTGACAGTGAAAATTCAGCTTTTTTTGGCTGTTTGACAGTGCCAAACTTGACACTTTACTATGTTTTGAATTTTCAACTCTCAATAAAAAAATTCCACATAATAATTTTTATTTTTTTGCAATTATAATCTACTACTTTTCCTGCTACTCTCCATATAATTTTTACATATTTTTTGATTTTTAATTATACTTTTACATTAATTTAGCACTAAGATGTTATGCTGAACCTAACATCATTGATGCTTCATCATAAATTTACTTATTCTCTATGTTTTAACCTTTATATCTATACTTTGAGTTCCTATTTTGCTTCTATTTATTTTTTATGTTTTTTTCTTGATAAATAAAGCTTTATTTGCATACTTTTTATTTATCTTTCACTTTGCTTTACCTCTGTGTTTATATCTTTCATACTGTTTTGTTTATAAAACTAAAATTTTTGCCAATATCATCCAAATCCAACAAGTCTACCAAGCGCCAAGCCTCCAAGGGCTCCAAAGAAACTGCCTCCACTCCCAAGCGTGTCAAAAAGCCTGCAGAGGCAAAGTCTCCAACTCCATCTCCCCCATTCCATCTCCTCCCACTCCACCCTCATCTTCAACTTCCTCCCCCAATTTCTCAAATAAAAGTGATAAATCCTTACTGACCACTCTTTTTACAAGTCAGAGGCCAGCTCCAAACTCACCAAGGAGCACTGTACCAAGAAGTCAAAGGCTGCCAAGGAGCCCACCTCTTTTTCTGGTAAGAAAAATGAGGCATTTAAGCAGGCCTCAAAGAACCCTTCCCCTCCTCCTCCTGATGGCTCTTCCTCCCTCCCTCATCTGATCCCCAAGATGCTCCTGAGGAGTACTCCAAGAAGTTCAAAGCTTCTGATCACGTGGCTTTGGATTCACTGGCCATCCACAATATTTGCAATGTGGACAGAGAGTTCAAAGTCCCCAAGTGCTTCCCCCTGTTTTCCCCCATCATGTCAGTAAAGGGCGGCCCTGGCTATGTTGCTGACAATTATATTTTTAACTGTAATAATCAAAAGCGCGCCACCAAGAGCAAGCACTTTGTAAGTGAGGATAAGACTTGTGGGGCCCGGCTAAACACTGAGGGCTGGGAGCAAGTAACTGCCAAGAAGGGGGAGCACTCTTGTAAGCCCCCAATCATCTTATAAACTGGATGTTAAAATGGTACCTTGTCCAGGTGATCCCAACATCCTCTCACCTCCGGGCATCTGATCTGACTATAAAAACACCTGCAACATCTCAAACTCAATAATCTCAAGTTGGTACTAACCCAGGAAAAGTTGATTAAGTTCATAAGCAATAAGCGTATTGCTGCCAATCCCCCTCCCCCCAAGGCCTCAGACGTCCTCTTGGAGCTTACGCTCACTCACAAGCTCAAGCAGCTTCCAAGTGGGGAGAAATTCCTCCTCCATGACAACAGGCCTGGCAGCAATGACCCTATAATCTGCTACTCAACTAAGCAGAACCTGATGAAGTTGAAAAGGGCTTTGACCTGGCTAGTTGATGGTACCTTTGCCACTTGCCCCCAGATGTTCAAGCAGTTCTGGATGATCCATTCCCAGATTGACATCCGGGTGATTCCACTTGCATTCATTCTTCTTAATGGGGACACCAAGGCCATTTACACCTGTGCTTTTACCATCCTCCGCCAAGCACTTTCCCTCCTTCCTGATGACAAAAATGCCAAGAAGACCCCCCTACACCCGCGCCAACCCTCCTGCCTCTGACAAAGACCAGGCCACCCTGGAATTGGAGGATAAGGTAAGGCTGAGAGCTCTTGGGCCTTCCATGTGCATTATGGACTTTGAGCCTGCTCAGTTCAATGCATTTGAGCAGCTGTTAAGAAGGGAGATGCAGGAGTGCTACTTCCACTACCACCAAGCAGTTGCTTGGAATGGCAGGCCCATGCTGAGCTAAGTAGGTTGAGCCAGAGGGATACTTTGGACACCTGCAAATTTGTGCTGGCACAATTTAGTTCCTTGGCTTTTTTAAAGCCAGAGCACGCTGCACAGGGGTTTGAGGTTCTCTCAAATAATCCTTGCATAGTAAAGCACTCAGAGTTCAAGCCTTTCCTCAAGTACTTTGAGCCCCAGTGGATTGGGAAGGTTGTCACACTGAGGCAAGGCAAGGCCTGCACTAAGGCCAGTTGGAATGTTTACTGGGCGGCGGTGAATGATGAGCTCAAGACCACTTTGGTACTAGAGGCTTATCACAAGTATCTTAAGGCCAACTTTGGGCTTCATATGAAGTTTGATAAGTACTTCTCCCTCCTGCAGCACAAACAGGAGAAACCATCTCCAAGCTCAGAGATCATGCCAACCACGTCCCCCACCAAGCCTACAACCCGCTTCACCCTCTTCACCAAGGCCATCCAGGATTCAGCCAAGCACAAATACAAGGCCTCTGAGATTAAGCAGCAGCTTGAGCTTATTGCCACTGCCCTCCTGGAAGGGGCTAAAATGAAAAGGGGGAAGAAGCATGAAGAGTAAACTTGCTTTCTTGCTTCTATGGTTTTAACTTTTAACTTTTTAGTTTTAATTTTTACTTTTTAGTTTTGATCATTCAGTTTTTAGTTTAACTTTTGATTTTTTAATAAGATAGCTCTGATTAATTTATGTATACATGACAAGTTTGAGATGATTAGTTATAGTTGAAAGTGATTGAAATATCTTAATTTTTGTTAATTTACTAGTAAAACATAAAATATTCACATTTGTACTTATATGAACTATATCAAATAAATGTTACTATTTCTTCATGTTTTTCATAAACTTTATTGTTGTGCTTATGTTTATTCTTGGTTCAGTGGAATTTATTTCTATGGTAATCAAAAATATTTTTATAATAAAGAGTGTAAATTATATAGTAAAATAAGATATAGTTGCTTATTTCTCCTTATTCTTATTAGTTAAGATATTTTTTATTGCATTTTTTGAATTTTCTGGGATTACTTTAGTATAACATAGCTGTATAGCTTATTTTTTATAGTAAATTTTTTCAGTAGATCAAGTTCCTTTAATTAAAAAAGTGACAATTTCAAGTTGTTGATCAGGGAAAAAGCTGAATTCTCACTTTACTATAGTGTTGAGCACCAGGGAGTCAAACTTACCAAAGTTTCCAAATAAGATGATTATAGAGACAAGGTGTTAAAAGAGAGTTTAACCTAGAGGCAGAGACACTCTTGGTTGGCAACTCTTTGCAGATTCCCCCTTCAACTCCTTCTAATTCTGCTAATGAGGAATCTGATTCCCAAGCTCCTCCTATTCTTCTTCTCTTCCACAACAATTCCAATGACTTGGACATGGAAGAGTCTGACACTGAGGATTCAGATCATATGGCTACTCTTTCCTTGCTGTACCTGAGGCCATCCCTATCCCTTATAAGCTGCGCTCTGGAAAGACCACAACCACTGCTAAACCTTTTGCTGACGCCAAACAGATTGATTCAAGATCCTACCTGTCAGGAATGTACTTGGTATAACTCCTGACAACAATCTATTTTTTGGTTTAGGAGAAGATAGAATTCCTCCTTTGGCTTCTTCTGAATCTCTTAAAATTATTAATTTAGTTTTTAGTAACTGTTCATTTTTACCTAAGAATAATTTCTCCAATATGGCTCCATATGTTGATGCTTCAACAACGGGGTTCAAACCCGGGTCTTCTTCTGTCCGCATTGACAGTCAATTTCTTGAAGAAATAGTTAATATGATATATCAGGACCAATTGTTACCTTCAAAATTCAATCTCAGCCAATCAGATCAAGCAACAATCAATCCAAAGGGTTCCTTTGAGTGCTACAGTGACGTTAGCGTTGCTTTCACCCTTGATTTTGACCTTGCTATGCTGTTGACAATGGTTTATGTTGCTAGCCCCTGCCCTTCTTACCTGGTTTCATCTGGGGAATAGCTGGGTACTTCCTGTTGCTGTTTGGCTCTTTGGTTATTTAAACCAAGAAATTAGTATTTTTAAACTACTGAGGTCAGTACAATGGCTTTAAAAAGTCAAATAATTCTACTTTTAACTCCAACACTCCATGATCTCTAAATTACTCCAACTTCATCCCCATGGGAAATGATCTCCTTTAGGCTACCTCCAATTTATCTTTTTACTACCAAGCTATATAAGCTGGTAGGCTATGATATTTCAATTTTTTTAATCAATAAAGTCTACATTCACCCACTGTGAATCATTTTGCTTATTCTTTTATAACTTGACCTTAATACTTAAAATCCAAGACCATGAGATTACCCAAGACTCCTTACATGGAGTCTCTTGGGTATAAATGGTTGTTTTGGATGATCTTGCTGCCAGCTGCAATGTCCAGCATTTTGATGGGTTCACATGCAGATTCAGGCACCTCTCCAGAAGCACAATTCCTTGACAGCTTTTGGCGCCAGGTTATACCAGGAGTATGGTATACTGCTACACCCTTATCTCATAATCCACCTCTCAGAGAGGAGACCAAGAACTATCAATCCACATCCATGATCCCCAAACCCCAAGTCTTTTGTCCCTTGGCCTCTGCCTTCCTCCTGTGTTACCTTGGGGCATACTTCTTTTTGGGATGTTTCAACCTGCTGTTGGGCAGATATCAAGTGTTTGGAGAATTATTCCATTTAGGAATAATGTCCTTGCCTGTAGGATCCTTAGGTGGGATACACTATCTAGAAAGACTCAATCTAGAAAATGTTATCTAGAAAACACCATCTAGAAAGTCTCCATTTAGAAAACGCCATCTAGAAATCCTATGTCAAATTTCTGGCAGAACTGTGTCAAATAACTTAAAACTTAATAAAATCCCCCAAAAAATCAGAATAGTAAGAAAAACATATGGCTAGACTCAAAATAATCCAAAGAATTCAAATCTGCAAAAATAATGTGGAATCATCTAGTATCAACTTTAGTGTACAAATCTCCAAACTCAACACACCCCAATTTTACAATATTCCATATTAAAATTTTCTCCCATGTTTGTATCAATTTACTAAAAATTAAGTAAAAATTAAATGTTTGTAAGTAAAGTATTTAATAAGAGTAAATTGATCAGGCTTCAGTCCCAAAAGTCTTTACAATGCCTTTAAGATGGTTAAGGCAGCCTTCTCCGGTGTAATAGGTCAAAAGTTTCTTGGTTACACTTGCAAACTTGACCTGCTTATCTGCATGCTTGGATAAAACAGCTTTGCTTTTGATGTCCTGAGGGTAAAGCTGGTTCCCATGGATATACCAGATCTTCAGCTTTTTGATAGTCACAATGAATCTTGGCTTCTTTATCTTAACCAGGCAAGAAAATTGATTGTACCAACCTTCAAGTGATTATTGCAACTGAACAAATGAGGATTCAGTGTTTGGAATTGGGGAAGACAGCAGTCCAATAGGAAGGACGGAATAATAATAAGAAATTGTTTATTGAAGAATATTGTTATTAATATATCATATGGAAAAAGCCAAAAGGGGGTGGCATAGTGGGAAGTTCCATGTAAGATTTGAAGCCAAGGAATAACTTGTGCGGGAATCAGCAAGTTGAATTGGTAGTGCTCCTAATTAGGATGAAGTACCCGCCATTTGATATTGCCATCAGATTAATCCATGTTGTTAGATACATTAGCAGGCAAGTCGTGAAACTTGGTTGCAACACCCCCCTCCCTTGCCCCCTGCTTGTTGTCAGACACTAAGACCTGAGTCTGCAGGAGGTCTGGGAAGGTCTGCACAAACAGCCTTTGTGTGGGAATGGCGCGGCAGGGGCACAAGCAATTGTGGTGAAGCTTCTTGGTGTTTCCTTGGGCATCTTCAATTTGATAGGTTAGGTTGTCATAGACAGCCGCTATCTTTAGGGCCCTAGGTGGTTGGGCTCTAACTTAGCAGAATTGGGGTTGATGGTGTAGACAGGATCACCTACAGCGTACCTGGCTTTGAGGTGCTTTGTCCCTCCTTCAATTTGCTTGTGTTCAATTTCCTGGGCCTTGGCATACCATTGGTCCAGGGATGGGGTTGTTACTAGGGGAGGCTTGTTAGGAACCTTGGACCATAGCTTTCCCTGTTTAACTCCTGTCAGACTGTCAGGCGTCTCATAGGCCAGGGTGCTGGGGTTGAACCCTGTGCCCCTGTTGATTCTTGCTTATAGGATAAGTAGAGCGGTAGACAGGTGTTCAGTCCACACAGTGTTGAGGTGCTCTTGTGAGAGCTTGGCAATCAGTTGAACCAACAAGCCATTTAACCGTTCTACGTACCTATTGGCTTGCAGATGGTAGGAGGTTGTAACTATATGTTGGAGTGCATTCTTGGCGCAGTATGCCCTCATGACATGTCCAACAAGTTTGGGGCCGTCATCCGTGATGAGGCGTTTGGGCCGTCCAAAGCAGGCCACAATTTCCTTGCCAATGAAGCGGGTGATGGTGATGGAGGTGGTGGTGTGGTTAGTTGTTGCCCAGGCCACTGGCCAGCAAGTGAAGTAGTCAATGACAGTGATAATGTACTTCTTCCCCAGTTAGTCTTTGGGGAGTGGTCCCACAATGTCAAGAGCCCACTGCTCAGATGGTTCCATGACCTTGATGGGCTGGACCAACTTGGGGGTGCAGGTTTGGACGTATTCTTTTTGCACAGCATGCACGTTTTGAGGAGATCCAAGATGTCTTGACACATGCGTGGCCACCAAACCTTCTGTTTCATGATCTCAAAGAGGTTACACCCTCTGATGTGACCCAGGGTTTGGTGGTAGTGCAATGATGTATCACCTTGTTGCGTGGTGGGAATGTAAGGTGTCTTCTTACCTGTCTCTGTCTGATGGCAGACAATACCAGCATTGATGGTGAACTGACTTTTGTTGTCCTTTAACTTGGAGATGGTTACCAAGTTAAGGACTTTGTAGCAATTTGCCTCAGGGCGAAGGTAGAGCATGGGCTAATCTGGGTCCAAACCACTGTCCCCAGTGATGAACGCTACGTAGAGTTGTGAGAAGGCATCAGCTGTGACAAGTTCCTTCCCAGGCTTGTACTTGATGCACAACTGGTAAGGGGATAAACGCTCAACCCAGCCTTCTTGGCGGCGTGTCAAGTGGGACTGTGTGTTGAAGTACTGAAGTGACTTGTGGTCTGTCAGAACGCGGGGTGGGAAGGTAGCACCTTCCAGGTAAAAACGCCACTTCTCAACGCAGTGCACAATTGCTGTAAATTCTTTATCATTAATGGGATAGTGTTGTTCCAAGTTGGTAGGTTTTCTGGATTCATATGACACAGGGAGGAAGACGCCATCATCAGTTTCCACCCTTAGCACGCCCCTATGGCCCTGTCAGAGGCATTGGTCTTGAGTTTGTACTTGCAGTTTTGATTGGGAAACTGCAGTACTGGTGCTGTTGTGAGCCTTTGCTTCAAAGTCTCAAAGGCTCAATCTCTGACAGGCGTCCAATGAAAGAGCCGTTTGCTGTTGAGGAGCTCAGTGAGAGGCGCAATTAGTTCCCCACAATTAGGAATGAACATGCACACATAGGCAACCATGCCTAAGAATGTTCACACTTGGCCCACATCAGTGGGGGGCAGCATGCTAGTGATTGCCTTTATTTTGGCAGGGTTGGGCTTTATCTCTTGGGCAGAGATGGTGTGCTCAAGGAATAACAGCTCCAACTTGAGGAGCTCACATTTGGAGGGTTTAGATTTTAGCTGGTTTTTCCAAAGGGTGTCAAGGACAGCACGGAGGTGTTGGAGGCGCGTGGTTTGATCTTGACTGTAGAAAATAATGTTGTCAAGGTACACAATCACACACTTTCCAATCAGTTCCTCAAATGCTTTGTTCATCAACATGGCAAAGGTGGAAAGAGCGTTGGTCATTCCAAAATTCATCACATGATACTCAAAAAATCTTTAGTGTGTGAAGAAGGCAGTTTTCCTCATATCCTGGTGCAATGCAGACCTGATTGTAGCCTGCAGTGAGATTGATCTTACTGAAGACCTTTTCACCCTCAAGTGTATTAAACAGGTCATCAATCAATGGCAGGGGGTACTTGTTCTTAACCGTCACCTCATTCAGGGCGTGGTAGACTGTGACCAGGCAAAGGGACCCATCCTTCTTAGCTACAAAGAAGACAGCCGCCTCATATAAAGAGAGCAAGGGATGAATGAAGCCCTGATCAAGCGCGTCCACAAGGTGCTGGCGGAGGGTCTCATCTTCCTTTGGCATAAGATAATATAATGGTTGTGCTTTAGGTAACAATCCTTGGAGTTTTACAGTGTGTTGGATCTCCTGGGGAGGAGGTAGTTGTTCAAGTGTCTCACTGAACACGTCCTTGTACTCCTTGGGGAGAGCAACAAGAGCTGGTGGGGGTGAAGTGGCCAAGGGAGGGACTGCAGATGGTTCAGCGCAGATAACTTCAACTGAACATTGATTGAAGTCTAGTTTCCCCCCTTGAAGCCAAACAAGCCTGTCTCTGTTATTCTGACAAGAACATTATTGTGGAGTAATTTTCTCATTTCAACAGGGTAGATATGAAAACCCATCCCGTTTCTATTGAGGGTGATAACAGATGTATCCCAGTCAATGTAGGGACAATTGTGACAAAGCCAGTCAAGACCAGCAATTATGTTGTGGCTGAGCCCTGCCATGATTGGCCCAAAGAGCTTAACCTGGATGTTCCACCATCCTCACAGAGAAGGGTACTGTCTCATGGGTAATTGCAACTCTACAGGAGTCAGCATGTGTACTTCCTTAAACCTGCTAGGCACTTGGTCTAATTGTTGAAAGTCAGCAAACGCATGGTCAACCATGGTGTGGTTGGCCCCAGTATCTACCAGTAACTTGTGGGTGTTCCCACAGAAACAGAAGTGATAGGACAGGTGTGTTACTTTATTTGGAGAGTGGATCACTTGTAGTACAGGGTTGTCACTGTGGACTTGAAAGACGTCCAAGGTTTCAACTTTGTAAATGCTGTAGTTGCAGGGGTTCTTTGCAGGCAGGGATTGGGAGGATGGGTCAGGTGGGGTTGTAGAGCCTCTTGTTGCTACAACCCCCAGGCTTTTCCCTGATCCTCAATCTGCGCTATCTGAAGCTCTCCCTTGCAGGGGCGTTTAGTCCCATTATCCTGCTGACAGGGCTGGCGGCAGCCCACTTAATTGTGGTCATTGCCAGATGTTGTACAAGGTTGGGATGGGGCGTCACTGGTACAGCAGAAGCCCATTGAGGCTTGGTTGTTAGCCTCCACAATGGCTTTGTAGCAGTCATCAATGAAGGTGCAACAACCTAAAGGGACCCACTTGCAGATATGGGGTTTTAACCCATTGATGATGAGGGTGAGAGCATTGTATTTCTGTCAGTCACGGTTTTGGGGGCGGCAGCAAGAGCTTGTCGCCAGGCGGCAAGGTACTCAGGAACGGGCCCAGTTTGTTTGATTGCTAGAAGAGGAGTCCCCACAACAATGGGGGAGAAGGTTTTGCTGTAGAGGGACGTTGTGGCGTCTTGAAATGCCGCCCAGGTAACGTCAAGTTCCTGACTGACCCAGTTGGTGAACCACATGGCGGCAGGCCCCGTGAGGCATTCAGATGCAGTGGTGACCCACATGGGCTCAGGGACTTGACAGATAAAGAGGCGGGTTTTGGTAGATTGGAGTCAACTGACAATGTCAGCCCCTTTGACGCCACCCTCAAAGGATTCTAGCTCAAGGTTGAGCATGCGTTGTGACAGGTCTACTAGGGCAGGGTGACGCTGGTGTCACACTGCCCAAGGCAGAGCCAAATGTACACACTTTGAGGACTAGTTGGTCTTGATAGATGACATACCTGTTGGGAATGTCCCCCTTGGGGATTGGCAAGAAAGTTTCTTGTTGGGAAGTAGCCATACAGCCCATACTCTTTCCTTTCTTAGGGGGAATTTTGTTTTAGATAGGTCATCAACCTACTGCTGCTACCACTGTTGCAACTGAACCAATGAGGATTCAGTGTTTGGAATTGGGGAAGACAACAGTCCAATAGGAAGGATAGAATAAAAAGAATAAGGTATTGTTTATTGAAGAGTATTGTGATTAATATACCATATGGGGAAAGCCACAAGGGGGTGGCATAGTGGGAAGTTCCATGTAAGGTTTGAAGCCAAGGAATAGCTTATGCAGGGATCAGTAAGTCAAATTGGTAGCGCTTCTAATTAGGATGAAGTACCTGACATTTAATATTGCTATCAGATTAATCCATGTCATTAGATATGTCAAGGGACAACTCATCAAGCACCCCCTGTGTATTGTAAGATACGTTAGCAGGTGAGTCTAGAAACTTGGTTGCAACATGATGAGGTGGTATTAGTTACACTGTCCTTAACCTGATTATTACAGTTCCAGTTAATGGAGACACTACCCTTGCATATATAAAATCATTGATGAAGCATTTTAAAGCTAAAAACCAAATATTACAGATCCTTTTATGTTAAGGAATAAAATCAGTATATCAAAAGTGGTTTTTAATGGCTATGTTACAGGGAGATAGTACTATTAGAGGTGAGTTAATTTGAGTTGATATATCATATGTGATCATAAATTAATATCATACTTTATTCTCAGTTAATAAGGAAAAGGCTTGGATTTATCACATAAAAGTATAACTTATTATTTGATTCCAGATGCCGTCTTTCTAGATGCTGTATTTCTAGATGGTGTATTCTAGGGTATTCATTAAGTGTTTTTATATTCAAAAAATCTTATTTGGATAACACTCTCTTTATTTCAATTTGTGATAACTTTTCTTGATGCTATTTTTCTAGATGGTGTATTAGAAACCAATATGTAAAAAATAACTATTTAATAATTTTTTATTTTTTTAATTTTTCCAAATTAAATTCTGACCCTATTGCAAATTTTTTTCTAGATGGCGTATTGCACTAATCCTTAGTAACTGGATTGAATCACTCTGCCATCATTCATCACCTAGGAAGATTACTTTCTAGTGGGTGGGGGCCTGACACTAACTCACTCAAGCTAAGAGGTTGCCTTTCTTGGTAAAAACCTCTGAAGAAGCTGCTGAGGTGGCAAATGCTGTCTTCCAAATTGTCTATATTTCACTTCCCTGAAGACTATTTACAAGGAGTTTCCTGGCCTCAGGTGTATGCTAGAAAAGTGGGATAAGGAATTGGCTAAAGAACAAGATGTCTTGGCTGTCCTTCCTTTATTTAGATGTACAACTACTTGCATAGATATATCCATCCAAAATGTGAAGATCAAGTCTGTCCTCAACACTGGTTCCCCAGTCAATTTTATGTCCTACAAGTTAGTGAAGAAACTCAAGCTAGCTCTGGACCTCAAACATCATCAGGTCTATGGTATAGCTGACCTATCTATAACACAGGCCATTGGCGCAAACTCAGCTCTCCCTATGTAATTTGGCAAGCTACTCCTTGCTGAACCTGCTGTAGTACTAGAGAGCAAGAGCTACAACCTATTGGTAGGTACTCAATTTCTTTGAGAATACAATGAGATCATCAACATGAAGGATATATTCCTATCAATCCTTGGGTATAAAGTTCCTCTCATTTTTGAAGAAACCATCAAGGTGCCTAGCAAACACCTAATGTTGGACCTGAACTAATGAGGATTCAGTATTTGGAATTGGGGAAGACAACAGTCCAATAGGAAGGATGGAATAATAAGAATAAGGTATTGTTTATTAAAGAATATTATGATTAATATACCATATGGGAAAAGCCACAAGGGGTGGCATAGTGGGAAGTTCCATGCAAGGTTTGGAGCCAAGGAATAACTTGTGCGGGAATCAGCAAGTTGAATTGGTAGTGCTCCTAATTAGGATGAAGTACCCAACATTCAATATTGCTATCAGAATAATCCATGTTTTTAGATACGTCAAGGGGCGGCTCATTGAGCGCCCCCTGTGTATTGTAAGATATGTTAGCAGGCAAGTCTGGAATCTTGGTTGCAACACCCCCCTTGCCCCCTGCTTGTTGTCAGACACCAAGACTGGAGTCTGCAAAAGGTCTGGGAAGGTCTGCACAAACAACTGTTGTGTGGGGATGGCGCAGCAGGGGCGCAATCAATCATGGTGAAGCTTCTTGGTGTTTCCTTGGGCATCTTCAAGTTGATAGGTGTGATTGTCATAGACTGCAGCTATCTTGAAGGGCCCTAGGTGGTTGGGTTCCAACTTGGCAGAATTGGTGTTGAGGGTGTAGACGGGTTCACCTACAGCGTACCTAGCTTCAAGGTGCTTTGTCCCTCCTTCAATTTGCTTGTGTTCAATTTCCTGGGCCTTGGCACACCATTGGTCCAGGGATGGGGTTGTTACTAGGGGAGGCTTATTAGGAACCTTGGACCATAGCTTTCCCTGTTTAACTCCTGTCAGACTGTCAGGCGTCTCATAGGCCAGGGTGCTGGGGCTGAACCCTGTGCCCCTATTGATCTTGCCCGCAGGATAAGTAGGGCAGTGGGCAGGTGTTCAGTCCATGCAGTGTTGGGGTGCTCTTGTGAGAGCTTGGCAATCAATTGAACCAGTGAGCCATTTAGTTGTTCTACGCGTCCATTGGCTTGAGGATGGTAGGGGGTCGTAGCTATACAATGGAGCGCGTTCTTGGCGCAGTATGCATTCATGACATACCCAACAAGTTTGGGGCTGTCATCTGTGATGAGGCATTTGGGCCGCCCAAAGCGGGCCACAATTTTCTTGCCAATGAAGCAGGTGATGGAAGTGGTGGTGTGATTAGTTATTGTTCAGGCCACTGGCCAGCAAGTGAAGTAGTCAATGACAGTGATAATGTACTTCTTCCCCAGTTAGTCTTTGGGGAGTGATCCCACAATGTCAAGAGCCCACTGCTCAGATGGTTCCATGGTCTTGATGGGCAGGGCAGACTTTGGGGTGCAGGTTTGGACGTATTCTTCTCATATAGCACACACGTTTTGAGAGGTCCAAGATGTCTTGACGCATGTGCGGCCATCAAACCTTCTGTTTGATGATCTCAAAGAGGTCACGCCCTCTGATGTGACCCAGGGTTTGGTGGTAGTGCAATATTGTGTCACCTTGTTGCTTGGTGAGAATTTAAGGTGTCTACTTACCTGTCTCTGCCCAGCGTCAGACGTTACCAGCATTGGTGGTGAACTGACTCTTGTTGTCCTTCAACTTGGAGATGGTGACCAAATTAAGGCCCTCATAGCAAGTTGCCTCAGGACAGAGGTAGAGCATGGGCTAATCTGGGTCCAAGCCTTTGTCCCCAGTGATGGACGCCACGTAGAGCCACAAAAGCGCATCAGCTGTGACAAGTTCAAATCCAGGCTTGTACTCAATGCACAACTGGTAAGGAGATAAATGCTCAACCCAGCCTGCTTGGCAGCATGTCAAGTGGGACTGTGTGTTGAAGTACTGAAGTGACTTGTGGTCTGTCAGAACGCGGGGTGGGAAGGTAGCACCTTCCAGGTAACAGCGCCACTTCTCAATGCAGTGCACAATTGCCGCCAAGTCTTTATCATGGATGGGATTGTGTTGTTCCAAGTTGGTAAGTTTTATGGACTCATATGCCACAGGGAGGAGACGCCATCATCAGTTTCCACCCTTAGCACGCCCCTATGGCCCTGTCAGAGGCATTGGTCTCAAGTTTGTACTGGCAGTTTTGATTGGGGAACCGTAGTAATGGTGCAGTTGTGAGCCTTTGCTTCAACGTCTCAAAGGCTTGATCTCTGACAGGGGTCCAATGGAAGCACTGTTTGGTATTGAGGAGCTCAATGAGAGGTGCAATTAGTTCTCTGCAATTAGGAATAAACTTGCGCACGTAGGCAACCATGCCTAAGTATGTCTGCACCTGGCCCACATTGGTGGGGTGGCATGCTGGTGATAGCCTTGATTTTGGCAGGGTTGGGCTTTATCTCTTGGGCAGAGATGGTGTGCCCAAGGAATAACAGCTCCAACTTGAGGAACTTGCATTTGGAGGGTTTAGCTTTTAGCTGGTTTTCCAAAGGGTGTCAAGGACAGCACAGAGGTGTTGGAGATGTGTGGTTTGATCTTGACTGTAGACAATAATGTTGTCAAGGTACACAACCACACACTTTCCAATCAGTTCCTCAAATGCTTTGTTCATCAACATGGCAAAGGTGGAGGGAGCGTTGGTCATTCCAAAATTTCATGACACGACACTCAAACGGCCTGTAGTGTGTGCAGAAGGAAGTTTTTGCCTCATCCCCTGGTGCAATGCAGACCTGGTTGTACCCTGCAGTGAGATTGATCTTGCTAAAGATCTTTGCACCTGCAAGTATATCAAACAGGTCGTCAATCAGCGGCAGGGGGTACTTGTTCTTAACCGTCACCTCATTCATGGCGCAGTAGTCTGTGACCAGGCAAAGGAACCCGTCCTTCTTAACTACAAAGAATACAGCTGCCCTGTATGGAGAGAGTGAGGAGCAAATGAAGCCCTTATCAAGCGCGTCCACAAGGTGCTGGCGGAGGGTTCTTTTTTCTTTGGTGTGAGACAGTATAATGGTTGTGCTTTAGGTAACAACTTTGAAGTTGTACAGTGTGCTGGATCTCCCCGGGAGGAGGTAGTTGTTCAAGTGTCTTGCTGAAGACATCCTTGTACTCCTTGAGGAATGCAGCAAGCATTGGTGGTGGTGAGGAGGTCAAGGGGGGACTGCTGGTGATTCAGCACAGATAACTTTGACTGAGCATTGGTTAAAGTCTAGTTCCCCCTTGAAATCATACAATCCTGTCTCTGTTATTCTGAAAAACAGTGTATAATGGAGTAACTTGCTCATTTCCACAGGGTAAATCTGGAACCCCACACTATTTCTGTTGAGGGTGATGACAGAGGTATCCCAATCAATGTAGGAACAGTTGTGCCAAAGCCAGTCAAGACCAGCAATCACATTGTGGCTGAGTCCTGACGTGATTGGCCCAGAGAGCTTAACCTGAATGTTTTCCATTCTCACAGAGAAGGGTACCATCTTGTGGGTGATTCCAACTCTGCAGGAGTCAGCTACCCATACTGATTTGAACCTGCTGGGCACTTGATCTAATTGCTGAGAGTTGGCAAATGCCTGGTCCACCAAAGTGTGGTTGGCCCCAGTATCTTCCAGTAATTTGTAGTTGTTCTCATGGAAACAGAAGGGATAGGACAGGTGTGTTACTTTATTTGGAGAGTGGATCACTTGTAGTACGGGGTTGTCACTGTGGACTTGAAAGAGGTCCAAGGTTTCAACTTTATGAATGCTGTAGTCACAGGGGTTTTTTGCAAGCAGGGATTGAGTGGATGGGTCAGGTGGGGTTGTAAGGCCTCTTGTTGTTACAACCCACAGGATTTTCCCTGATCCTCAATCTGCACTAGCTGGAGCTCCCCCTCATGAAGTTGTTTAGTCCCATTATCCTGATGACGGGGCTGGCGGCGGCCCACTTGAGTGTGGCCACTGCCAGGCGTGATCTGTGGTTGGGATGGAGCGTCACTGGTATGGAGGAAGCCCATTGAAGCTTGGTTGTTAGCTGCTACAATGGCCTTGTAGCAGTCATCAATGGAGTTGCAACATCCTATGGGGACCCACTTGCAGATATGGGGTTTTAACCCATTGATGATGAGAGTGAGTAGCATTGCATTTCCGTCAATCTTGGCTTTGGGGGCGGCAGAAAGGGCTTGTTACCAGGCAGCAAGGTACTCAGAAACGGAACCAGTTTGTTTGATTGCTAGAAGAGGAGTTCCCACAATAATGGGGGAGAAGTTTTCACTGTAGCGGGACTTGGCGGCATCTCGGAATGCCACCCAGGTAACAGCAAGTTCCTGGATGGCCCAGTTAGTGAACCACACAGTGGCAGGCCCCGTGAGGCAACCAGACGCAGTGGCAACCCACATGGGCTCAGGGATCTGACAGATGCCAAGGCAGGTTTCAGTAGATTGGAGCCAACTGACAATGTTGGCCCCCTCTACGTCACCAGCAAAGGATTCTAGCTGAAGGTTGATCATGCACTGAGAGAGGTCCAACTGGGGCAGGGTGATGCTGGTGTCCCGCTGCCCAAGGCGGAGCCAATTGTACACACTAGTGAGAACTAACTGGTCTTGATAGATGACGTACCCGTTGGGGATGTCCCCCTTGGGGATTGGCAGGAAGGTCTCTTGTTGGGGAGTAGCCATACGGCCTGTGCTCTGTCCTTTCTTGGGGAGAATTTTGTTCTAGGTAGGTTATAAACCTACCGCTGAAACCACTGTTGCACCTGAACCAATGAGGATTCAGTATTTGAAATTGGGGAAGACAACAGTCCAATAGAAAGGACAGAATAATAAGAGTAAGGTATTGTTTATTGTAGAATATTGTGATTAATATACTATATGGGGAAAGCCACAAGGCCACAAGGGGGTGTCTTATTGGGAAGTTCCATGTAAGGTTTGGAGCCAAGGAATAACTTGTGCAGGAATCAGCAAGTTGAATTGGCAGTGCTCCTAATTAGGATGAAGTACCCTCCATTTGATATTGCCATCAGATTAGTTTATATTGTTAGATACGTCAAGGGGCGGCTCATTGAGCACCCCCTGTGTATTGTAAGATACGTTAGCATGCGAGCCTGGAAACTTGGTTGCAACACTAAAGACGTGTGCTAGAGTACTCTTCTGGAATTTTCACCCTAAAATATTACATGCACCCCTCCAACATTAAGTGCCCTCCTCCAACCAGCCCTGCACTTGAAGGAGTTTCTCTCTTAGATACCTCAGCTGTGATCATCTCTCCTGGGTCTCAATATATCCTTAACTCTCAAATCTTGTATGAATTGCCTGAGTATACCTTTCTAGAACTGTACTCCCCTTCCTCTTTGGGGTGTTATAAACCTCATCTCTGCCCAGGAATTTTAGGCTTTTATCACAAAGATTTTATGCAATTACTGGTAGCTAACCTAACTCCTGTGCCTATTACTATCTCTAGAGGTCAAGTGATTGGCTATGGCTGACTATTAAATGAGCCAGATGTTCTCTCACTACACTCTTTTGGTACTTTCCATGATTTCAACTTACCAGAAGAAGAACCTCAAGTGTTGTCCTTGTTCAGTGCTGAGGACTTCCCAAAATTGTCTCTTGTACAAAAGAAATAAGTTCTTGGCCTGCTTGATCAGTTTGCCAACATTTTTTCCAAAGACAGTACAGATTATGGCCTGGCTAAAGGTACCATCTATCAAATTGACGCAGGCAATATTCCTCCTTTACAAGCCAAACCCTACAGATAAAGTAGAGTAGAGAATGTTCAGGTGTCTAAAGAACTAAAACAACTGTTAGATGCTGGGCTAATTACTTCTTCCCAGAGTCCTTAGGCATCCCCCTTACTCATCTTGAAGAATAAGGATGGAGATCATCACATTGTAATGGATTATTGACTGTTGAATTCTTTAACCAAGAAAGATTCTTACCCCTTGCTGTGCATAGATGATGACCTCTGCTGTCTCAGAGGCTCTAAGTTCTTCTCAGCTATGGATCTTGTATCTGGCATCTGGCAAGTTGACCTCTCTTCAAAAGTCAGGGGGAAAACTGCTCTCATCACCTCTGAAGGATTTTTTGAACCTACCTACATGCCTCAAGGGCTTTATAATGCCCCTGCCACATTCCAAAGGGCTATGGACTCTATACTACGCAATCTAAAGCTCTTTTATATATTGGTCTATTTGGATGACATTACTTTATTTAGTCCCACGTTCATCAATCATCTGGCTCACCTTAAAGAAGTGTTCATCAAGATCTGAGAAGCTAGACTCAAGTTGAAGACATCTAAATGTGCCTTCTTTATAGATTGTTTGAAATTCTTAGGGCATGAAGTAACCCAGAATGGGATACGTCCCATGTCCAAGAAAGTGAAAGCCATTGATAAGATTCTCCCTCCTACTTCTTTGATAGAAGTTCAAGTCTTTCTGGGCATGATGGGCTACTACAGACAGTTCATCTTTTACTTTTCCAAAATCAGTAAACCTTTGGTTTGGTTGTTAATAAGTTTTCCTTTTGAATGGACAGCCAGTCAAAAAAAGCCTTCAAGACTCTCAAACATAAGCTGAAAGAGGACCCTATTCTTTTATACCCTAATTAAAACAAGGAGTTCATTCTGTACACCAACGCTAATGACCTTGCTATTGATGCAATCCTGGCTTGACTTCATGACAAAGGTGTAGATCAGCCAGTAGCTTATATCTAAAGAGTCCTGATTAAGAATGAGAAAAAATACAGTGTGACTGAGAGGGAGTACCTGGCTGTTCTCCACGCTGACAATCAGTTTTTCCACTACATCTACGGTATGCATTCACCGCTGTTACAGATCATGCCTCTCTCACATGGTTACAAAAATTGAAAAAACCCAAATGACGCCTGTCTAGATGGGCTCTTTGTCTACAAGTCTATGACTTAACTGTACTCAATTATCTAGTTATACAGCATCAGAATGCTAATAGACTCTCACAAATGCCTATCTTGGCCCTCCATCCTGTGGAAGCTGATTGACCATACAAACTAATTGGCCATCTCTCATTGTGAGACGTTGAGACTAAAGATACCCATTTAGTCCTACAGAAGTTGCCTCAGGATACCCTCATCTACAATCAACAACTGTTCAAGAAGATTCAACATCAGTACCTTCCCTATGTATGTTCAAACCTATGACTGTCCCTTATCCTGTAAGCACATCAGGAGACTGGACATGGAGGAATAGCCAAGACTTATTATGGGCTTCACAAGCACTATTACTGGGAAACCCTCTGCCTGTTGATTCCTGATTTTCTTACTAGTTGACATGATTGTTGTCAAAACAGCAGCTTTGACCCGCCAGCAAGGTTCCAAACAAGTGGGTTTGTGACCCGCAATCTGATTACCTGGTCACTTGAAGCCAGACTAGGAAGCCAACTTAAATTACCATATCTGTCAACATGAACAGATGATGATCCTTCACTGTGGATACCTCAATTTGGTGCTTGACTCAAAACCAGAATCAAGCCACCCCCTTCACAATCCAGCCGTGTGATCAACATAATCATGTTTCTGTTATCCTTGATTCACAATGACTATATAATCACTATCTCTCAATAAAGATATCATATAGCTTCTAAATATTTTCCCCCTTGTAACTCTGCTAAAACAGCACAGTTACAACATTGGTAGCACAGTTAGGTTATCCATCCTACCTTATCTTAAAAAATTCCGCCTGTTGCCCATACGTACCACGGCCAACAAATCCTTGACAGAATTATGTCTGGCCTCCTGCTGGACTGGACCCCGTACACCCCTGGTACCAAGATACCCAATGGCTTTGTCCTGTACCAGAAGACAGTGATTCCACTACCTGCCTTCAACGCCATGTCTGCACAAGGCTCTTTCAGGCTCCCTCCTCTATTCTGCGGCCAACCAACAAAAACATCATGCCCCCCTACGTAGCCCAAAGACTGTGAAGCGCTGCCTTGGAACCTTTTGCTGGGGCCAACAACAACAACACTGACGCATGGATCCAGTCTGTCCAAAGCAAGCTGGCCCAGATGGAATGCCCACAGCAATTTTGGATTGCAGAGATTTCCATTTGTCTGACCCATGACGCTGGCACCTGGTGTGACAAGTGGCACAAAAAACACACTGACAAGAACTGGGATATCTTCAAACAGGACTTCTTGGCGAGATTTGTGCTTAAGGATATGGTGCTCGTGATCATACGCCAAGTAAAGAACCTAACCCAGACAGGCACTGTGAAGGAACTTACCCGCGCCTATGAGGAACTCCGTCTCTGTGCCCCATCCAATATGGCCTTTGACACCCCAGCAACACACCTCATGTACTACAACGCTCTCAAGTTGCACGTGATGAGACATGTGAACCTGGACCATGTTACCAACCTGCAAATCCTGTACCGTATAGCAGAAAAAGCAGAACAAACATCTAATGCTCTACACAAGGCACAGACTGGGAAACAAGAAAGACCCAAGGACTCCCATCCAAGCGGGCGCTCCTCTTGAACACCTCCTGGAGGCAACAAAAACAACACCAACCACAAGCCCACAAGTTCAAATGGGAATGGGAATGGAAACAGCAGCCAATCAAATTGTACCCATTTCTGTGTCACTGCCACCCAAGGCAACCAAGATGAAGGAAAAGCCTGGGGAGAGCACTAAGCAAGCCAAGCTCTCCCCACGCAACTCCTGATTTGCCCAACAATGAATACCAACCCAAGGACGTGGACCAATGCCCAATGATCCAAGTACCCTCAGAAGACCTGGTACTATACACCATTGCCAGACATCCCAATAAATTGATGTTTTACCCTTTCTGCTTTTGCAGTTACACAGGCTCAGCACTCCTGGACTCAGGCGCAGATTGAACCTTAGTCAACAGCAGCTTTGTGGATAAATCCAAGCTGGCCACAAATCCTTTGCGGATTAAAAATGTGGTCCTGGCTGATGAATATCACATTGCCGTGACAAAAGAAACTGCTCCCTTCTATGTCATGCTTGAGAACCTCCACTCCACCATCCAAGGTCCTGTCATTGACTTCCCTAAGTTTGACATTGTACTTGGGCTAGACTGGTTACGGAGAAACAACCCCCATGTGGACTGGGCAACCTCAGTGTTGACCATCAAGCGTGAAGGTGTCAACCACCAAATCTACCCAGACTCTGTAGACCAACTCCTACGAGACCACGTCTTTGTACGCATCACAGAGACTTTGGACAAGAGAGAAAATCTGAAGAAAATTGACTGGGACTCCTGCCAGTATGAAATCATACACTTCAAGGACCAACAGGACACCTCCACACCGCAAGATTGCAACATTGTGGCCCGACACTCAGAGATCTTCAAGGAGGCGTTACCTGGGCTACCCCCTGAGAAACACATCCAACACTCTATCCAACTCAAGGGGGCTGTACCCAAGGCACTCCCCATTTACAGGCTGACCCCAAACAAGGACAACGCCCTGCACGCCTACCTCAAAGAGGCACTGAAAAAAGGACTTATCTGCCCCTCACAGTCTCCTTTTTGGGCCGCCATATTCTTTGTGGCCAAAAAGGACGCTACCTTACGCCTGGTCACAGACTACTGCGCCTTAAACAAAGTCATCATTAAGAATTGTTACCCATTACCACTAATTGACAATCACTTTCACTCCTTGGGAGGAGCCTCTGTCTTCTCCAAGATTGATCTAACTGCAGGCTACAATCAGATTTGCATCAAGGAGGAAGATATCCCCAAGACAGCCTTCCACACTAAGTACAGTTCCTACAAATGTGTGGTACTCAACTTTGGCATGACCAATGCCCCGTCCACCTTTGAAACCTTCATGAACAAAGTGTTTGTGCCACACATAGGCAGACACGCCCTAGTGTACCTGGACAATATTATTGTCTACAGCCCCTTGATGGAATAGCACCACAAAGACCTGGAGGAAGTCTTTGCAACCCTGGCATAACACAAACTGTTGGCCAAGTCCTCCAAATGCCAGTTCTTCTGAGAACAACTACCCTTCTTGGGACACGTAGTCTCAAAGGACAGCATCAAACCCAACAGTCAGAAGATACAAGCCATCTGCAAAATACCACCTCCTAAGGACAAATCAGAACACCGCACCTTCTTGGGAATGGTGGCCTATGTACAACACTTCATACCAAACTGTGGCGTCTTGACTGCCCCCTTGTCTGCCATAACAGGCGCCAAGTCCAAGTTTGTATAGACCCCCCAATGTGACCTCTGTTTTAGACACCTCAAGGAAAAACTCACAGCAGTGCCCATCTTACAATACCCCAAACAAGACAGAGAGTACCAGATGGAAACCAACGCTTCAGATGCATCCATTGGGGGATTACTACAAATTAAGAATAATGATGGTGATTTCCTGCCTGTAGCCTACAAGTTGCGCAAACTGACAGATAGTGAGTGTCTATACCCGATCCACAACAAAGAACTGTTGGCCATCATACACTGCCTAGTCAAATGGCACTGTTACCTGGAACGGCAGGAAGAATTCACAGCACTAACCAATCATAAGTCACTCATCTATTTCAAGACACAAGCAAACCTGTCACTCCACCAAGCGCGGTGGATGGAGATCTTAGAAAGGTTTAACATGCTCATCCAATATAAGCCTGGGGCCAAACTCGCCATGGCAGACGCCCTGTCCCGCCTGTATGTCCGCGCTTCTATTGGAGAGAATGGGCTCAACCCAGACTGGCCTCTCCTAGTGCTCCGTACAAAAGACAAAGGGTTCCCTGCAGGCACAACCAATATCACCAAAGAAACAGTCATCAAGAAAGAACATCTCTTTGCTGACGTATACGGGACTCTGCACAGAAAAATGTCAGATGGCACAACCATTCCCTACATTCTCACACATCAGCAAGTCAATACCATTCTTTGCTACCACAGGGATCTTGGACATACTAAGAGCCAAAATCTATACAAATTCCTAAAACATAAAGCCTGGTGGCCAACCCTATACTGTAATGTCCAAGAAGTGCTAGAACAGTGTGAGGTCTGCAAAAAGTTTGCCAAAAGCAAAACCCTGCCTAAGTCTGTACTCCCCATTCAAACCCAGCTACTGTTCAAGGTATGGGCTCTTGACATTGTGGGCCCCATGCCAGGGAAGCACAACAGCAAAAAATACATCATCACTGCCATCAATTTTGCGGCAAGGTGGCCAGTAGCCCAAGCAAAGAAAACACACACTAGTAACAATGTCCAACAATTCATTGGCAAGGAAATAATCAGCAGGTTTGGAAAGCCAGAACTCCTGATAACCAATGGAGGCAAAGAATTGACCTCCAAAAACACCCTCATGTACCTTACCAAAAATGGGGTCAAACACACTGTCACAACACCATACCATCCACAGGCCAATGGACGCATAGAGCGGCTTAATTGTAGCCTCGTGCAAGCCCTAGTCAAACTCACTGCCAGGAGACCTGAAGACTGGTATAAGCAGCTACCAACTGCATTACTTGTGTGCCAAACCCAAGTGAACAGATCCACCGGGAAAAGCCCGTTTGAACTGGTATATGACACACAGCCAAATATCATTCAAGCATTGACAGGACCCAAACTGGAAATTCCAAGTCAAGTCCCCCTCACTCAGATCCTCAAGTAATAGAGGCCAACAGCAAACAAGCAGTCAAAGAAAAGGAACGCTTACAAAAGACCTTTGTTCCCGTCTGCCAGAGACATGAAGTTGGGACAAAGTCTGGGTCATGAATGTTGACAAAAGCAAACTACAACCCAAAAAAGTAGGGACAGCAATCATTCTAAAGGTAAACTTAATAACACTTACCTCGTGTAAGGGCTCGGGAAACGCAAGCAAGACAAGACCTTACACCACAATTGCCTACGACCCTGCAAAGCAAGACAGAAACAATGGGAAACCGCCCTGCCCGCCACTGAGCAACAACTGGATCAATACGGCGCCCGGGCTCCTGACGACCTCCCTGACAATCTGCCTCCAGAGGAGGCCAACTTTCAGCTGGGGGGTGTCAAAACCGCAGGCTCAACCCGCCAGCAAGGTTCCAACCAAGCAGGTTTGTGACCCGCAATCCAATTACCCGGTCACTCAAAGCCATACTAGGAAGTCAACTCAAATTACCAAATCTGTCAACATGAACAGATGATGATCCTTCACGGTGGATACATTGATTTGGAGCTTGACTCATTAGCAGGATCAAGCCACCCCCTCTTCCCTCCAGCTGTGTGATCACCAATCATGTTCCTGCTATCCATTGATTCACAATATCTATATAATCACTATCTCACAATAAAGATTATGATCTAGCTTCTAAATATTTTTTCCCCATGTAACTCTGCTAAAAACAGCACAGTTACAACAATTGAGTGGTTTCAACATAGGGGGCATGACAGTGGCGTGGACCAAAACAATACCAAATGGATTCTTCAGTTTTATAAGTGAGAGTTGGTTCAGGGGTTTCAAAGTTCATGTTTGCCTGGCCATAACTGATTAACATGCAGAAAGATCTTACCAGAAGAGTGAGCTTCATGTTGTTGTAGAGGGGACCTAATTTATCTACTAATCAATTTTTTAGAAATTGAAAATATATATTTATTGGATTGTAGACAGGAATAAAAATTGTTGGAGCAATTGCTCTAAAAGGGAGAGATCAGTTTAAATACTGAGTGAAGAGGGAAGTAGGCAAGATGATTACCAGATGATCCTGCAGGAGCTGTTGGGAAAGTATTGCCTTGCAGGACTGCAGAAGGCTGAAGCCTGCAATGCAAGAAGAAGCAAGGTTATTTTTGGTTTGTGGTTTGCAATTTGGATGCTTGCATTGGTCTGGGTCAGTTTCTGGGCTTGGAAGAGAATTGTTTCTCTGGATTGGTTGAATCTGGATTTTTGATTGGCTCTTTGGAGTTTCTGGGTGCTTGTGTGATTATGTGGTCCATTTTACTTGTATCTGATTGGTTGTTTATTTTATTAGGGTGCTTTTGGGGTTGATATTGTGGATAGTGTTAACCTTCACGTTGCTGTCAAGTCTTGATATATGTGGGGTTTTTGGGTTTATAATAGGATTTATATTATAATTTAAGACTTCATGTTTACTTCTGTTCTTACTTTTTATTTTGCTTTTCTTAATAAAAACACATTTATTTATCAATTTCAAACGCGCTTTTGACGTGTTGATGTTTAAAACATCAATAAGGCTTGCATCTCCATTTTTAGCATTTAAAAATGCATTCTCAATGTTGTTTTTTTGGTGTCCTTGATTGTAGTAAGCTGTTTTTGGGTTTTGTCCTTTGTGAAAGGAATTAAATTCCTTTCACACTCTTGGGTATGCAACTCTCTACCTCTGATGCTGCCTCTAACCCCAAAGAACATATCAAAGGCCTAATCAATTGCATAATTGACATCTAAGCAATGGTGTATGTGTCTGCCTATAAAACTAAGGCCCTGGAGTTAACACCCAGCAATGTTGGATGTGCTCCCCTTCCAGAGTTCCAAGTTGGAGACCTGGTCCTCTACTATCAGCATGGAGTAGGAGGTAGAGTGTCATGAATGACATTTCAATACTTGTATTGAAAACCCAAGAGATAAACCCCGGTTCCCAGAAGGTGGATCCAACCCTCCAGACCAGTCCAAGATCTGCCAATCTGTTAAGAGATGGGCTTGAATTGGTGAATTACTCCGCGTTCTGCCGGCCTACTACAAAGGACCCTCCAAAGACAATTTGAGTCACACAAAGTGGATGGGGGACTGCCAACTTGCTAAATTGTGTACTCAAGTTGACGGGTTACTCTGAGACCCGCCAATCTCCCAAGGACAATTCCCCAAATGGTCATCAGATTGATGCTAACCTGGAGCCACCAAAGACCTAAACCTACACAGGGGTTACAGCTTGCTTTAAAGAGGTTAAAACAAACCCTATTCTCAACTCTGCCAACGACCTGCCGGCATGCCGCCCAGAAGGGGTAGTACAATTGGATTACTCAGGTGACATAGTGAACAGTGACGGCAAAATAAAGCGTCGCCTTTCCAATTTGCCAGAACAAGCACAACCTGGATCTGCCGCCCTTGAGACCCCAAGCCAAGACCCACACCCCGCCAGTGCCTCGTCTGCAAACCTGAACCCTGCAAAAATCAAAGAAGCAAAGTCCCAGGGTATAAAAACCCTGGCGGTATGGCAAAACCCCCATCGTCATTTTCAATAATAAAGTTTTATGAACCTTTGGTTCAAACAAATCTTACCCTATCTAGACTTAGTGATCTTCTATCTTAATTCCAGTCAAGTAGACTACCAGGCCGCCACCCTCCCCCAAGACTAACCTGCCAAATTGTCCCAGGCATTATGCCGTCCCCTGGGAGCCCCCTTTGGACCTGTGCATTTTACTGAATACCCCCCAACCTGGCCTATTCAGAGTACGACTTGGAAACCATCCTCATTGCCAACCCTTTGGCAAGGACTAGAAATACTGAGTACATAGGACGCAAAGGAAAGAGGGTCAAGATTCCGCCCTTACTGTTCAAAGACAAGTACAATTACCTGCCTGCCTACTTTGTTCCTATGACTCCCCCTTTAACACCACAACCAGACTGCCCGTTGGAACCCACTGCCACAGCTGAGACCACCTCTACCCAACTGTTTGGAGTACTCTACATTACTTTGAGAGATTGGTAGATTCCATGGTCCCCAACTCTGGACCTTGGTCCTTACTCAGGCAATCTGTATCTTATATTATCAAGTTAGCACCCATTCTATGGTGGGCCCTACCCGCCGGCTCAGCCGTACCTCACCCCGAGCTGCCCAAGGCCTCTACCTACAACTGGCTTCCTGACATAGAGCTCACAAGTTAGACTCCTTGTGGATTGGCCCTCTTGAAGTAACCTTTAAACGGGTACCAATTACACTGTCAAACTGTTGTCTACTGGCTGCCCTTTTGCACAAGTCCACACCAAGTTTCTCTGCAATTACACCCCCCAAAGGTCAATCTAGAGGGGGACAATGTTTTGAATCCACTATTCAAGCATTATCAATTTTGCCTTTGATGGGATCACATTTTGAGTGCAAATTTTGCCAGTTTCCTTTCTTCCTTCAAAATGGGTTTCACTCCAAATTGGGTGAAGGACTCATTTACATTCCGACTGGTAAACTGAGTGATCCTTGACCCACTTATGAGAGTGGCCAGTGATCTAACTGCCCTTCTACTGTTTTGTGGTAGACTATTGCCCTATAAGAATCTAAATGATTCATCCAATAAAATTAAGTTCTGTTTAAACTCTTTCTTTGTGTTTATCTTTGTATTTTGGCGCCATCTCCCTAGTCTAGTCTAGAATATTTTCTGATAATTATCATTTCCAGTGCCTTAAGGCAAATTCCTTATTCATCCCTGAAGACTAACCCTTGGCTTAGTACAAACCCAATCCTACTGTTAGGCTTTCCCGTTGTGTCCCTTGGCCGCGCCCAAGTACACAACACTACATATTTGACTATCTCTGGCATTAGAATTTTCTACCCCCAGAGATTTGTACAATTCACCAAAGGCCTCCAGGGGTGCAAATCAACTGGCTATTGCCTGAAGCTTAAACTCCAGAATGAAACCAGGAATAGCATAGTCCATTCTTTGAGCAATCACTGGGCATATGACTATTAGATAGTCCTGCATGCAAAGAATCAACAAGTCCTTGATTGCTCACTGCATAGTACCCATTGGCTGACTGCAAAATATGTTTCTTTAGATTGAGTTGCAGCTGCTCCTGCATAACCAAGAACAAGAACTGTGAGATAATGTCTTTCCTCACAAAAAGCAACTGAAAAGAGAACCCTTCCTCTCCCAGCTGATACTGAAGGCAGACTGGCTCCTGCATATTCCCAAACACATCAGCAGAAGCTTGTGTCTGAGCTGTGACCTCAGGCAGATGATGGTGTCTTCTGTTGATGTCTCAGTCTGACTTTGACCTGTCTGCTTGGTAACAGATGACTGTCAGGACGTTGTAGCCAACTGCTTTGTTAGAGGCTCCTCTGCACCCTCTTTCTGGGCCTGCTTATTGTCAACTGGAGGAGCTGCTTCCTGGACTGGTTGGCTGGTTGGCCAATGTTCTGAGGCCTTCATGCCAGTATATTCCATCCCAGTATCTTGCTTATGAAGCCCACAGATAAACTCCTTATGAGCTGACTTAGACATGCTTCTAAACGCCTTTTGGTTGTCTTTGGTCATAGAGCAACTAACTGCCGGAAAATAGTCTTATTGAAATTTTTTAAATATGTTAACCAATTGTCCATAATGCAGATAAAGGATAAATTGAGTGTCTAAAATATGGCTCAGTCTAGCTGGGGAAAATGCCAGGAATTCTGTGAAAGATGATTAGACTAGACCATAATTCTTCACTCATCACTCAGGGACACAAAGATGGCACCCCACTATCAACTCTGGCTGAGCTTAAATTATATTGTATTAGAAGCTTTGGAGTAATTGGATAGTGATGGTGATGGTCATCACTTTGATACTTATCCAGATCAAGGCGGCATCTTGATTGGCCCCACTGACTGATCTCAGAAGTGTGGCCTTAGGTATATGATGAAATAAATATTCTATAGAACCATGCTACAGCCAAACTTGAATACATAAGGAAGAATATCAGGACTCCTTCCTAAATAGGCAGGCCAAATAAATGTTAATGCATATGTGGGCCATACAAGAAAGACTTGCACTTACAGGTTGCAAGGGTCTAGACAACATGACGCCAGGCCGCTGGGATAACTCAATGCAAGAAGCCCAGTAATAGATGATCCCATGCCAGCATGGCATGGGTGCCTGACTCTGGGGGTTGAGATTAGCAGCTTGGGGAACAGATAAGCTGACTAATAAGAGTCAGAAGCACCAGAAGATAGTCCTGGAAAAAGAGTTAAAAGCCCTATAAAAGGAGCTCTCCCAATAATGAAATGAGCAGAACATTTCACCCTTGTAGATAGAAAATCAACACTCTATCCCTGTGTATCACTACTAGTTGCCGCCTAGTAGTCAGAAGTAACCAAGTGAGAGCATGCTTTCATACACTTGCAGCATATGAAATTCTCCTACAGGCTACCCAAGGAATCACCAGCCCACAGAAATCCCAAGACCTGACTGATAGCTACAGATTGTCGCCATATGATCTCCTTTCAACAAACTTATAATGACAAACAATAAAGATAAATCATTCAAGAACAGAAATTTTGGCAATATTCCACAACCATATCTTCCACAAGGTAAATTATATTATTTTGCATTGAAAAATGATGGAATCCGCCTTGTGTGGAGGTTGAAGTTATGGAAGATAAAGTTGAACCTTTAAAGAGCTATAATCCTGGATTTTAGGTTTATTTACGTTTTTCTTTGATAATTTTAAGGATTAAGAAGATATAGTTTTTATAAAAATGTTTAAAACAAAATAATTTAACTGGTTGATCCTATAAATAAAAGCATAACATATAATCAAGTTTAAAATAGAAAAGCTTAATTTTAACTTAAAAATCATCTTGTGTGTCTAAATAAGTTGCTTTGCACTTATTGCCAACTAGAATATGAGGGTATTTCTTTTCGATTTGCCATCGAGAAAAAACGGCATTGGGTAGGTGGATTTTTGAAAGATTGGGACGATTTCCAATCAACTTTTCCCAAAACTCAAATATCGACTTGGATTCTGATTTTTTGTCCCATCATATTTAGCCGGGTCGTATGATAAATAAATACCCAACTCTACAAGGTTGGGGAAACAACTTGCAAGCCATTCCAAAACCGAAGGAAGTTTAGACTCGTGTACTTTGAGGAATACGGTCGTAGCTTTGAATGTCTCCTTACAGAGATCAGAAGAGAAATCCTGATATTCAATATCAAAACTTAAAGATCGGATGTCTTTTAAGGTCAAGAGAAGTTTGACAAATTTTTCTTGGCCAAGGGAGTTAGGTTCGAGATCAATAGCATCCAAGTAAGCGAATTGTTGTATGAAATCGAATAAATTTCTAATATTGGCATTTAAGAGGTCTTTAAACTGTGACTCGTGGGTAACTTCTTGGTCCGATGAAAGCAGAGGTGTTTTTGAAGGAATATCGTCTCGGAAGTGCAAAACTGCATTCAAGGACGAACCTCTGCTTGAAAAGCATTTTTTCTTTAAAGACCATGTTTTCTACGTCATAAACAAAGTGGGTAAATTGGAATCCGCTTGAGTTGGGACCTGCGTAGTCAAGTGTTTTCAATGCTGGAAATATCTTAATGATGCGCAGGAAGTCATGATGAGAAAAGGTATACAAATTAACAATTATAAGGTGAGTTACCAAAGGACAATCAAAATCCTTGTAGTGAGTCACGAAATCCTCTGGGTCTTCGCACGCCTCAGGATAATAGGAGAGTGTTTTCATTTTTCTAGTCAAAGGACTCAGATGTCTAATATCGGCAGGAGAGGCGTCGAATAACTCGAGGCAGGAGAGATGTGGGAATTCTTTACCCAAAATCAAGGCTGAACCAAGATAAATAAAATGAAAATCAATGATAAGCCGAGTTGTATTTTTACAAGCAAAAATCAGGTCGATTATGTTGTAATTGAGCTCACCAATATGAAGCTCTCTAACGAACTCACCATACTTGCGCAGTAATTCCTCAAACCCCTCATAAATATAAGTCGAAAGCCTTGAAAAGACAAAGGGAAGTAGAAATCTATTCCACTCTTTACAGACAAGTCGAAGTTGACACTGGTCTTTGTGCTCAAGATACTTGAAGATATCAGGCAGGAAATAGTAAGGAAGCATATCTGAGCTGGTCTTTCAACTTTGTATTTATCCTTAATTATTCTTAAAAGTTGAGCTTAGTTTGACTTGTTGGCATTTCATTTGTCGAAACCAACAGTCATGTGATTTTGGTCATTATGTTGTCACTATCAAGATGATTCATTGTTTCGATAAGAGGCTGTGAAACTTGGTCTGGAATACCTAGTGATAGTACATTTGTTCTTGACCCTTTCAATTCTCATGAGGTGAATACACATTTAAACATTTGATCTATTGAAATCAGTCATGTTGTTGTAGTGAACAACAAATATTGAATATTCAACACAAATAGAAAAAGGGGAATACAAGGGCAAACTACAGCAGAAGACAGCAGTGCCTGCCTTGGTGGATCAGTCATAACAAGCACCAAAAAGTGTAGTGAAAGAGATAAATATGATTTATTTGGGGTCAAGGAAGTGATAATATAAGTCAGTTGTAAAAATTTGATTCAAACTGACTGGAATGAATTCTAAATATTTGTAGCCAATTAGAATTCACCACAACATTCCCTCATTTAAATAAAGACATCAACTCAGTAGGACAAATGAACTATTAGGAAACCTAGGGCAAAGTGCAACCATGCATGAAGACCACTTGAGCACAAGACAAGCAAAACATCAAGTGACCTGTCAGTCTGGATCTGATCAAATCATCACAAACAAACAGCAGAGAGAAACCAGGCTGTTAGTGTCAGGGATCCAATTGTTAGGAAGGAGATCTTCAATTGAGAAGAGTAGGGCCCCTAAATTGAATTTAACTAAGGCTGAACCCACTGGAATCCCTACCATCATCATATGGATTAACTGACCAACAATTCTAAACCTTCCCAAGAAGGGATTGAATTGGTATAAATGTCATTGCCTGGGTTGCTTCCAGGAGAACCTTCAGTCAAAGAGAAGGGTTGAGCCTGAAAGGCCCAAAAGATGATGGGGGCCATCCTCATCACGTAGTTGGCAGCAGTGGCCCAAGGACGCCACACTCACACGTGGGAAATTATTTGCTCAGCAAGCCCCAGCATGGTCAGATAGGAAAATCCAAGCTTGCTGTAATCATAGGATGGGATTGGATGAATGAGGGAAGTTCCCCAGTAGTGGCACTTATGAGCTGGCTTGACAGGGCAAGTTGGTGAAGCAGAGGGACACCTGGGAAGGAGAGAATGGGTGCAGGAGCAGGAACTATCTCCTGATCTAGCACTCTAGGAGAAGGAACACAGGCTAACATTAGTGAATCAGAGGCAGCAAAAAGTTGCTCTGTTTCCCAGCGCTGGTGTTGGTACTGCATATACTATCTATTAGATAGCAGCAACAGTATAAGATTTGTGATAATATAGTAAACTCCTTCAAAGTAAAAATGCTCTGATTTCATTAACCAACAGAACTTTTGTTAAGTGATGTCAACAGGGAAGGAATTTCCAACTTCCTTAGCTATATACTGTTGAGAAGCTGGCTCTAGGTTTGGCAGTGTATATTGGTTGGCTAGCTGGTCACATGTTACCGTTTTCCTGGCACTGGCATAATCTGGTTGGTTGCCCAGGGGTGGCAATACACTATGTCAGGAACACTGTTTCAACCATTCCTGACAACAACAAGGAATCATTAGGTGTTAGAATTATTAACAACTCTTCCCCTAAATGGGAGGCTCCTCTGGGCCCTAGAAATTATTTATTAGTTGGTAGTATAATGAACTTATTAACTTGTTAAAATCTTCCAACTATTCCAGAAATTCAATTAATCCTCACTACAAGGATTGAACCTGGGTCCTCTCTGCTGCCTTGCCATCACCTAAAGGAAGTTAGTAAGTCAAATTTAAATTTACTTCACACTGTGACTGAAAACAAGCCCTGCAGCCAATCAGAAGTTACACCTGAGGTGTTAGACTTTGAATTTGCTTTTGCTCTCAAACTCAAACCAGCAACATATAACCAAAGCTCTGCAGTTGGTTTTAAATCAGGTTACAGTTGTTTACCTTCTTCTGGTGGTTACTGCAAACACCAGAAGCCCCCCAGGATGAGTATTTTTTCCAAAAGGTGGGGTAAATAACACCTAGTTATTTGAGAGGCTCAGCAGGGGCATTTGTTCTTCTTTAAAAATAACTTTATGTCATTTTTGGCTAAACACCACTTCTGCCAAGGTTTCCCCTTCAAATTTCCCACTATTGCTCCCATTTCCCCTTGAAAACTCCAATTTAAAGGCTTGAAAGTCTATATAAGGCTTTATCTTGTCAGGATTTTGAATTGGTCAGTTAATAAAGTCTTTTCCTAAACCAACTTTGTTGGGAATTTCGATCAAGCAATGATGCCAATTATGATGGAGCTCACAGATTGTGGTTGCTGCAACCAAACCCATAAATTAGTAGTACAAAAAGCAATGATGTCAATCATAACGGAGCTTGCAGATATGAATTGCAGCTACCAAATAACATAAATTGGTAGTATAAATTATATGCATATTGAATCAGCAGTAGTCTGCTGACCTGAACCTTAAATTAGCTAATAATAAGCACCGTCACAGCACTAAATAATACATGATTTGACACCGCGCCACTTTGGAAGAGACACAGGCGCCACCTAGCAACTGGATTAGGCGCCAAAGCGCTGAACTACTTTTACGTCAAACACTGCGGCACCGCTTTACTTTACATTAAGCGCCAAGGCGCTGGGTTTGATTTTCCATTATCTTGAATTCCCATATTTATCATATTAATAAGCATTATGACTGGAGTATGCCAGAGAAGTAGGAAGTAATCCTGACGTAACTAAATTATTCCAAGCCAGCAAGGATCACCTGTGCTGGGTGAAAATGAAACTATTCTATTGGTTGATGTACAAGAAGCGCCAAACCTAGATTAATAATTACCCAAATTAGGGGTGTGTTAGAATGTCCTAGAAGACATTGCTAGCAGCCCTGGGTTTAACCTTGCAGAAGGTACAAGAATAATTAGTCAATTACAACAAATAAAAATCTTGACTTATCTTTAATATATCTTTAATCTGGTTGACCTTTATCCTAATCTTTAAGTGCTTCTGTGCAACCAGAAGCCATTGCCAGACAATAATCATGGTTCCATTCAATCCTGGATCTTCTGATACAATAGTACTCATATCCTCACATATGACTATATTCAAGCAAATTTCCTGTGCCCTACAATCTCAAATAATTGTGGCGCTGTAACACAAAAAGCACAACAAACTTGATCCTTACTTGCTTGCTTCTTTCTTATTCCAAAAGCCATGAAATTACCCATGTCTTCCCAATGGGAACCATTTGGGTATAAATGGTTGGTTTGGTTTCTCCTGGTGCAGGCCTTTGAAGCCAGTGTATTGCTAGGAACCAGAGCAGATTCTGGTTCCTCTCCTCCTCCTCAGTACCTTGCTAAATCCTGGCGCCAAGTGAGACCAGGCGTCTGGTACACCATAACACCCTTATATACAGTCCCTCCTATTAAGGAGAAACCACTTATGTTCATGGACAACAACAAGGCTCCAACAACCACCTTGTTCCATCCCTTGGCTTCAACCTTCTTGCTCAACTACCTGGGAGCCTACTTCTTCCTTGGTAGATTCAACCCACTCTTAGGGAGATATTGTTTGCTTGAGGAGATATTCCACTTGGGAATGGTCTCTGTCCCCATTGGCACCTTGGTTACAGGTTTGAACCCCTTCACAGCCATACATCTTCTTGGTAGTATGTTTTCTAGAAGATGGGTTCCTGAAACACTATTTTTGGGCCCTGGTGCATGAGACAAACCTTGTGGTCTTTTAGAGAGCTTTTTGGGACCAAACCCACCAACTTTTGAGGTTTTTGGCTAATACAAAGCATTATTGAAGGCAAAGGCCGCTTCTGGGAGTGCCTCCAGGTGCAATCATCCCCATGGAATCAATTTTGACATTTGCAAAACTGTGGTGTGAGTTAATGAAGCCTTATTTTTGAGCCCAATTGTGCAATTGTATGATTGCAAACTTTAATTCCTTTGTGTTGATATTATTGAGTTCTTTGTCAGGGTTATTATGGTCCCTGATAATAACAGATAATAGGTGGGGGTGTAGACAAGAACATACCAAAGTTCATGAGGATAAGCAATTGGTAGAATATGGGCAGTTTTAACATAAGGCATGCTTTGATGTCAAGGTCTAAATCTGTACCAACCTGATTCTTCACAATTATCTATAGGAGTTGGAGAAAAAAATTCTTCACTAGCAAAGGATGTTAGGAGAATTCCTAGAAGGAAGAGAAACACCAAGAAAAGTACTCTCATTCTGTTATGGATTGAATAAATATCTACTAATCTAGAAGAAAATATAGATTTTATTGAATAAAGAAGTTTGGAAAGAGAGAAGTTGTTAGAGTAATTACTCCTAATCAAAGATATCAGTTTAAATACTGATGAGAAAAATTGAGGATGGGTACCAAGTTTATCATGTGCTTTTGCTGGGTATCTTGGGGTTGAAACAATGCCTTGCAGGCCTGCAGTAGACTGCAGGTAAGAAGGAATTTTTGAATTGAGATTCCTTTGCTTCTTCTTAGGTTTGTACCTTGGTACTTGCAGTCTCTTGCATTCCTGGATGAAGGGTATTCTGAAGGCTTGGTTGAGACTTTTGGAATGATTGTATGTCTGGTTGTCACGGCCCATACCATAGTCCAACTGGACTCCCATAGGGGAGGCAGGCTGGGCCTGGAAGGCCATGTACACAATAGGCGCAATACGGACCAGGTAGTTGACTGCAGTAGCTAGGGGGCACCAACTCCCAGTATGGGGCACAACCTGGTCAGCCAGCTCCAATACTGTGATATAGACAAACCCCAACTTGCTGAAGTCCTGGGCAGGAGGCGCATTGGGCAGGGGGGAACAGCAGGAATCTCCTTCATAGCAGGTGGGAGATCCAGGTGATGGGGGTGATAATACTCCACGTCAAGAGCACAGGGTGGATTGACTGTGATGGCAGGAGTATAGCCAGGAGGATATGGGTGGGCAAGATTTTATTGTGTTGTGGATTCCCAAATAGGTGCAAAGAGAATAATTAAATTGGAGCAAAAATAAACAATTCCTGCAATAAGATAATGATTTCTGAGCATAAACTTGATTTATTAATATGTCAACAGTGAGGAGGGCTTCTCCTCCTCACTGCTTATACTTACTGGTGATTTTGAGGCCTTTTGTGCCACCAGAGATCTGATGGCATCAATTTCAGTTAAACTTACAATTTTTACAGGAATTTGTGTGCTTGGACCTGGAGGTGGATGATCATTGGTTGGTATAACAGGAACCTGGCTTGAGCTGCAGCATGCCAAGATGCCACAGCTACTTATAGAGCCTGTGAGCAATTGAGCACCCTATCATGCAATCAAACAATTGTGCTCCCAATGTACCATTTCCTGATAATTAAGAGGCCTAAATTTGTTAATAGAATCAAAGCCAGAGATTTGAGGCACAAGTGCCTCTCAAATCTTGGTCCATTTTTTAATCAAAAGGGGGTTTTCTTGCTCTGGGAGACAATTGGTAAGGATTCCCAAGCTATGGGATGTTTGGCCTCTAGGAAGGCCAGCTGATTGTCAAGGGCATTCTGGGCTCTGACACTGGTGTTGATCCTTTTAAACACTTAATAAAACTGTGTTTATTTTCTGCCTTATTGATTGTTTTATATTTTAAAAATCCCATTTTAACTGTCTGGGAGCATTTTTAATAATTGAAGTTTGATCTGATGGTTATGTGGGACAATTGCTTCTGATTTCAAACTTAAATTAGATTTCATATTTATTTTGGGTGTTTCAGTCTGTTTTTTTGCTCTTCAAACTTGAATTTGAATGCAGATTCAAGTTTAGGTTAATAAAATCAATTAGTCCCATTAATTCAATTGACATTAAATTAATTTCATTTCTGAATTATTAAGCTTACTTAACTGAATTTCCAATTTTTTTAAACCTAATTAGTTGAAAGGAATATTATTCCTTACATAAAGATACTCAAGTTCCAGAAAAAACTAGTCTGGCCTGAGTTTGCCTTCCATACAGTTGCTTTTGATGTAGTGGGACCAATCCAAATCACCAACAGCAACAACATACTAATCATTTTAGCAGTAAACTACTTGACTAAATGGGTAGAAGCTAAGGCCATCTCCAACCAGATGGCCCTGACCACATTTATGTTCATACTGAAGAATATAATATACAAGCATGGTTGCCCCCAAGTGCTGTTGACAGAAAATGGCACCAACTTCACTAGCTACATGATCCTCTGCCTCAAACAGCTGATGTAAATATGTGGGGCTTTATCTACTCTCTACCCCCCACAGACAAATGGTATGGTGGAATACACAAATAGAAGCCTGGTAAAGATACTTTGGAAGCTTAGCCACCAACAGGAGATTGAATGAGACACCTTCCTGCCAGCTGCAACATTTGCCTACAACATTGGTTACTACTGTGCTACTGGGAAGCCTCTCTTCTAGCTACTTTATGGACAACAGACAGGTTTACCACCCCTACTGTACTCCCCAGTGAAGCCCAGCTGTCATGGTAGGTTCCATCATGCCAGGAATTATTTGGCCAAGTAGAAAGGCTCAAAAAGTCCGCAAACCTTTAAAAAATGACCAAATTAACGGATTTGAATCAAACAGTCAATCAAAAATGGGTTACAGCTGCTCCAGTCTTTCAGCTGAAACCAATTACTCCTTGCAAATTGACGTTGATAAATTGACGTAATTTTAGGGTTACTTGATATGAGCTTATTAATTAGCATGGTCATCATGTCATGTTCTGAGGCGCAGCACAGACACACAACAGGGAATCCTAACCTTAGGATTGGATTTGTACTAAGTCTCAGTTAGATGACAGGGAAGGCAATAGTGTTTACCTTGCAGCCCTGGATGAATAATCTCTACTAGGCAAGGCTAGAGAGAGGCGCAGAAGTACAGAAGACACAAAGACAAAAATGTGAATAGAACTTAATTTTTATTGGTGAATATGGAATGTAATATATAGTGATTAGGAATACCACAAAACACTACCAGGACGGTAGGATCACTTGCCACAAGCATGAGTGGGGCAAGTGAGTTGCGCAGAGTCAGGAAACCAAACAATCATATTTCCTGAAGCAGAAGCCAGTTCATTTTGAGAGTTGAAAGCAAAAGCAAGAGATTCATCTTCAAAATGGCCCAACAAAGGCGAAATTGAAACATGGTGAATGCCGTTATTCACAACATTTCCCCCCTCTAGATTGGCCTTTGGGGGGTGATACTTGCAGAGGAACTTGGCGTGTACGCAAGCAAAAGGGCGACCTCTAGAGAGGAGCTTTACAGTGTACTCAGATCCTTGTTTGAAAGTCACCTCTAAAGGACCAATCCACAGGGAGTCCAGTTTGTGCGCGCACCCACCCACACGGTGTTGATAGTATAGGACATGGTCACCAACAGCAAACTCAGGCAAGGGGGAGCACCCAGCGTTGTCAGGAGAGAGCTTGAGCATCTTAGTCTTATAGGCGGAAGTGTAGGCAGTGGCCTGTATATCAATGATACATTTGACTAAATCTTTGATGTGGTTGTCAGGGTTCATGGCTTTATCAGAGGAGAGTAGGGGAACCCCCAAGAGCTACAGAGTGGTGGCTTCACGCCCATACAACATGGCAAAGGGGGAGTACTCTGTGATCCAATGCTTGCTCAGACAATAGGCAAAGAGTGCAGCAGGTAAGTATAGATCCCAATTGGCAGTGTCAGAGTAGGTGAGTTTCCTCATAATAGAAACCAGTGTCAAGTTGGTACGCTCAACTGCTCCATTAGTGGAAGGATTATAGGGGGCAGAGAAAGACTGGTGAGTTCCTAGAGCTTCAACAACAGAGGTTACAAGTTTGGCATTGAAGTTGGTCCTGTTGTCTGATAACAGCACTTGAGGACAGCCATAGTGGTAGAAAACATCCTGCAGCAGGAAGGCAGCAGTAGTCTTAGCAGTGATGTCTTTAGTAGGGCGAGCTTCTACCCACTTGCTGAAGTGGTCAACGGCAATCAGGATAAAGCGGCATCCGGAGCGTGAGCGGGGGAGAGGACCTACAGCATCAATGCTGACAGTGTGAAAGGCATGTTGAGGGGGGACCAATTTGAACTCATGGGAAGCAGCTCAGGGCCTCTGAAGTTGGCAGTCATGACAACTAGCTATGACATCTGGGATCAACAGGCAAAGATTCTCCCAGAAGTAATTCTTCTGAAGCCAGTCAAAGGTCTTGGCAATGCCTCCATGGCCAGTTTCTTTATGAGCTTGTGACACCAAGGAGAGGCAAAGACTGGGGCGCACGTATGGCAGGTACCGACCCCGCACCTTCTTGAAGAGTTGGTTGTTGTGTATGAGGGTGTCTTCAGACAATTTGGACAGGGCAAGTCAAACCTCTTCTGTCTCACTTTTCCAGGAAGAAGGGTAGCCAATTAGCTTGTACAGGCGGTCTGCCTCTTCAGGATGTAGGGCAAGGATGGGCATTCAGGACAACCCATCAGCATTCTGATGTTGAATCCCGGGGCAATGGAGCACAGTGAAATCATAACCTTGCAGGTGGAGAGCCCATCTGGCTAAGCATCCTTCAGGCTCCTTAAGTTGTTGTAACCATTTGAGTGAAGCGTGGTCAGTGACGACAGTGAAATGGGTACCATACACATAGTGGCAGAATTGTTTGACTGCATGCAGCACAGCAAGGCACGCCTTCTCTGTAACGCTATAATTCTTTTCATGCTTATTTAGCACACAGGAAGTATAGGCTACAGGGTGGTCCACACCTTCATTGTTGAGCTGAGCCAAGATAGCCCCAATAGCAAGGTCACTAGCATCAGTGTACAAGATGAATTCCTTATTGTAATTGGGGTACACTAAAATGGGTGCTTCTTTGAGTTTCTGCTTTAGAGTCTCAAAGGCTTGCTGTTGGCTGGCGGTCCATTCAAAAGGGACATTACACAATAGTTGGACCAGGGGTTTGCTAGTATCAGCAAAATCAGGAATGAATTGTCTATAGTAACCCATCATGCCCAGAAAGACTTGTACTTCTTGGAGGTTGGTGGGCGGAAGCATTTTGTTGATGGCTTCAACCTTCTTGGTCATTGGACAAATTCCCGTTTGGGTTACTTCATGGCCCAGGAATTCAAGGCGCTCTTTGAAGAAAGCACACTTAGAGGGCTTTAACTTGAAGCCAGCCTCTTGGGTCTTTATGAACACCTCTTTAAGATGGGCTAGGTGATCTGTGAAAGTTGCGCTGAAGACTGTTATATCATCTAGGTAGACTAAGACACACAACAACTTCAAATCATACAGGATGGAATCCATGGCCCTCTGGAAAGTTGCCAGGGCATTACAGAGCCCTTGCGGCATGCAGGTAGGTTTAAACAATCCTTCTGATGTGATGAGTGCAGCCTTCTGATGGTCTTCAGGAGAGAGGTCAACTTCCCAGTAGCCAGACACCAAATCCATGGCAGAGAAAAACTTAGAGCCTCCAAGGCGTCAAAGGGCGTCATCAATGCACAGTAAGGGATATGAATCTTTCTTGGTTAGAGAATTCAGCCTTCAATAGTCCATCACAATCTGGTGTCCACCATCCTTTTTCTTTAAGATGAGCAGGGGGAAGCCCAGGGACTTTGAGAGGGAGCTAGCAGTCCAGCATCCAGTAGTTGTTTGAGCTCCTTAGAAACCTGCACATCTTCCACTTGGCTGCAGCAGTATGGCTTGGCACAAAAGGGGGAGGATCTCCTATGTCAATCTGATGAATAACACCTTTGGCTAGCCCATAATCAGTACTATCTTTAGCAAAGATGTCTGAGAACTGGTCTAGTAAATCAAGCACCTCTTTCTGTTGAACCAGGGACAACTGAGGGAAGTCTTGGGCAGTGAACAGAGATAGGACTTGAGGCTCGTCTTTGGGTAGGTTAAAGTCTTGAAACGTTCCAAAAGGGTGAAGAGACAAGACGTCAGGAGCATTTAAAAACTTTCTGTAACCAACAACCTGTCCTCTGGATACTGTCATAGGGAGCGCAGTAAGGTTGGAAACTAGTAATTGAACAGGATCCTTGTGGGAAATGTCCAGAATTCCAGGACAAAGGTAAGGCTTGTTACGCCCCAGAAAAGGAGAGGAGTACAGCTCTAAGAAAGTATGTTCATGTAGTTCATATGATATCTGGGAGTCTATGATAGCCTGAGAGCCTGGGGGATGGTGATAGCAGACGTGGCCATGAGATGGATTCCCTCAGTTGCAGGACAAGCCATGGGAGGACACTTCATGTTGGTGGAATGGGTTTGGTATTTTAGGGTGAAAAATCCAGTGGGGTACTCCAGAGTACATGTCTTCAAACGTTTACTGGGAACTTTAATGGGCTCTTCAAAGATCAGAGGGACTTTGTATCCTAGGATAAAAAGATAGCTATCCTTTAGGCTGATGATCCCATTATATTCATGAAGAAACTGGGTACCAACCAAAATGTCATAGCTCTCATTTTCTAGAACAACAGCTGGCGCAGCCAACAGGAGTTTACCAAATCACATTGGTAAGGCAGAGTAAACACCAATGGCACAAGTCATGGAGAGACCAGCGGTGCCATAGGATTGATGGTAGTTGAGATCAGGGGCCAGCTTAAGTTTCTTCACCAATTTAGAAGAAACAACGTTGACAGGAGAACCGGTGTCCAGGACAGCTTTGATCTTGACCTTCTGGATAGATATCTCTACTTGGGTGGTGGTGCGTCCAAAGGGTGACAGAACAGCCAAGATATCCTGTGCCTCAGCTAGTTCCTTGTCCCATTTCTCAATCATGCATTGTAGTCCCGGAAACTCCTTATATACAGTTTGGAGGGGGAGTGAGACAGATACATTCTTGAAAGCGTCGTCTGCAACTTCAGCGGCTTCCTCTGATGATTCCACTAATACAGGGGACTGTTTTGCCTGAGTAAGATAGGGGAAGGAGACAACTGCTTTGGCCTCAGATAAGGGCTTGGTGGTAGTTGTAGTCTTCCCAGATTGTAGCTTGTAGGGAACGGCAATAGTCTCAGGGACAGCAAGAACAGAATACCTGTATGCATCATGGTCTTCAACATCAGATTCATCCACATCAGAATTGTCAGAAATGTCATGGAACAGGAGGAGGATAGGAGGAGCTTCATCATCAATAGGCTCAGAGCCAGTAGCAGATGGGGGTTTAGGAGGAGACTGGGAAGAATTGTCAACCAAGAGCGTCTCCACCTCTAGGTTGACTGTTCTTTTCCCGACTGATCCTTGGGATTAGCTCCTTCAACCTGCGGATTGGCGCAGACGCAAGAGTGGTGGCCTATCTGACCACAGTTGTGGCAACCTTGACGTCAAGGAGAATTTTGGGAGTTCATAGTGAGGATACAAGGGCCGCAAGAAGAGGAGCCAGAGTTGGAAGCGGCACAACTTTCCCAAACAACTGCCCCAAAATGGGTAAGATGCATATCTTGGAGCAGTGTCTTTATACTTTTCATGGAGGACAGCATAGCCTTGTGGGCCTTGAAATGGAGGCATAGGAGTTGATTCACCTTGAGGGCCTGGGCGCAGGCCACATATGCTTCATGCGCCGTCAATTGTCTGCTTGTTATTAACTGTTGTCCTTCCATGTAAAATCTGTCAGCAAATTCAGCTAATGTCTCCTTGGGCTTGAAGGATATGTGCATGAAAGCATCCTTTTTCACCTCCAGGCTGAGATCACCACCAAACTTGTCAATCAGGAGCTGTTTCATGTCACCCAGGTCTTGATGGAGGGCAGCTCTGGTACAACTACCTCTTGACAGGTTGGGTGTAGGCAAGTCAGAATATGTTCTTTCTTAACTTCATCTGATGCTTGTCTCATAGTCGTCTTGTAAATAGTTAAGAAGGCTGCAATAGTTGAGGTTTTAGGATCAAAGACTTGCTTAAAAGTAGGCTTGAAGTGTGCCTTGGGAGTTGGACCACCATTGTTGCTATTGAGTACATTTATGCGCGGGGAGAACTCAGCTTCAGATTCGGAGGGGGGTTGTCTAGCCCACAGTTGTCAAACACTTTCTTCAAGGGTTGTCAGAGTCTCAGTGGTTCTGGCACCCATAGTGTTGGCTAGAGAGGTCTGTTATTCAGTAACATCTAGGTGTTGTCCTTGAGTAGTGACAACCGTGGAGAGCTCAGCCAGTTGCAAAGTAAGGGATGGCCCCACTGATAGGCAAGGGGCAAATCTGTCGTTTACCAAATCACTCATCTCCTGTACGTTCCTGTCCAACTCAGTCTGGTCTTGTTTCAAATGATCCACCTCATTAGCTAGGGCAATCAACTCTCTGGCACAGTGGATTCAAGGAGCCCCCACCAAACCAGGACAACAGCCATTCTCCTTGTTAACCTCAAGTGGACTAGTCGCGGCTGTTACTACCTCATGTAAAGCAGCAACTTCTTGCTGTAGTTCAGCAACCTGAGCAGTCAGCGCAAGAACCTGGGGATCAGGTTGAGGCATTTCAGTAGGACGTCCTTGGCTACAAGTGGAAGCACATAATTCCCAGATGGCTTCCCAGATTTTCTGCTCTCTGTCCACCAGATCATCAGCAGGAGGAGAAGGCAGAACATCAGGTTTGGGAGTGGACAGCTCAATCACCTGATTCTGAAGTTTGGCAATAGCTGCGGCAGTGGTAGCTCTCTCTTGATTGAATTCCGCACTGAGCTCATTTAGACCTTGGGCTGCAAGGTCAGCTACCTGTTGCAATTGCTCAAAGGAATAGACACTGAATGCATTGAGCTGTTGCACTAGGCGCTCAAAATTGGAGAGATAAGCGTTTAGGGTGGAGTCTACTTGAGTTTGCCAGGGTTGTTCTAACTGGTGAAACTCATGTAGTTGCTCTCTAACGTACTCAGGGATGGACTGGCGCATTTGCTTGATGGAATTGACTAAACATGTTTAAGAGGTGACCAAATCAGCTGATTGTCAGATATCAGGGAGAACAGGGAATGAATCCATTGTTGGTAGGCGGCAAACTGGTCCCAATGATGGGTAACAGCTGCTTATAGAGACAAGATTTCTTGAACGTGGAGTCCCAACACCATCTGGTGGTGGGCTAAGGCGGGTTGTACAAAGGACAACAATAAGTGTTCAGCGGAGCCAGCCGCCGAGAGGAGATGCTGTGGAAATTGTGGCGCTACAATCAATTTGTAGTATTCTGCACAGCTAAACTGTAACTGAAGGCAAGGGATGGCCCTGTCCCAAGCTATCCCAAGGGCTACTGCCATTACTTGTTCCAAGTCAGGGGTACCCATAGGGTAAGCAACTAAGCGGGGACCATTCCCAAGGTTTAGTACAGTGGGGACAATAGGCGGGTTGGCAATGTCTTCCTCAATAGGAGGGCTGGTAATTTCAGGCGAGGTTGACTCCCAAATTGGCGGAGGCAAGGGACCTGAAAACATAGATGCAAAAGGGATAACCAAGGGGCTTACAGCCCCTGTAGTGAGCACCATTTTTTTGTGTTCTGAGGCGCGGCACAGACACACAACAGGGAATCCTAACCTTAGGATTGGATTTGTACTAAGTCTCAGTTAGATGACAGGGAAGGCAATAGTGTTTACCTTGCAGCCCTGGATGAATAATCTCTACTATGCGTGGCTAGAGAGAGGCGCAGAAGTACAGAAGACACAAAGACAAAAATTTGAATAGAACTTAATTTTTATTGGTTAATATGAAATGGAATATATAGTGGTTAGGAATACCACAAAACACTACCAGGACGGTAGGATCACTTGCCACAAGCACGAGTGGGGCAAGTGAGTTGCGCAGAGTCAGGAAACCAAACAATCATATTTCCTGAAGCAGAAGCCAGTTCATTTTGAGAGTCAAAAGCAAAAGCAAGAGATTTGTCTTTGAAATGGCCCAACAAAGACGAAATCAAAACATGGTGAATGCTGTTATTCACAACACATCAGAAGTTGGTCACTCAAGATTTGTTTGCAACTTGGACCAGATACTTACTTGACAATGTAGAAGGAATAAGAGCCCAGGATCCAGGTGGCATTGTTTAGTCAATTTTGATATATCTTGAATAATTTTCACTGTTTTAACTCTAAGAGTTGAGTCCTCCCAAAAATTTACTCAATAAAAATCAAATATCCCTTGGTCTAATCTACTTTTAAAAATGCATCCTGTAGTTGGATTGTTGCGCTACATTCCCTATAATCTGATTATAAGCCGGATTATTACAGGAAGATGGGGTCCTGCAGTTGGAACTTTGTTATTGGTGCTGCCCAATGTCAATTTAATGCCAGCCAATCTTGGAGCTCCCCCCATTCTGGAAACTGAAAATTGTGTTGCATCTCAATGTCCTGAATTTTATTCTGAAGATACTCTGATGCTTTCACAGGCTATTTATCTTGGGCTACTTTGATTAGGATTAATTTTTTTACTTAATCCTAGTATCTCATTTTGAAATTTCACAAAATGATATTTGAAGCTGTGTTGATGGTTAATCATTAAATCTATGTGGATTTGGGTGGTAATTCCCCACCACTTAGAGACAGCTTCTTACTATCCCGCAATTTCCATTACACTAGCCTGGCAGTGTCCCCAGAGGCATGCCTCAACAAGATATTTCAGACACTCATCTGCTTACAGTCCAAAGCTTACACCATAAACTGGAATCACAAACTCCAAGACTTTGACCACACTACTGCAAATGCCCTGCCCTACCTACTTATAATATTGGGGACTTGGTATAATTCTTTAGCAACAGAGGGTATGGTTGTGAGTCTAATCTCACCTCCCTCTGGCAAGGCCCAGTAAAAGTCATTCAGAAGACTGGCCCTGACTCATATACCCTTAAGGAGCCCCATTCTAGACAATTGATTACTATAGTACACACTCAATATATGTGTGCTACTCCTAGTAGTCAATAGTAAGCCCCAGTGAAGACAATAACTCAAAAAAAGAAAAGCCTAATAAAAAATTCATGAGTTTTTGTCCTGTTTGCCATAACTACTGAAGATCACAGAAGGGGAAGATAGAGGAACAGCACTTATTGAAGAATGAAAATACCTGTCAATAATAAACCAACTTGTCCATTGCCTGGACAGCTGCCAGGAAACACAATTTTCTATCTAGGGAACCACAAAGATGATGTCCCAAGATTAGATATTAGACCCCTGTTATTCAGTTGATGTGGTTCACCCCAATAACTACTGGGAAAGCAACACCAAGGAAGAGACAATCTCATAGAAGGCTTTCACAAAGAGCATACTCAATGAGAAACAAACCACCTATCTTATAGAACATCAAAAGAGCCCAGTCCAAGAGTACCCCCATGCTGTCTTCACTCTTGGAGTCACATCAGACAGTTTCTCAAAAGACCAGATTTCCTGTCATCACCATGGGCACCAGATGCTCAGTCCCACCCACTGTATACTTCTGCACTGCCTCTTGGAATAAAAATGGAGGCACCAGTCAAAGTTGTCAGAAGACACCCAACTAACAGTCTTGACCTCTTTTTCCCCAGCACCACCAAAGCCCTGATTACTGCCTTAACAAGATAGGTCACAGTGGACTGCTGGAGTACTGTGAGCACCTGGCTGCCAAACTGGAACCCCTCCACTTGCTCCTCCAAGTAGGCTTCCACCATGTGTATGGAGAATTGCCAGTGGACATTATTTCCCTCCTGTAGCTTGGTCCCTGTCACCTTCCTTGGATTCCCCATGGCTAGAAACAGAGCAGCATACAAGGGATCTGTCCCTACCAATAGGACCTGCAGCACTTCAATCTGGTGTAGATAAATACTCAAGTCCAATTATGGGCCATTAACATCATGGAGTGTGATTAGCTTTTGAACTGCTCCTCCTTTGGCACTGGCTTATGAAGCCTTCCCTCTTAGAGATAACCACCTGCACTTTCTTCAGGGCTGCCCTGGGAGTTCTCTTTAAAAATCTGTTCACCATTACTGCTGCTGAGGACAACATACCCTTTTTAACCCATTATCTGATTCAGTGGGGGGAAATTTTGCAGCCCCCAAATTAATAAGATAATAGGTTATCAATCAGGGGTAAAGCAACATAACAATTGTGCAATTGTTCTGTTGCATTTTAATTCCCTCTTCAATTGTCAGTTAAAGCAAGGTTCTAAATGCGGTAAACAATAGCTTAGTTGATTATGCACATGATCTAAAAAATGAAGTTTGAGGTTCAATTCCACACAGTGGCTGTCTTGTGCTAATTCCCTTAAATGAGAATTCACATGAAACCAGTTGCTCTGTTGCCCTTTAATTTTTGTGCCACACTATCTGTCCAAAAAATAGCTGATCCTATTTACTGCTCCAGCCAAGTTCAACCATCTTCTCTCCCTATATAGTCTATAGTAGTTAACAATAAAGTATTTTTTGTCATTAGTTATTTTATTCTTCTGCCTTATTAAAGGCTATAAATATACCCATAAAGTAGTTTTAAAAGCTATAACAACAAGCAAAAAATACTTCAGATTTAAACAAAATGAACTCAGATTTAAGAAAGCCCCAAGTTGGGAGAGATTCAGGAATCACAGAATCTAAGTATTTTTGATGAAATGTAAAAAATTCAAACAATAAACAAAATATCACTAACACATAACATAAAATATATCAAACATTGAAAGGCGTAGTTCAAACTACAAACAAAATAAACATGAACATCAAGTGAAATGAATCAATGCTGTTCCATAATATATCATAATCCTACCAGGATCCAGATGAGGCACCATCAGAAGGACTAAAATTAAATACAAATAGAGCAACATAGAAGCAAGATTTCACAAACACAAATGAAATGAAGTCACACAATATGTGTAGCATATGCAGCCTAAAATAGAAAATTAACAGTTTAACAGCCAATCAACATCTATCAAATTTAGGAACAAGGGAATTATTTATTTTCATAGCTCCTTATTTGTGTATAATGGTTTCAAGTACTTTCCAAATATGGACACATGATTACAATAAAAATAAAGTCATAAAATTTTAAACTTCTACTTTTAGTGATTTTTGATTGCTTTTATTTTAAGATGGTTTTTACTAGCAACATTTTTGACAGCACCGGCAAACAAGCCAAGGCAGCTTTCTTGAAGGTGAGGCTCAGAACGTGAAGGCCCCTGTTTACACCCAGATCTTTGAAGTGGGTAACAAGGAAGCTGACCTGTACTTGACCCCCAGCCTATATGGGTTTGACTTGTTTGAGAGTAACTTAGTGTCTAGCTCTGCCCTTGGCCCCTTTCCCAACCCCATACAAGATGCCAAATTTAATTTCAATCAGAATGGGAACCCTGGTTTAGAATAACTGCCTGCCAAGAGCCAACCTGCTCCCCCTTCAGCTGTTGCAACTGAGTTTCCCTCCTTGCCTGCTAATGTATCTTACAATACACAGGGGGCGCTCAATGAGTTGCCCCTTGATGTATCTAACGGCATGGATAAATCTGATAGTAGTGTTGAATTGCAGGCACTATCTCCTAATTAGGAGCGCTGCCAATTCAACTTGCTGATCCCCGCACAAGTTATTCTTTAGCTTTGAACCTTACATGGAACACGCCACTGTGCCATCCCCTGTGGCCTGATGGCTTTTCCCATATGGTATATTAGTCATAATATTCTACAATAAACTACATCTTATTCCATTCATTCTTGTCCTTTCTATTGGACTGTTGTCTTCCCCAATTGAATACTGAACTTTAATTGGTTCAGTTGCAACAGTGGTAGCAGCAGTAGGTTCACAACCTACATAAAAGAAAAATTCCCCCAAGAAAGGACAAAGTATGGGCTGCATGGCTACTCCCCATAAAGAGAACTTACTCCCAATCCCCAAGGGAGACATTCCTGAGAGGTATGTTATCTACCAAGACCAGCTGGTACTCACAAGCATGTACAATTGACTCCTCCTTGGGCAGCACAACACAAGTGTCACTCTGCCCCAATTGGACCTTTCTCAACGCATGCTAAATCTCCAACTTGAGTCTTTTGCAGGTGGTGTCAAAGGAGCTGACATTGTCAGTTGGCTCCATTTTACCAAGACCTGCCTTTGTATCTGTCAGATGCCGGAGCTCATGTGGATTGCCACTGCTTCTGGGCGCCTTACAAGACCTGCTGCAGTGTGGTTCACCAATTGGGCCAGCCAAGAGATAGATGTCACTTGGGTGTTGTTCAGAGACGCCGCAAAATCTTGCTACAGCAAAACCTTCTTGCCTATTGTGGTGGAAACTCACCTTCTAGTAATTAAACAGACTGGGTCCATCCCCAAATACCTTGCTGCCACCCCTGAAGCTATGACTGACGGAAACATCATGCTTCTGACCCTGATAATCAATGGGCTCAAACCCCATATCTGCAAGTGGGTTCCCGTGGGGTGCTGTAACTCCATTGATAACTGCTGCAAGGCCATTGTGAAGGCCAATAATCAGGCTTCCGTGGGCTTCTGTAGGTCCAATGACGCACCACCCCAGTCTTGCCCTACACCTAGCAGTGCCCACAATCAGGTGGGCTGCTGCCAGTCCTGCCAACAAAATAATGGGGTTAAGCGCCCCCACAAGGGGGAGCTCCAACTAGCGTAAATTGAGGACCCAGGAAAAGCCTGGGGGTTGTAGATACTAGAGGTTCTACAACCCCAATTGACCCTCACTCTCAATCCCTCCTTGCAAAGAATCCCTGTGATTACAATGTGCATTATGTTGAAACTCTTGCTGTATTCCAGGTTCATAGCAACAACCCCATTCTCCAAGCAAGGCATTCTTCAAATAAAGTAACCTGCTTGGCCTATCCCTTCTGTTTCCATGAGAACACTCAAAAACTTTTGGTAGACACTGGAGCCAATCACGCTATGATTGACCAGGAGTTTGCAGATTATCAGCAGCTGGACTGAGTGCCCAGCCAATTCAAGGCAGTACAAGTAGCTAACTCCCGCATAGTGGCAATTACTCATGAGAAAGTACCCTTCTCTGTGAGAATGGGGAACATCCAGGTTAAGCTTTCCTGGTCAATTATGGCAGGGCTTAGCCACAACGTCATTGCTGGTCTTGACTGGCTGCAGCAAAATTGTCCCTATATTGACTGGGATACATCTGTAAGCACCCTTAACAGAAATGTGGTGGGTTTGCAGATATATTCTATCAAAATGAGCAAGTTACTCCATGATATTGTGGTTGTCAGAATCACAGAGATGGTTACATATGATTTCAAGGGGGAGAACTAGACTTTAATCAATGCTCAGTCAAAGTTATTCAGCCAAACCACTTGCAGCTCCCCCTTGATCACTCCTCTCCCACCAGAACTTGCCGCACTCCTTGAGGAATATAAGGACGTTTTCAGTAAAATACTGGATCAACTGCCTCCTCCCTCTCACCCTACGGGGCTGCAGTCTTCTTTGTAACCAAGAAGGACGGGTCCCTTTGATTGGTGATCAACTACTGTGCCCTAAACAAAGTGACAGTTAAGAATAAGTACCCTCTGTTGTTGATTGACAACCTATTTGACACACTTGTAGGTGCAAAGGTCTTTAGCAAGATTAATCTCACCGCAGGGTACAACCAGGTTTGTATTGCACCAGGGGATGAAGCAAAAACTGCCTTCCACAGACGCTACAGGTTGTTTGAGTGTTGAGTTATGAACTTTGGAATGACTAACACTCCTTCCACCTTTGACATTTTGATGAACAAAGCATTTGAGGAAAGATTGGGAAATCTGTGATTGTGTACCTTAACAACATCATTGTCTTCAGTCAAGATCAAACCACAAACCTCCAAAACCTCTGTGCTGTCCTTGACACCCTTTGGAAAAACCAGCTGAAGGCCAAGCCTTCTAAATGCAAATTTCTCAGGTTAGAGCTCCTATTCCTTGGGCACACCATCTCTGCCCAGGGAATAAAGCCCAACCCTGCTAAAATTAAGTCAATCACAAGCATGCCACCTCCCACCAATGTGGGCCAGGTGCGTACATTCTTAGGCATGGTTGCCTACATGCTCAAGTTTATTCCCAATTGCAGAGAACTAATTGTACCCCTCACCAAGCTCATAAACACCAAACAGCACTTTCATTGGATCCCTGACAGAGATCAAGTCTTTGAGACATTGAGGCAAAGACTTACAGCTGCATCTGTATTGCAGTTCCCCAATTAGAAAAGCCAGTACAAACTTGAGACTGATGCCTCTGACAGAGCCATAGGGGGCGTGCTACAGGTGAAAACTGACAAAAGTGTCTTTCTCCCTGTGGCCTATGAATCCCAGAAGCTTAATGGCTCAGAGCAATGCTATCTCATACATGACAAAGAGTTAGTGGCAATTGTGCACTTGTCAATAAATGGTGTTGTTACCTGGAGGGCGCCATCTTTCCACCCCGCGTCCTAACAGACTTCAAATTGCTTCAGTACTTCAACACTCAATCACACTTAACGCAATGTCAAGCAGGATGGGTCACGCGCCTGTCCCCTTACCAACTACGCATCAAGTACAAGACTGGAAAGAAACTTGCCACTGCTGACACCCTCTCCAGGTTATATGTGGCATCCATCACGGGGGACCACAGCTTTGACCTGGACTGACCAATGATCTACTTGCGTCCTGAAGCAACCTGTTACAAAGGCCTCAATTCCACAACTATCTCCAAATTAAAAGACAACAAAATTCAGTTCACCACTGATGCTGGCAACGTCTGTTGTTGGGCAGAGACCAGTGAGAAGGCACTGTATATTCCCATCACCCAGCAAAGAGATACCATACTTCATTACCACCACACCTTGGGTCACATCAGAGGACGTAACCTCTTCAAAATAATGAAGCGTAAGGTTTGGTGGCCTTGTATGCGCCAAGACATCTTGGACCTCCTTGAAACATATGTGCTGTGCAAGAAGAACAGGCCAAAGCCTACACCTCCCAAGACTTTCCTGCCCAGCAAAGCCAGGGAACCCTTCAAAAAGTGGGCCCTCAACATTTTTGGACCCCTCCCCAAGGATAGGCTAGGCAAGAAGTACATCATTACAGTCATCAATTATTTCACTGTTGGCCAGTAGTGTGGGCAACCACTAACCACACTGCCACCACTATCACCCGCTTTATTGGCAAGGAAATTGTGGCCTGCTTTGGGCAACCCAAACACCTTATCACAGATGGTGGCTCCAAACTTGTTGGGCATGTCACAAAGGTGTACTCTGCCAAGAAAGCCCTCCAACAAATAGTCACAACTCCCTACCACCCCCAAGCCAATGGACACGTAGAGCAGCTGAATGATTTGCTGGTTTAACTGATTGCCAAACTTTCACAAGAACACCCTAATACTGAGTGGACTGAACACTTGTCCACCACCCTGCTCATCTTACAAGCGAGAGTCAACAGGGGCACTGGGTTCAGTCCCAGAACCCTGGACTTTGGGACATCCAGTGGGTTGGCAGGAATAGAAAAAGGTAAACTACAATCCAAAGTATCCATAAAAACCTCCTTGTTGCCTACCCCTTCTCTGAGCCATTGGCGCTCCAAAGCCCAAGAAATCAGACACAAACAAATTGAGGGAGGGACAAAAAACCTTAAGGCCAGATACGCTGTAGGTGACTCCGTCTATGCCCTCAACCCCAATTTGGTCAAATTAGAACCCATTCACCTGGGACCCTTCAAGATAGCTGCAGTTTATGACAACCACACCTATCAACATGAAGATGCCCAAGAAAACACCAAGAAGCTTCACCACAATTGCTTGCGCCCCTGCCGCGCCATCCCCACTCAAAGGTTGTTTGTGCAGACCTTCCCAGATCTCCCACAAACTCTGATACTGGTGTCTGACAACAATCAGGGGGAAAGCTGGGTGATGCAATCAAGTTTCCCTCCTTGCCTGCTAATGTATCTTACAATACACAGGGGGCGCTCAATGAGCCACCCCTTGATGTATCTAACAGCATGGATTAATCTGATGGCGATATCAAACTGCGGACACATTCTCATAATTAGGGGCGCTGACAATTCAACTTGCTGATCCCCGCACAAGTTATTCTTGGCTTCAAACCTTACATGGAACACACCACTATGTCACCCCCTGTGGCCTTGTGGCTTTCCTCATATATTATATTAATCACAATATTCTACAATAAACAATACCTTATTCTATTCATTTCTGTTCTTTCTATTGGACTGTTATCTTCACCAATCAAATACTGAACTCTAATTGGCTTAATTGCAACACAGCTAACTATGCTTCAGCTCCTGAGGCTCAGCACCCTAAGCGCCAAATCATTACTGCCTGAATTCTCCAAGAAATTGTGGCATTGAACCAGTGTAGCCTGACCTGGGACCAGATTGTCACCCAATTAAAATTTACCGGGGCCACCACCATGCGGAAATTCAATAGCCTAATAAACAAGGGGACCCTGATTGGGACATCCAAGAAGCCAAAAAAGGCCCCAGAGTCCTTGGTCAACAATGCATATCAAATTATGCTTGATCTCCTGCAGTAAGACCCCAAGCTTCCCCTGACTCAGGGCCACAAACAACTTGTGCACCACAACATATGGGTTTATGAGTGCATGGTGCAGCTTTGGATGTATGGAAAAATGGCTTTGGTCTTGGTGTTGACCAATTGTAGTGGGTACTAATGAGATGGCAGTAAGAATTCCCCATACAATAATGTCATTGAATTCACTCTGGTCTTATGCCTTACAAGTTTTTCCAATACCATCATTTCATTGCCTATTACAAATTGTACATTGCTTTCAAAATTTTGGCAAGCAAGGAAAAACCACCACCAAGAACAGAAGAAAGAAGGTCTATAAGGGGACTTTAATTGGTGCATTTCTGGCTGTTTTGGCCAAGGTTTTTGTCTATCATTGGAAAACCCCAAAAACACAAAATGGCTATGAGTATAGCCATATTTTTGGTGAATTGCTGGAATCCTGGGATAGATCAAATTCCATCTACTCAGGTTTCTTGAGCCATCAGATGGAGAGTAGCTCCACCGCCCTTGAGGCAATCCAAGGACACAGGCACCAGGCATTTGTGTACCCAGCTATGCAGACATCCATCTGGCTAATGTTGTGTTCTTCAATATTGGAGACACAGTATGGGAGCACCACCCACATGCTTTCAACAATCTCTATCTTGGTGTCCTTGACCATGATTCCTTCTTTGGTTACCAGATGATGGCTGACTTGTTTGCTCAAATGGTCTTTCATGTGAATATGGGCAACCAATCACAGAAAGACAAGCACCTCCCATCCCGTGCCATAGCCACCTACCAGCCAATCAAGCCAATGACTGATGAGAAATACAAACAGCAGTATATGGCAGCCATAATGTGAAATCCATCTGCCTCTACCCCTGTCACCACCACCCCCACCTGCCAGCCCCACTCACCCAATCCCAGACCCCCAGGCCAGCACTGCCTCTACGCCTTCCTTCCTGCGCTATTCTGCCTACTAGGCATCACTCTTCCCCATCCCCAAATAAACTACCTGTTGCCAAACATTTTCTATTTATATTATCTTTATGCTGAATTTCAATTGTTCATTTTCTCATTGTTTATATTTGATTTTATTCTTTATGTTCAGCTTATTTCTTTAAATTGTATGTTTACTATGCCATTTATCTAGATCTAGAACAGTTATTTTTAGCTCTTTAGACAGCCCCTTATAAAAAAATTAACAACAATTTGGTGATCAGCTAAATTTAAATTAGAAAATTATATATTTATTGTATTTAAAGGAAGTTGTTACTGATCTTAATTCAAAACCTTGATGATAAAATTTAAGCCAATCAGGAGCTATGTGAGGAATTGATTTTTGTGACATAAAGGGACATTTAACAATTCTTTGATGCATGTGCACTAATTAATCTGATTGGCTGGATGCTTTGCCATTGTATGGCTTTGCTTCTGTGGCAAGTTGTTGGTGGACTAGTGCTAACCCAGCATCTGATTGAGCACTAGTCCACAAACAACTTGCCACAGCAGCAATGGCGCATAATGGTAAAACATCCAGCCAATCATATTAATTAGCGTGTGTGGTGCTCTTGCTACTGTAAGTGAAGATAGGCCATCAGTCAGTTGACGGACTAGAGAATAGGCGGTGAGATGGGGGACAGATCTAGGTGTTGGTTGATTAACTGAGTACTGTACCAGTTGGAAACCAGACAGGTATTTGGTAGTACAAAGATGATTCAACCAGGAGAACAACAAAGGGTTTGAAGTATCAGTAACGGTAACTACTCTAAAGTGAATCCTCAAGTAGTGACTTCTAGTCAAGCTAATTGGCAATGTAGTTGATAAGAGAAGACTAGCCTTTGTGATCCTCAAATTATACACTAAAAGAATATTCAATGGTGTAGCTAATATAAGGGGGTGTAAACGTATATCTTCATTGAGAAAAGAAGGGGTTTTTTATACTACAACTTATCTGATAAATCAAGGAAAGTTGGTCATTGCATGGGGTAGAAGAAGGGGGAAATGAATGTTGAAAAGCTGGGGAGTAATACAGCAATCAGGGGAAGGTGAGAACAGCCCCAGCAACACAAGGGGGTTACCAAAGACTCAGGGTTGGGGAAGTCAATTGATAACCACGGTCAGTTAACTAATCAGTTGATAGATTTAAGACCTAGGCGTTGTGACTTTCAATCCAGAACCAAGTCAGTTTCTTTGGACAATCTGGAAGCTAGTCAGTATTGTTGGTCAATCCAAAAGCTAGTTGGTATCTTGAGCATCCAGAATGACTTCCTCATTTGAAAGGCAATCAGGACCTCTTACAATCAGGAAGTACTCAATAATAATCAATATTAGAGCAATCAACTGGTGATGGGTTTCACCACACATCCTTCCACATGAATATACTATAAATGTGGAAATGTATAGAGTATAATCAGCAAAAATGGAGGACATCAATAAGCTTGTTGCAGATTTAGTTGCCAAGCAATCAGCTGTGGTGGAGGAGAACAAGACAATAACCAAGGGCTTGATTGAAGTGTCTAATATGCTAGACAACTACACCAAGGAAATAGAGGAATTGGAGCGTTTCTGACAGCAGATCACCTTGATAGCCAGTAGCAGCCAACAAACAAAAACAGTGAGTACCTCTAGCAACTACCAAAAAGCTACCAACATCAAGGAACAACAGAAAACCTTGAAACAAGCCAAGAAGAAACCTCAGATCCTTTTGCAAAAATCAGTGATACCCGCCACTAAAAAGGGGAAGGAAAAGCCTACTGATCACCAGGAATCCACTGATGCAACCCTTCAGAAGATCCAAAAAGAGGTCTTAATATTCAAGAGGTTGGTGGATGGAAGAACATCAAAGAAGCATACTGAGGCGCTAAACCCAAGTACAGTAAAATCAATACCTGAGGTAACAACAAAGGTTAATGTTTTCTAACCCTTTTTAGGACACCAACATGGGGTACACAATACCTATGGATTTCAATAGTAATGTTCTTTGGCTTGGAGCATCCTGAAAAGAACTTTTTGAGGTCTTCAAGGTCAATTTTCCTGATGACAAGACACCCATTTCTCTTCTGTGTTGTATGGAAAATACCATCTTATCAGTTGAACAACAGTTGTTTGAAGTAGAGCTTGATCAATTTCTCTGGGAAGCAACCAATTTAGAGATTAGTTGGGAGAAACAGGAGAGAATCCTGGCAATTTGTTGTCCTATTGCTCTTAGTTGGGCCTTTCCTGGTGAGTACTATATGACTCCACAGGCAATCTCTCTCCAAAATAGGGTAGGTAAACGTTGTCCTGCTGAATAAAGAGAGCTATTCTTCATAACATTGTCCCAAGAGAACAACTTCTCTTACAGCCAGTTGATGGGCTTTCTGTACCTTCTTACTTTGGAGATATTATTTGAAGTAACCCACAAGAAGGACTTGTTGGCAGAGGAGGTCCCTGATATAACAAAAGAGCAACTTACAGAGTTCCTGAACGGATAGTTAGCCAATGGCCCTCAATCAGAATTACTTGCCAGTCTTGGGCTTTTAATATTGGGGCTCTTTGGTTCCAACTTTGGTGTGGCAGGGTTAGATCAGGTTAAGTTCCCTTATTTCTTGAATTTTTGTAAGATTGGTTCCAGTAGACCTTTGGAGGCCTATTTTGTTGGTAAGGCTGTGTTGGTCATGCACCATCATTGGGAGGTGCTCTATTCTCTTGGGTTTGTTGTTTCCCTCAAATGACACAATGCAGCAATAAAGCTCTTCTCTTTATTCAATTTTTTATGTTTTTTCTTTGGTGTTCATCATTACAAATAGATTTAAGGGTATGATATAGATAAAAAATAGAAGTAATAAAAACTAGTTAAGGAAAGGGCAAACCCTAGACCTTAGCTAGAGGTCCAGTCAGTCTTGGAGAG